>CM040755.1:19382562-19702562 GCA_022829145.1 Albula goreensis | reverse complement strand
AAACAAAACAAAACACCATGGATTATGGAAAAAAAGCCTACAGTGATAAGCAAATAGTCATTTATGCCTTCCTTATGCTCAGAGTGAGATTGTTAATATCTTATGCTGTCCAGAGTGTGTTATTTTTTAATTACAGAATACTTGTAACATCTGGACTGACTGTGTGTATTTGTCCTGCAGGGACCATGGTTATGTTGAAGATTTCAGCTTTCCTTGTTGCGTATGCATTGGTCATATGCCAGATGTACAGCTCAAATGCTGCTCCCACCAGGTGAGACTACATGCATGTTGCAGGCATATAGAGGAATTAGAATTAGAATAATAAAATTCAGAAACATGATCATAAAACAAAGAGCAGAAAATGAGACTGATGTTTTGTCCCCTCTATGGTGAAAAAAGAAACAGAAAACAAAAATCTGGAGTAAAATGGGTACCTTTATACTTTTAGCATGCTTAACATTTTATTTTTTTATTTTTAACAGTTTTTAGTTTCAGGCATGGAAAATGTCAGGCATATCTTGTGTTAGAAATTTTTCAATAGGAAATCTATTGCCCTCTGTTTAAGCAGGACCACAAAAGCCCAGATCAAAGCGAAAACTGCTTTGTACATTCAGTTTAGTGAGATCCCAATTCATTACGCTTTCAGCTGAAAAAATATTTTATCATGTCCCAGTGTTTTCTGTGGATTCTAAACAAGTTAAGTGAATGTACGTTATTGTCTTCCATTTAATCCACTTTACAAGAGAGTGCATTGTCATAAAATGTAAAATATGAAATAGAATTAACAAAAATTAAAGTATGCAACTTATGAAATCTTTGAGATTGATAACAAATTCTGTGTGAGAATGACACAAATCTGAGCCACCCTCTAACTCTTACTGCGATATTGATTTAGTCATAAATTTGATCTTGGCTACCTGTCAGCTTTTTAAATGGAATACATTTAGTAGATTGTTTTGGTGTTGGCTTGGGTCCCTTGTTCCAGCAGTGGCTTTTAGCTTCAGTGACATTGCACGTGAGTGTGGTATTTTTAGTCTGATCATTTCAATCAACCCTTTGCTTACAGACCCGGTTTAGAGTCAACAGACCGAATCACGCTCACTGACTATGAGGCACGGAGGTTACTGAATGCCATAGTCAAAGAATTTGTGCAAATGACAGCAGAAGAAATGGAACAACAGGCAACTGATGGAAATAGGTACAAGGCTCTTTATATCCCCACTGTATATTCTGTTCAACTTCTTTTGTAGCACAAATGTTGAGAGTTGCAGATACATGATAAGCTGTATGACAACATGAAACTAAGATTTTGATGGATTTTGCCTCAATACCAAATAAGTGCTGTGAGTGTTGGTATTTGTCTTATCTTGAACCAGCCAACCTTCCTTGTATTAACCTCCATATTCCACTCTTTGAGGAATGATTCCACAGTTTCCATTAACAGTCAGTCCTGCAGGTTGTTTTATTAGAACAATACTGAGGTATGTGCTCAGGACAACTATAACTCAATCACTTGAAAGGACAAGAGTTTTCCACTCACACAGATAAATTCTCTGTCGCGTTCTTTTGCATGAGCTAGACTTATTAATTTATTTTATGAGGGAATGCTCTACAGCCTGCCTGCTTGCTGATCATGGAAGGTAGAGAATGCCAGATTTAATGGAAGGGTGCATGCATGCATCAGATTTATTGCAAGAAGAATGGGTTGCATGTATGAAGTACTCTGTGCTAATATTAACCTCTCAAGGATGGAGTGTGGGGTTGGGGCATGACTAAAATATCACTGATGTCATAGTAAACTAAAAATATAAGGGGCAGCATGTTTTCAGAATGTTCCTCTTTTTACATATGCATCCAAGAGAAAGTATTACCGGTACATTATTTTTTATGACAGTGCATGATAAAGATGTCTGTATGGTCGTGTTAAGGAGTGTGGATGGGGGCTAGCACGTACTTGCATGCCAGTGTTACTATGACCGTGTCTCTGCATGTTGTCTCTCTCAACAGCCTGGATAGACCCTTGTCCAAGCGCTGCTCCAATCTGAGCACGTGCGTGCTGGGCAAACTGTCGCAGGAGTTGCACAAATTGCAAACGTACCCGCGAACCGATGTCGGCGCAGGCACGCCCGGCAAGAAGCGGAGCCTTGGGGAGAACGATCGCTATGCAAGCTACGGGGAATCTTTTGACACCGTCTAAAGCAGCCTGCCCCCCTGCGCTCCCATCCTTTCTTTTGCTTTTTTAGTTTGAAAAATCATCGATGCATGTGGATCTTGCCTGCTTGATTGACTTCAGAGAAAACCGTGATTGCAGATCTCCTTTTTTCTTTTTTTCTCGAATCCCCTTGTTTTCGGCAGAGAATGGTAGCTGGATCATACACGACAATCAAAATGAATACCATTTTAAACAAGGATAAATAAGGATTGATTTGAATACACTAATTTATTTTATGTGTATGTTACGCACCCTTTTTAGACACCTGAGGATAACTCAACAACGAAGTAATAATAAGTATTCCATCAATAATAACTATAATAATAAATGCTTCTCTCATGCGTGACTATGTTTCTTGTTTAATAAACTTATTTTTTTACCAGGAAACCCCTTCCCCTTCTTTATTTCAATACATTTTATATATTAGGTCTTAACCCGGGTTTAGGCTTTTAGATTATGCTGTTATGTAATCCAATACAACGCGACCGTCACTTACAAAAAACTTACAAAAAGCACTCATGATCACTTCAGAACACATTATCTTGGCAAGTAGTACTTGAACTAAATTTTTATTCTATGCCAATATTCACAGATTTCAGGTAAGATACGTCCAAACGTCCTATAACATGAAATTATTACTATTCATGTGTGAATCGTATACGTGTAAAATATAGGCCAATACTGTTAATATGAATTGCTTTGCAATAGTTTCATTATTGTTCTCTGTTTTTCGTTTTATTTGTATGACAACTGTTCTATGAACGTCGGAAACACGGATTTCAAATCAATGCTGTTTTCCCCCCGAAAAGCAGCATCACCGCTCAGAAACGAGCCTGCAACACAGCCACCTGCGTTACTCACCGCCTGGCGGACTTCCTGAGCCGATCGGGGGGAATCGGCAACAGCAACTTTGTTCCCACAAACGTGGGATCCAAGGCCTTTGGGCGACGGAGGAGAGACAGCCAGATGTGAATACCCAAGGGGCCTCTATAGACAAGGTGAGTGATCGTTTTCCATGCTGTCCCTCCCACTCTTGCTTCCCTGTACTTCACCTTGTTTGTAGACTCTGTCATTCAGCGCGTGGCCGCGTCATTGCAACACCGTTTCCCCCTTCTCTGTATGTCTCTTTATCTCTCTTTATATCTAACGCATGCAGCTATTCACAGGTAATTGAGGAGGTCCCCTGAAACTTATTAACTCATACACGTTTCATGTTTGACTGAGAATTAGCTTCCACCAATGTTAACGCTGTGTTTGTGCAAGAATTTCCCCCTGTGATTTACCGTTTCTCTTGCGGGCAAAGATAATGTTTTAAGGCGTTTGAAATAAGGGCTGAAAATGTCCAAAAGTACTGGTAAGATTATAAATTGTAATGATATGCTGATATTTAAACTGAACAGAAACCATTACTTGTCAATTTCTCTTTATCTGCTTTACAGAGGTACATATGTCTGGACAATACAGCGCCCCATTTCATTTTTGGGGAAAATGAAAATTCTGGTCTCCGCCTCTCCTTCCCAGAAAGAAGCATTGCCTCCAGACACTGGGATTGATGATTTTTTCCCCATCTTCCTCTCCTATCTTACCAATATTTATTATTTGTATTTATTTGCTTTTGGCAAAGAAGAAGATAACAAAAAAACAGCATTTTCAATGTGTACACTATCAGAAAATCGTAAAGTTCCAAAAATTATATTCATTTTTATAAGCAGATCTATTTGAAATAAAAGGAAAACAGCACTTGTTATATTCTTTCTCCTTTGGCATAGAGCACACATGTACCATATGACATTTGACCAACCTTACTCCTCTGCTGTGACTCTGGACTACATTAAATCCCCTCCTCCACCCACCCTCTCCAGTCAGAGCTTACCTAAAAATGGCTGTGCCTTGATGTAAAACCACTTTACATTACATGATTGTACAGTATGTTTAAAGTAAAAAATATAAAATTCAAGAAGCATAAATATTGTAATACCTGTGAATTTCAGTAAGATTAAAAGGTATTTTAGATACATTTGGGTTGGGGTACTTGTTTTATTCCAGAGGTTGGGAGAGTCAAGGTTAGAGGTTACTGTTTGTTTTGCACCATTTGGTTCCTGCCTGCCAGATTCAATTCAGCTACACACTCCAAGGGGGTGATGGGCTCTTGGCCTGACCCAACACATCTTGTTCGATTACTACACAGCTGTGGGATATCGTAACCTAACTGCCCATCACGTCTTATACAACTGGATCTGACAGTAACCCAGTCTGAAAGAAGTGCAAGGCTTAACAGAAAAACAGGTTGATGTCAGCGGTAAAAAGCTGTCTGGGACATTCTTCAAGGGAAACTTGTACAGCACCACTTATTAAGAAGATTAATAACAGTATGAAAAAGCAAAAACTAAATAAACCTATAGAACAATCACAATGACTAACTTTATAATAAATAAATTACCTCAGAATATTTTCTCAATGCATTGTGGGGAAGGGTATTTTGACATTTTCGGCATAAAGACAGTTAATTCATTCCAGAATATTCATGTCTCCATTACAGTTGAACCCCGGCTAAGTCAATTCTGAATCAATGACCACCTCCTCCCAATAATAATAACAAAAAAACCTCAGAGTCAAACATATCCTACCATGTGACTGCCATCATACATGTTTTTATTTTGCCTACATTATGTTAAACTAAATGTGTCATTGAGGAGCAGCAAAGGAACACTCTGAAAATCTGTGCAAAGGAAAAGAGTAACTTGGATATAACATTTGCAGTGAAACATGAAACATATGCACAGAGTTAGTTTGGACTATATATATATATATATATATACATTTTTTTTTTTTTTAAATAATGCAACAAAGGAGTAGATACCCTTTTCATATTAATGTCAATGCTAATTATGATTGTTTCCGAAATAAAAGAAATCAACAATGTGTGTCTAAATGAGAATTGCAAATGTAACCCATTTTAAAGAGGTCAGATAGTTCCTACCCAAATTGCAGGTGTGCTATTCACATAAGCTGCAAAATGATTGAAATTGTTATGGGGAGCAGTGGTGGAAATCATGACGTCATATGCCAAACAAGGAAAAACTGCATCACGAATGACAAATATATATAGCCACTGACGCAGAAGCTCACTGACAGTGATAGATGGGCACAACAGAATGTTGCTAAAAAACAATAAAAGCTTCAAAAATTGACTGCAGAGCTGTAGTTACACCTCTATGATGCCATCTCAACAAGACATGTTCATCATGAGCTTCACAAGGCTGATATTTATTATAGGGACTGGACTGAAGTGTATTTTTAAAATATATCCTTCTTCCAGGAAAGAAAATATAGAATATATAAAGTAAATAGCAATGGGCAAAGATAAATGAGTAAACTATCCTCATCCATCCCATTCCAACTAGCCCCCAACAACCCTTGTAGTAAACTTGTTAAATGAGGAAATTTCATTAACTATTACCACTATTGACATTCTCAATTCAGCATAATTTTTTTTTTTTTTGCATTTTTGTGACACCTGATTCCAATGATTAGTAAAATAATCATGGGCTGACCAGAGCTTCCTTGTAGTTCCAGTGTTGTGCAGCCAATCTTAAAGGCTTTAAGGCTGTGGTTCCACTTACCCTTCCATGCACACCTTCACATTGGCTTAATGGTTGCATAATACTTTGCTGGATTTAGTTTGTTCTGTGCAAATCTACTAATCTTGATTTGATATTGATTGACTCAGTGAACAGGATAAGCTTTCTAGATGATTTCAAGATCAATGAATCTACACCAAAATGATGTAGATTCTTCCTAGCAGGATATGACCATTTCTCAGATTCATAATACCATGGGCTGGCGGATACTTCTGAGTCTTCTCTCATCTTCCTTCACCTGTCAATCCCCTTTCAGTGCAGGTTGTTATTATTCCTTTCTTATCTATCATTCAATCACCTGATTCTCAAGCTGGCTGCTTTGACAGCTAACCTTGTGTCATGAAAAAGGAGAATGTTATCTTGAGGCTTTATCAAGTACTTGCATTCAAGGCAAGCTAGAAGTCATTACGAGAAATCACAATATATTGGAAGGTCTGCTAAAGAACCACTTCTCTGATGTTACATTTGACGAAAACCTTGATTACACCGTGATAGTTAATCAATTGCATTTCTAATGGGTTATTCGGCTCTTGGAACATTCTTGGAAGGCTTTACATTGAGTGGGGTAGCTCTCCTCGACTGTTCCCTATAAAAATCAGTTAATTTAATTGCAGTTGTAGAGTAGTTAGTCTTCAGAGAAAATATGACTTTTCATTATTACAGCATATCCAGCCTTTTGGATTTTCAGGAGTAAGTGTTTCAAATGTGACACTGTTTGTTAACATACCATAAATCATTATGTTCTTAAACACACCTAAATGTTTGAATGATTCTACAGTATAAGGTGACTGATTCCACACATGTTTACTTTTGTTTTGTTTTACAGGTTTTTAATGAAAACTTTAGCTGAAGTACATGGCATGTGTATTTTTCTGTGTTCAGCAGTACAAATGCATGCTGAAACCAGGTTTCTGATTCACTGATTATGTAGATGAACACACATTTCCACAGTTTACATATAAGATATATGTAACAGTTTTTATTTGAATAGTGGTTTTAATCTTGCTTTGCTCTTGCCTCATGTTATCTGTTTAATGTCAAAAATTGTGACCATAACCAAGTAACTGAGTTTGGGTGAAAGAAAAAAATAAAACAAAATGGAAGCATTCTTCTGAACTACAGAAACAAATCCAGTGACCAGTCAACTACACAATTTGCAGTTGTCCCAAGCAACTCAAAATGACTAACAATAACAAGAAGAAGTAAAAATGAAAATAACTATTGTAACATTCTGTGTAACATTCTGTTTGTGGCACCTGTCTTCTGTCTGATCTAAGGGTGGGTGGTGTTGGGAGAATTTTCAAATTTCCCCAAACAGAGTATGATTAAAGAAACTGAATAAGGATTACATTGTCGTAGTCTACATGTTCTCAACACCCCACCCCTCTTTGGGTTCACTATAATTACATACATTTAACTACAGTTCTCATTACTGTTTGATTTCATCTGGAGCTAAATTCAAAAATTGTCTTAACTTTAGGTGTGTGTGTGTGTATCTGTGTGATTCCGTGTGTGTGTGTGTGTGTGTGCGTGCATGAGTGTGTGTGTGTGTGTGTGTGCGTGTATGTGCTTCCGTATGTATGTGTGTGTGTGTTTGTGTGTGTGTATAGACAAGGATTCTCCACCCCATCCAACACTTTAGCTTTGGAAAAGTGAGGTTTCAGCATCGCAAATGTGCACAAGCATTTGTCTGCTAGACACTGAGGAGATGAGCCTGTTTCTATACTTAGAGCAGTACTTTCACCACAGCATTATGGAGGGAGTGTAGATGAGAGCTGCTGGAGGGTGAACACGGTGATACCCTATCATCATTAGCACTGCGAGTCAATGAACAGCCATGGGTGTTCTCAAGGGCTCTGGCAAAATCATGTCTCCAGTCAAACTACTTTAACAACAGGAACAGTTAAGAGATTTCAAAGGTTTCTCAGCCAAGAGAGAGAACACTAGGACTGTATTTCACTTATTTATTGTTTTAACCACACCCACCATTTCCTATGCATATGTATAGTTTGATGCTGATGACCTTCAGTCTGCATGTCATGCATCCTGGTATCCTGCAACCCTACCTTACAGAGGAGGCTTCAGATCATGTTGTCACAGTTCTCATCTGCTTCCTTACTTCTCCCTTCATTCCCCCTGCAGCCCGCTGCATAGTTCTAAGAGCGGGAGCTCAGCCAACTGCAACGTCACCCCAATGCTGTGTTCTGACCCCTTAGAGGTGAAATGGATCTCCTCTCAAACAAGATTATTAACCTTTAGCTGCACCTAGTGCTTGGTGACTCATTTCACATGCTCATTCTCTCTCTTTCCCCCCTCCACTCCCCTGGAGATGGGAATTTCTGCTGCACTTCAGCTGCAACTAAACTCTTAATATAACAAATCTCATCAGCCCACCCACCTGCAATTTGATGTTCCAAACTCCTGTTTGTCAGAATCCACTGCTCCTGTGGACCACATATGGATTTTACAAAATACACAGCAGTGGCTATTAAACACCGAACCCATCTCACATGGTTCCCTGGGTGAGAAGCGGCTGCTAATTTTAAAGTACTTGTAAAATGAACAGATCCAGTGACTTTGCAGCACCAGCTGAAGACCATGGTTATACAGTTTACTGAAATCTATTTTAAATAACTAGTAACTAAAATGAAGACAGATATTATACTGGTGATCACACACGATATTGTAATGTGACAGGTTAGCTGGACCACATTCTTGCTCTGAAAATGGTTGTGTACAAAGACAAAATAGGAAATCTTGGATGGGATTTTATCTCTTCCTTTTCATTCTAAGAACCACTCTGTGTTACTGTAGTGTCTAACAGAATGGAGGCACTCTGTCAAGAACATCATTTTGGAAACCTGGCTTCCAGCTTCAAGGTGGGTGGGTGAAAATGAATAAAACATGACACCAGTATGGCAATACTGACACCTCAGTTTAAGCTGAGAAATATCAAGGGCGAGGGATGTGGACCATCACTCTACCACACACTTTAACATGAATGTCAGAATGTCAGTAGCACTTTGTACAACATAATAGGGAAATGTGAATTAATGGCATGAAATGAAGGCTTTATATAAAGCTGAATAGAAAGACCTATTTATGACACTAAAATGGCTTTTCCTACAATGAACAGGAAAACCAAATGTACAGATCTGACTCTAGCGGTGTAGGTGCCCATATCTCTTGTAGTGCATTAGTTTAGCAGGGCAGTGACATAAACAGCCTACATTCCATAGCATAGTCTGACAGAACCTGATCTAGATTAATCCTTGAGTTTTAGAAGTTGCATGAAGCTGCCATACATGGGCCTGGAAGTCACTAAAGTCTAACTTAAAAATAAATCATCACAATTTTTTTTTTCCATATATGACAAAATGTCATTGAGTGTACACAGTCACACAAGTTGGAAAATTGACAGGTTGGTGAAAGTATGAGTAATTTGTCCGTAAAAGTAGTTTTTTTTTACTTCCCCTTAAAACAATCTCACATGTGCTGTGATCAATGTTTTGCATATATGACAGATGTGACATAGATATCATGTTTATAAGGTTACTGGGGAAATATTTGCACTGCATGCTTGCTAGCTGGAGTTGTATACTGTGCATTCAACCAGCGGTGTATAAAAATGAGTCAAACACAGCCTGCATAATGCATACACTGCTATTAGCATTGCTTGAATGTTGATTTATTTAATCAGTGTTGGGTGAGAGAGCAGACTGGGAAATAACATTTATGGGTAGATAATACTGCACTTACCCTTTGCTTTGTGATTTGAAGCTGTGTGTATGGAATGTACCTCGGGCAAAACCACGGTGGTAATAACACTTGGCTAAGAACCACTTAAGATGCTTTTTTCATACTAGTTCTGGTTGAATTCCCTGATTAAGTGAATTACAATTCTCCCTGCAATTTGTATGAAAATACTAAGGAAATATTGCCAAATCATTTTGTGTAGGGAAGGGAACTTTTTTAAGAAATATATATCAACATATTTAAAATTTTCTTATGTGTTAGGCATATATTCAAATCAATTCACTGCCATATATACTTAATTCAGGTTTTAACAGACAATACAATATTACAGCTATACTTTACAGCATGCAATAGAACAAGTAAATAACACGTGACTATACGTTTAAGTACATCACTACAGTAAAACCACTTCCTTCACTCATACTGTAATCATTAAAAGTGGCAAAACAGCCATCATTTATAATCTCTAACAATATGTGAGCTTCTGTTATTACTCACAAGATTATTAGCCTAATAGAAAATAATTTATGCTTGGTTTTAATTTTTATTGTTTTTTTATTAATGTTAATAGCTCAGCAAATGGATTCTATGAAGAGAGGGCCTACTATGCCAGGAGATCAGACTTCCAGAAAGAGCTGCAGTATGCTTCCATTTAACTCCCATGACTGGACCTTCACCTGTAGGACTCAACAAATATAGGTTTCTGCCTGTTTGTCTGTCTGCAACTCCCCAGCAGTCTTTGCCTTCCTGCTTCCTCCTGTGTGGGTAAGTAAAAGCCTATCTCTGTCTGCCTGTGTCTCTGAAGCGGAGACCTCTCTGTCTGTCTCTGACACACTTCTTCTCATCCTTCAACGATAATGCCAATTACCAAAGGACAAGAGTATAATTGACAGTAAAGGTGAAGCACGTGGGAGTTGCAGTGATAAAATCCTTTTGACTGCATAGAAGCATGGTACAGAGAAGTTAACCAATCAACATGAGCCTGAGTCCAATAAAACACCTTGACACAAACATGTTATCCAGTGCTCAGGCTGAAGTGCATTTTTCAGTGTTTGCACTGGGAGTGACCTCGTCCTCCAGGCACTGGAGGTCCTAATTAATATTAATGTATAGTCAACATCTTAAAAATGGTATAAGACAAAAATGGCAGTATTTATATTTTGTAAGGGATTGCAGGGCTTTGGGCATGTGGAGGAAGTACAGTTCACTGTCTTAATGCTATCTGAGCTTAGAGAGGCCTCATAAAGTGCACGTACCTGAAGTCAGACATCTAAAGCTCATCCTGCTGTGTGGCTTATCATGCTAAATCATTGAGTTTCAGAAGGCAATGAGGGGCACATAATTGGCATATGCCAAAACGGTGGATGGGATGTTTAAACAATAGCCAACATTTGTTGGTATCTATCAGTAGGATGTGTGTGATGCCTTCCTCCATTGACTCAATGACTACACAGCTCAGCTGGTGGACTGCATAATTAAAACAAGGTAAATTGTGCTTCAGATTGGTTCTAAAAAGGAAAGTGTCCTATTTTTATTAAGTTTGGGTATAATACTAATTGTAGTACTATGCAAGCCAGTAAATTCTTTGCAACAGAAGGCGATTAGGTAAATGGATTAAAATAAAGCATATCCCTTCTGCACTCAGGATTAAAAATAGAATAATCAAAATGGGGCCAATCAATTAAGAAGACTGAACAAAGTTGCAAGTACTTATGGGTGCCAAACCTATCCTTTTTCAAACCGAACAATCACTAAATGGCAGGTGGCCAAAAAATTAAAAGATAACAAATATTTTATGGGGAACCTGGGCAAAAATTGAAAGCTGTTTAAAAGGGTATGTTCATAATTGAATTGGAGGAGGAAAAAGGGAAATGAACCCTGTGATGCTGATCAATACTGAGAGATGTATATATCTCTTGCATGGAACTCTAAGCCATCTACATTTTGGGGGGCTTGAAACATAAAAATAATGGAAATATAAATATCTGATATTGAGTTTTAACAATGCAATGTGAAAATTCTAGCTACCCCAGTTAGCCTGTTGCAGTACCTAGCTAGTTAATGGCATATTTAGCTAGCGATCAGCTAAATGACTCATCCCACCCCAGAACTTACCTATGTTGACTTTGAACCTTGGCCAAAATTCTGTTCCCTTCAACAATATTGAAAATTATGAGAAACAATTATGTAAAATATTTTAATGGTATTCTCATTTCCCATACCCTGCTGATCTAAATCAATTTGCTATCACCTTTGAAGAAATTTCACTGTGCTGTATGTTCAGGTAACTTATTATGCCAGTGATGATTAATAATTGGACGTAGGTCATGAATAAAATTACCCATACACAACATATGTGCTTAATTTATTGTATTATCCATTTTCCACTGTCCCACAGACATACTATTTGCTTAATGCTTCTATTGAGGCTAAGTGGAGCTTGTAAATGAAAGTGATCCCCTTGAGCAGCAAACATGCTAATTCTTTTATCGTTCTTCAAAGGTAAGTACAAACACCAATCGTTGTTCCTGGCAGATTCACAACAAACACATTTTGATTTAGACCTCCAGAAAGTAATGTACATTAAAACATGATCCGATTTTTTTTGTAATGAAAGGCACTTGTGTTGATTATGGTGTTGTTTTAAGGCTAATAATTGCTGTAATGACAATAAAAAAGCTTCCTTTTTCTTCTGCAAATGGAAATTATGGCAGACATACATTTTGTTTTCAGATAATGCACAGTAATAGGTAGAATATGTTGAAGGTGGTTATGATGTTGTTAGTGGTCATCTCCATTTCGGTAGTTCAAATCACGCCCTGGTGTTCTGTACTATTACTCCACTGGCCGCGTAGCTGAAAGCCTGCGCATACTCAGCCCATAATGTGTCTCTCGCTCTCCATAATCGGCCTCTGTATTCTAACCCTCTTTCATGTCATCATACCTGGTGGAGGCTGACATTCTCTCCAGATTAGGAGTATTAGAGAAGGGCCATTTCTCCACCTCCTATCATCTCCTCTCGTCTGCCCAAATTCACTCCTGTTCTGATTTTCAGACTGACAGCAGGAGAGTGTCTCTGGCCGCACCAGAGAGGATTTAGGTAGGAAACATGAGACGGGACAAAAGGGTGCCGTGGATCTGCGGTTGGGATGTGACAGGGCAAATTGGACTGTGTGGGGAAGGCTGGGGTGGGCGTTTAGCTGTCACTCAGTTCTGAGGGGTCAGAGAGCATCTGAGGTTCAGACACATGTAAGCTCAATAGCACGCTGTCAATCTATCACTCTGCACTGCAAAACCCAGTTTATTCAGTTTCACATGAGAAACCCAGTTGTTTTGCACAGTTGTTTTGTAGCTAATTTTAGATAATTTCGTCTGATTCTCCCAAAGAAAAAATATTCAGAAAAAAAAGAGATGGACAAGAGGGATTCTATTTCATGGATGGATATGCAGATTTCGCTTTCTACTTTACAGACCAGTGTGTCCTTCATTATTGATGACCCACACCACTGAATATGTCTCTTCTTTATAACATTACCTAGAAGGCATTTTAGAGGGAGCTGAAAACCCATTTGATTAAATAAAATAACTAGTGTCTTTTCATGCTGCATGTTTGGAGATTTGGTCAGTAATGTGATGCAGGCTTTGGGACTATCAAACCTCCCTATCACTCCTGATCCAACTGACTGCCCTGCTCTGCACACTTACTGTTTCTGTTCTGGAAGGCTATACAGCTGGAGTAGCTGACAGGGCAGACTGCAAGTGTTTCATTGGCCAGAGGCCTTTTTACTGAACCAGGGATTCCCTGAAACACCTCTCTGTCCCAGTTAGGCTATGTTAGCTAGACCTAACAGCCTCTCCATTTACCACAGTTAACACTGACTCAATCCAGGTTCAGTCTTGTGGTGTTAATAATTTAAACAGGGGCCTTGGCATGTTCCGGCTCATCTGGGTCTCCATACACTAATAAGTTAACAGTGTACCTATTTATCAAATGAATTACATGCCAGCTGGAAATGTTATTTACTTGCTGTACCTTGCCCCAAATCAAAATCCAAACTTAACAGGGTACATGAAGGGAAAGTAAAAAATGGGAACTAATACTTGTTAACGCATGTTTAACCATGAATTTGAGTGTGATTTCATTGCTTATAGGATTATTGTATTGAATGAATTATTCCCCAACTAAATGATAACTGCTTAACACAGTGTAAAATGTGTTCATGGGGTAATAGTTACACTGTGAAAACACATATACTGTATTCACATTCAAAATGCCTTAGGCTCAGTTTGTTTAAAGGACTTTTGTGACAGAAATTAACTTGATTCCTGTGTCTATTGTCATTTGCAGAATTTATATTATCTATCCAGCACAAACTGAGCAAATTATAAACTCTCTGTTTATATAGTGGGGTATTTTCTGAAGTGTTTCAGGTCAGTTCCTGGCACAGATTTACAGTGGCACCACAATTTTTTTTTAATTTGCAGATTTTAATTAGGTGGGTAATTGTTTTGGAAAACAGAGCTGTGAATTAGAATATGAATTGTATTAGAAATTAGAAATGAGAATTGGATTAGGATTACTTAAACTGTTATATGCGTTGTGCAACCATGTACAATTTTCTGTTCCCTCTCTACTACAGTACAGATATTATCATTTTATATTTTGTCTTTTAAAATTAACATTTTTTGAAGGAACAATTTCATATTAATCAAATATAAAAATAATAAATAAAAAAATGTTTGTTTCTCGTCATAGTTCTGATTCATATCATAAGTAATGTTTGAGAGTCAGTCTCCTTCTTCAAAGTTCAAAAGAAGTGTTCTTTTTGTGTGTTTGAGGCATTAGAGGGAATATCTCACATAACATCAAAGGAACCACATGAGCTGTTTGAGTCAGGCAGTCTTTAGTGATCCTGGGCTGTTTTATCAGCAGCAAATCAGCACTTGCTATTTTGAGGGGGCTACACTGTCAAAAATCCACTGGCGTAGTGTTCGTGACATACTGACAGATATGACGAAGTGTGTAAAATGTCATATTCTGGCCGCTTACGACAGAAATTGCTTTGGAATGAAAATACCAAATGAATTTATTGCTTCCTTTGGAATGAAAATACCAAATGAATATGACAACACTGCTGTGTTTTTGCATCACTGACTAAATGCACTGCTGTTCTGTTTTTAGGAAAGAATTGTGAAGCTGCCATATGGCAGTGTTTCTTATGACACTCAGAGATAATGCCACTTTATTATTATTACAATTAATGCTCCCTATGAGTCAAGAAAACAATATCAATTAGATCCTGGTGTGCACAATGAAGTATCTATCTGGTGCATTCCCTCCTGTTGAAGCTGCTGTGACAGGCTGATGTGGGACACTGCTGGATTCACTCATATCATATTTTTATAAATAGCTGTCACTCTCATAAGGTCATATGGCGGTGTCACTCAGTTCAAAGAAATGCATTAACTATTTTAGGTTTTGCATGAACCAGTGGGCTGGGTTCACAATATTCAGCAAAAATCATACAGACATTTGTTTTACAAAGATAATGTACAATTTATTGTTCCACCTTTATGGCCTAGAATAGAGTTTTGATGGAAAGCTTGAAAAACAAGCCATTGTGTGGTGCTACTATGCTATTTAAATTCTTGAAGATGCCATTTTTGCTTGTCAAGTAAGAAAAGGCTTCAGGGCTAATAGCCTTGCATGAGACTGTTGGACCCAGTGGACTTTTTCATTTTACAGTTATGTACATCTTTACAATGAACATGAATCTCCTTAATAAAGGCTATTTCAAAAGTAGTCAGACGTGTTGAAGGTGTCACGCTCCACAAGTAAAATCAATTACAACCTCCCAGCTCTCGTAAAACACAGACACGTTCTGCAAAGATGTGATGAATGAACCAGTTTATTGGATGCTCTGTAGCTTATTTACAACCTGCAATTCATGTGGGCCCTATTAACTGGCACAGACCTATATACCATACAATATTCATATCATCTGTTTCTCAAAAATGTAACAGTCTGTGAATGGGCTGTGTTCTGTTTTGGCCACAGGAGAAGAAAATCACCTTGGTGGATAATTAAATACATTTAATTAACAAACCAGTCATGTTTGTTTTGTTACATACAAATCTGTAACACTGCAAATAACCAACAACATTTTTGCATACGATGCAACACATGCTTCACAGCACCCCGGAGCTGGGAAAACAGTACTATGAAATCTAGTTTCATTAAGGCTGATTATATCAGATTAAAATCCACTTTAGAGTATGTACAGTCTATGCTATGCTACAGGAAAAAAACAGAAGTCTTCCTGAGTGTGAAATGTGATTGAGCCTTATAGATATGGGATAAAATAATAAGAAACTTGGGCCAAATAAGAAGCGATTTGCTTTGTCACACTATTAATGCATATGTAAATATTTATCATCACTGATGTCTCGATATTTCACTGAATATTTCTGTCATGGTAGCCAATGACCACAATAAGCTCCATTAGTGAAGAGAACAATCTTCCAGTTTGTGGTTAATACAATGATATTCCACTATATGGACATGATGCTTTTAATCCCTCATATTGAATTAATGCAATTTCCCATTCCTTAATGGTGCAGCACAGAACGACTCTGCCCATCTGACCACAGTAGGTAGAGAATAAATACGACAATGACAAAACTTAACAAAGTTGAAGTGATCATAATACAATTCATGTAATGGTAAGGTATTACTGATGTTGTACTGCATCATTTTCCAGGAAGTAAATATTGTACCCCAACATAGGAGCTCAATTCTATAACTTTATAATGTGTCAGGGAATTATTTTCCAGTTTTTCAACATTACCCCAAATGGCTTTTCTGTTGCATTAATTGCTCTGGTAGAATTAGATTGTGTAGGACTGTGTGATATACAGGCTGTAAATAGCACTAAAAGATAGCACAAAATAATGTCAGCTTTACTTATTGTCATAGACAGATGCAGGAGCCAACAATCTCTATACATTTTATGCAGCAATGCTTCAGGGAGTAATGATTTGGATAAGAAATCAAGTTAATTGGCCCAAAGACATTATTGTCCAATGTTAAAAGAATCGGGTCCACTTTATGTTAAGTGGCACTCATGCCTGTGTAATTACAGGCAAATACAGGGCTAGACCTGGCATAATTACAGTTAATGTACACCTTGTTACAGTACGCTTTCA
The DNA here is from genome assembly GCA_022829145.1 of Albula goreensis. NCBI lineage: Eukaryota > Metazoa > Chordata > Actinopteri > Albuliformes > Albulidae > Albula > Albula goreensis. The sequence goes on along the minus strand of CM040755.1, from coordinate 19,685,747 downwards.
ACTGAACATGAGATGGTTAATTTCAGCAGCCTCGTGATTGATACAGGTAATGATATCCCATCCCCTCCAGAGAAACAGTGCGTGATCCAGCCAAATGACCCAGCTCTGTGTGAATGAAAGCAAATAAGAGGAGTTATGATGTCATCTCTTTCTATAAATGAATAAAACATGTCCCTCCCCCACACCACAGTGTCTGATCCATTCCATTTTACATCATGATCACTGCATTTCTGTAGGTCAGAGCTGTGTTATGGCAATCTACAGGAACAATCCCATTGGATTTTTCCACAAGTTATTTTCAGGGAATTATTCTTGTGAGTGCAGGAGTGGAAAATTGACTGAGCCCTTTGTGCTTTTTCTTCTTCTTTTTTTCAGCCATCCACTTGCTGAGTCAGACATGTCCTCTCATATTTTGATGGTAAAGGAGAACACCCCCTCAAGACCTCCTTGTTTCATCAAAACATTTCACCTGAATGTTTTCATTCTTCAGAGAATGAGATATCACTGTAAAGATGCTCACTTTTGCAGACAATCCACATGCACTGTTTATACAAATCTTAGTCAATCAGGCTATGATAAAATGAAAGCTCTTTCCTTTCAGCTGTTCAGCTTGTTCTTTTCTAGGTGTGTATACCATAGACCAGTTGATCAAACATGGGTGTGCCCTGTCATTTTAAAGACTGCCAATTTGAAAACAAGTAGTGCTTGAACAGAAAGGGGGTGACGGTGTGTTTTGCCAATGCAGTTTAAAGGTTGAAACTTGAACCGTGAGTGGCATGGTACACAGATTAAGGTAAAAGGTATGTGTTTGCTGGTCTTTGTTATCTGTGCCTTGGACAAACAAGGATGGGAGAGCAGCACTGGCAGCAAACACACAACCTGCGCTGTGGCGCGGGCAGCTCCTGTCACACGGCGGGTGTGATTTTTCTGGACACATATCCGAACAGACCAGTGTATTTATCCAAAACGTCCTCTGGCCACGTTTCCTGCTGATGATGTCAGCCTTATTGTCACATCACCTATATTCTCTGGCCAGACAGTAGGAAGTTGATGAAGATTAGCCAGAACTGGAAGCAGAGAAGAACTGAAAGGTATCACAAACGCTTTCACTGCCTATCAGCCAGTAGCCCCATTTGTCAGGTTCATAACTATGAGCCTGAGCAACTTCTCATTCCGGTACAGCATAACACCTCTCAGCTTGGGCAAATTTTATCTCACGTAAACCAATGTCCAGTTTTGACTTATGGTCACAGCTGTGTAGATGGTATCCCATTTGGAATTCAACACATTCTCTGCTCTCTGGTGGTATTTCATTAAATGATGCACACACTATTCAAATTTTCTTGGCTCATAACTTTCCTCCCACCATGTGTTGCACCAAAAAAGCTGGTTTGATTAATTGTTATTTAATCAAGTAAGGTGTACCTCTGATATCTCTGAACTGAATTTTTACACAATTCTGAGAATTCTGGGATCTTAATTACTTAATTAACTCAGGAACTAAATCTGGGTAGAAGCATCTGCTTTCACATTTTGCTCCCCCTTTAAACAAGTATTTCTACCTTTTAGACCACTACCTCTATACAACCTATATTGCATTTCTATACACATGCATACGATGTGTTAAAGAGGGCCATGAGCCATTACGTTTAAAATTAAACTGAATGTTGCTGTTTAAAGAGGGCAAAATCAATAAACAAAAGATCGCCAGGAGATGTAGTTGATAGAGTTGCCTTTACTGCCTGATACAGATGAAGAACACTTCTCTCATTGCCTTGGGCTAAGTCAGGTGGACAATTCCGACCCTGGACTCCTCCCTTGCTGGGGTCTGTAAGCTCCTCTGATGGATTACAGACATTAAAATGACAAATGAATCAGTGCTGCTTTGGCATCAATTAATGGCTTTTACTGACCAGAATGTGAGTCTGATGCATTGTCGATCACAGAGGGCTTTTTTAACATTGTAACAAGCCCAGCCCAGAGTCAGAGCACACTGATGCAGAGTCGAATTGCCTGATGCCCTCTGTGCTACAAAAGATGATCTGCTTTACAGTAAGCTCTTAATACACACTGTGAACAGTTCTTGCAAACGTAGTTGTCTCGAATTATCAGGAGCATCAATGGTGCCTAGGGTCTGTGTTAAGTATTACTGTTCAACATGAGCAGTGAGGTCAGCCCTCCCTTCACTGCAGCAACTATAAAGAGCCTGTGGTCCCATCTAGATAAGAGAGTACAGTTCAACGCAAGGTCCCTGTTGCCATTAGTGACCACCACTTCTACCACACACTTGACAAGACTCTTCCTTTACTGTCATTAAGCCCACACACAACCAGCCCTTGATCAATAACTGCCCAACCCCATTAGAGCTTCTACCATAGAGGGACCAATCGAAGAGCAGCATCCATTGATCACAACACCATGACAACTGTACAAGCCTCTTTTCTTGCCCTGCCTTGTCTTCATCATTTCAAAGTTTTCAAGAGGAAGTGGAACTTATTTAACATGTCCCACAAGACTATGAAAGAAAGCAAGACATTTAAGAAATAATTCTCCAACCATGTGGGTGTGTGAAAAAAATAAGCATCTGATTCTAGCTAATCGTATTTGTCTCATGGACCATGGCCTAAACAAGTTGTTCAGGATATGGGATAGGACACTATTTAACTCAAAACCTTCACCATGTACAAAATGTGCCTGTCCGTGTTTACTAAACTCAATTGCTAGCACTGGACAAATTAACTTGCACACACTATTTAAAAAGAGGAGACAAAGGTTCTTGTTCACCAAAAAGATGACTAAAGGGGCCTTTTAGGATTGCTCTGTATATAATTGGAGTAAATACTGCACTAAAAAGACCAGCGCACTGCAGCTCACAACAGCTTCTAAGTTTCAAGAAATGTATTTGTACTAACCTAAATGTTATTTACTATATTTGCTATCTGTTTTTACTGGCATTGAGTGTTTCAGTAATTTAGTCCTACCTCTTAACCTGTGGATTTTTGGACAGGACAATGCAGAGGATCTATGTGACCTGTCGCTGTGGGATGGTTCCAGCTTTGAGAAGTATGTTTGGTATCCTCGTAATGCCAAGTAGTCAGCAATACGAGAAGGCACTGTACAGCAGTGGTTCTCAAAGTCAGTCCTGGGGGACCCCTGTGTTTGCTGGTTTTCATTCCAGCCACAGTCACAGCAAACCGCTAATTTGTTCTTAATTAGACACTTTTAATGTCTTGAGGGATGATTTTCCCATGTGGACCTTTTAATGTCAGAAGCCCATGTTTGCATCTTGGGACTATTAGTCAGTCAGTAAAATAAACTAATGCTTTTCATTCTCTTATTACAACATGAAAAAAAATGATTCCTTTGAATGACAATAGCTTTTTTAAATGAGTAAATTATGAGCTGAAAGGTGAAATCCAGAGGGTCCCAACAAGTGAAAGCATGGATACCGGGGGTTTGAAATTAAACAATGCTTAAGTTAATGAAGTTAAGTAAATCTGCACTATTATAAAATAAGTTTAATTGAAAAGTGATGGTTGAACACAAGTTCCACAACCTTAATGGATCAGGAAATTGGCCATTTCAAATTCCAAGATATGCATTGGCATGAGTTTCCAAGACCGAACTCAAGAACCACTGCCACAGACTGCAGTGTGGTCTCCCTAGCACCATAAACTTTCTGGGGAGAACTTGGTTCAGTCAAGTTAATAAAGGGAGAATTTCCACGATATGGGTTTCAGTTCTTATCCTAAACCTGCATTTTGTCCAGCATACAGTATTCTGCTAAAATGCATAATTCACCATTGAACTGTACATTTTTTTAACTTGAATTCATGATCCAACACACATATTAACAAGAAAATGAGATGCACATGCGTATTACCAGGAAAATAACAAACAGCACTGCATAATGTGCCTGTACGCTTAACTCACCTGTGGTTGTGCTATTATTATCTTTACGAGTTTGGAACATTGACTGCCTTTGAGACATCGGGCCCGAAGCCACTAAGGTGGCATGCTGGTTTTTACAGGTTGCCTACTGAGTAAGCAGGGCAGAATTAACAGGAAAACACTCAGCGCTCAAGTCAAACCATTAGCCATTCCACATCCCCAGGCCCTTTCTTTCAACACATCAACTCTTTCAGCTGAGTAATGGAGCTTATTAAGATAATAGCAGTAGTTATATGCCTCATTTTATTGGAAATTCTATCAATCTCCATGTCGAACAGAATTCAATCACAGCTCCTTTCGTAGAGGGGTACTGCCATGTGTGCACTTGTACCTGTTTACAGAAACATCTCCGGAAACATTTCTTCATTCGCATCTGCAAAATACATTATTAAATAAGGAAAAATGAATTTTATCTGCAGATGGCAGAGGCAGACCCAAAAAAATTAACTTTACAAATCAGGCCATTCTGATGACTGGAGTGCCTGAAGAAAGAAACTGAAATCATTTTATACTCATCTGTGATTTATAATTACAATTAAACAGCTACATAGATCTGAAAGTCAGTGGCGCCCGGAATCATGACTGTGCACCCAATTACTACAAATACATTAGCTGCTACACCCATAATCAGGGCTGTTTGGGTATGTGCTTGCTACTAAAGAGACAAGTTGGTGACTAAAAGCAGAAACCCCTTATGGTTGTTGGTTGGTTAAAACTCTATACATTGTTCTTTGTGTTATATTAAATAGCAATTTAACTGCATAATACTATAGAAAAACTAGGAAAAACTACGGAAGTTTTCTAGGGAAAACTAATCATATCAAATTTCTGCTCAAAGGTGCACTGATGGCTAGTTAGCTAGCTAATGATGTTTTAATACAGCTAAACAAGAATACCATAATATTATTAGTAATACAATGCAACTTTTCAATGACAGTACCATTAATAAAACACACAAGAAGTTTGACATTTCCTAAAGTTACAATTTCAATATCATAATTTCAGTTGTCAGAAAGTGCATAGATAATCTGTACATACCAGTCATACCAAAAGTGTCACAAACAAAAACATCCAGATAGACAGCTGCTAAGTAATGATATTTGAAACATAAGCAAGGAATAAACAAGCACATAGTGAAAATACAGCGACACATTCTTCCAAGACAGCATCCTTAAGTTAGTAAAAATGACCTGCAAGCAATGTATTGTCTTTTACAAAACAACCTACCTTTTGGTATAATTTAGCAAGCTACTTCTAACTTCCCTGCACCACAGTATGACTCATGAGCCTCTTTTTTGAGGAAGGGCCTCCCAGTTGGTGTCTGAATTCAGTTGCTGACACTGATACCAAGATCGAAACAACACCCAAGGAGAGTTTTTCAGTGTGTGACCCCAGCTTCTCTTGTCAATTAGGAACCTAATGTACCCCTGGCACAATGGCAGCACTGTTAAGGGGCTGGACCGCAGTGCAGCTGGGTGGGCCTGGGTGCTACTCTGTGAGAAGATGTTCAAAATAAACATTATAGAAAAGAAAAGAACATTATGTTTTGAAAAATCAGTCATACATTTTACATTACACTTTCATCTGTGTAACGGGGAAGGCTTGGTCTTCCATCACTGGGAAGGAGCGGATCATGTGCTGGATCAGCCTCGCGAGGCGCGGTCCCACTGTGCCCTTCAATGAGGCCGGCCCTCCTTCAGATGAGCATTAACATGTACATTTACTCATTCTGTGGACACTCATCCTCAGGTCCCACAGAAGCATGTGCAAAAGAGTGGGGGTTTATCTGTTTGCAGGTGTGAGCAGCGCACTGAAATCTAACTGCTCATGTGATGCTGATAATTAACAATGATCAGATCAGCGTACTGTACGGAAAAGGCTCGTAATCTTGAAGGGCTTTGTTAGATTTTACTGGAAAGCTCCCATGTTAATGTAATTGGATTAGGCTCTAACAATGATTTTATGAAGGACACAAAAGGCCCTAATGCTTTGGCACCCACACTCTTGCATGCATACGTTACAGGCATGTGTGTATGTTTTTTTCACACACGAGTATAAGGACAACAAAGCCTTATGGATCCCAATAAATCTCACAGCACTTATCTCAGCAATGAAGATATTCTTCCACTGCACTACTGTAGATGATTGGAATAAATTTTCTGGAGAACCACATCTTGAATGCGACACCCCCAACACACACACACACACACACACACACACACACACACACACACACACACACACACACACACACACACACACACACACACACACACACACACACACACACACACACACACACACACACACACACACACACACCTTTTTCCATGCTTATGAATCATTGTGTAATAAATCAGTGTATGGCCACTGAATTGTTATTTACAATGAATAATAAGGTTTTTTTGTTTAGTAATCATTTGTTATAAATGTATTTCATTAAATGTATAAATGAAAAATTATTGTTGTAAAATAGATGCTGAAACTGTAGAAATTTTTAAAATCTATACCAAGTACATTTTCTTTCCAAGGTTGCTTTGGCAATTATATGATATATAGGCCAGCAAATGGAGATAAATGAAGGGCTGTTGACAACATATGCACAAAATCAAAATGTATACGGAAGTTATGCAAGCCTTGTTTGTAAGCTTGATGCAAATAATTATATTAATGACACAATGACGCTGTTGATTGCCTTATTATCTTTAGTTTGCTGATGCTAAAATGTTACGAAATGTTTTGAACAACCAAACAGCAAATCATGGGAATGTTGTCAACTGACTGGAACTGGCTTTTGACTGACAAGTCAATCAGAGACCAGGTGGATGTGACCTCATGACCCCATATGTGGTGTTGTGTTGTGTACAGTGCTATCAGTGTTCATTATGCAAAATAAAGTGTGTGAACTTTGTACTGCAGAAAAATAATCACTTGCTTTCTTTTGTAAGTCAATATTAAGGTCAAATATTGATTGAATCCAGGTTATAGAATAAAAACAAGAAATTAAATCCCTATATCAGATGCAGTGATCTTGTCTGCTCACAAATATATTGGCTTGTCATGCTAATGAGTGAAAGACTGTAATGGCAATACACAGTCATACAACATTTTGTAGTAATTTAATTTGTAATTGTCTCAAAACAATCGATCATGTAGTAGAAACTGATGTGAAGGGAGAGTACACAGGTGTACGTAATGTCTAGCAGTTTGGTGGTCCAATTTAAATGGTCCTTTTTAGGCACACCCCTGTATTGTCATCTGTTTTACCTTCCCCAGAGATGTACTATTTTTTAGTTTGATTTCAGGTATGAGGTGAGATTTGAAGTGATGAAAACACAAATGAAATTCTCCTACTTGAACATAAATGTGTCTCAGTTGATTCACTTGTTCAGTTTTCTTTTCCTGAAACTATTTAGAGAAATATGCCTCTCAGGCAGATAGGGCCAGCGGCAGCTCCCCCATTCAGCATAACAACACAGCTCTTTCCAACCCACATTACAATATTACGTAGCAAATGGCAGGACTGCATCGCAGTTTTTCCTCTTCAGAGTAATAAGCCACAGCTGTTTTGTGTGGGGGCATTTTACACATGATAACATGAATGATTAACTGGCCAGACCGCCTCTTGTTATACCATCCCTGTCCTCGCTGTTATCTGACCTGATTGTTTATATGGGTCAGTGTTTGGTTATGGCTATGGAGCATGAAGAGCATGCAGATACGCAGTGACAGATTTCTGCCCCTGTCAAATAGACTCACTCTCGACTGCTACCTACTGGCAACATCTCTCTTTCCCTCTTTTTCCTTCTCCTTTCCTGCCTTCCTACTTTTCCACCCCATACTCCTACTCAGTTCCTCCTCTTCTTCCTCTCCAGTCCTGTCAGACAGCTCAGTGGGAGTAGTTGATGGGCTTATAAGTCTCTGACTAGAGACTTACAGCTTTACCTTAATCGTCCAAACTCATAGAAATACACTCAAAATATAGCACATTACCTTGAGTAATTGCTGCTATGTTAATTGCAAAACTGTCTATATTGCATAAATTTTATCCATGTACAGAGAACAGGTGGCTGCAACAATATGAAGTGAAGTTTGCCCTGGCACAGATATCACACAGTTCCAGACTTCTCCATTAGTGTCCTTTTCCTTTCATTCAAATATGAATATCACATATATGTTATAGCTTTCAGTGTTCAGAAATGACTCAATCATCCCTTACAAAACAAAAGTTTTAGCAGATCATGTGCCCAATCTGCACAGCTTACATTTTACCTTCTATAGAATGGCAGACATAGGTGCATCTATATAGTGCACAATGTGTGTTCTTTGTTTCATTTTCTATTTTTTAACATGTCAGTGTGTGTGTGTCATGAAGGATGGACCTTGTATACAGTCACCTTTATGGCCATAATATAATATAATATAATATAATATAATATAATATAATATAATATAATATAATATAATATAATATAATATAATATAATATAATATAATATAATATAATATAATATAATATAATATACTGAAAGATCAAAGTTTTGAAACTTTGGCCTGACGTGTCTAAGTACATATTTACTGTAAATATCAAAGGACATGTATTCTGCTGACACAAAGAGACTCAGTGATAACTAGACTAGACAGGGTGGTACCTGTCTGCTGGTTGATGTTTTTTCTGTTCATTTCAGACAGAATTGGCACCTTTATCTTCCCATTAGTACAAAGTGTATGCTTTTTTTTTCTATTCAGCATTTTTTCCCACTTTTTCCCACCTGAATTGAACTACTGTTCTCTTGCCCCACGGAGGGTCTGTCATCCACATACTCAGGGGGCCATGCCATACTTATGTTACTTATATTTCTCCACTGAATCAGATAATGACACTCATTATGACACAGAACAGGTAGAACATTTGGAGGTTGTAATGCACTTTTGATGGGTTTTTGGCAGCTTTAAAGCGGCAGAATAAATCAGTTAAAAATCTTTTATCTACACCCACAGATACTGTATTTGGGTCAAAAATGTTGTATTGATGCTGAATTTAGCAAGGCAGGAGGTGGGAGGGTTACTGAGAACTGAATGTCCGAACCCTTCTGTACACGTTTATGTTTCTGTCCGTTCTTTCAAGAGTGAGGAACAAGCCCATCTTCACCTGGAGGCATGGACTGACCCTATGTTCAGCACAGAGGCCTCTGTATCTATGTCTGTACAAAAGCACCATCTAGTGGTTTTTGTTGATAAACATTAGAATACTTATATTACTCACTCCACCAGTACCATACACCACTATTTCCATTTAGCTGCCTTTGCTTCAATACTCAAAGTGGAACTGTTCAGTTAGGATACTGTCATATTTTCCCTATCAAGACCCTTGTGGGTCCAAATGTCATCTTTTGTCATTGAAAAAAGAACTGAATTCTTAATTATGCTCTCTGATTACATGAAGATAACATGAAGTGAGATTAAATAAAATGAATCTAATATGAATGCTAATAAAAACGCTGACATGTCTCAGCCTTTTTGTCTGAATGCAGATAAAATCAATTGCATATAATAATTCCATAATTTACCTTTGGGCAGTTCTACAGTGGGACAGTGAGCAATCATGGTTGTTTATGATGTGGATTATAGGTGGCTTTGTTGGGTTTTTCTTAATGTTGATAAAATATTTTAGTTAACTTGTCTCTTAAGTGGCTCTGAGCTTTGCTCCTCCATATTTAGGATCATAAGTATGTCTGATGACAAGAACAGCCAGTCTAATCAGCCCATCCAGGCCCTTCATTTTCCCACCCATTCAGAGCAAGTCTCCCTATCCTTGACCCAGAAGAGCTGGAAGTCCAGCAGATTTTTGTTGTTACTAAACTTCAGTGGTGGAACCACAAACCGGCAGTCCCTGTGGCTCTAGAGGGCTTGGGCTGAGGCTGGTCTAGAGCTCTGATCCTCAATAGTGGTTTGGGGATCCACAGGGTCTGCTGGGTTCTGTTTTACACCTTACGTCCCACAACCACTTGAAACCCAAAAAAAAAAACAATGGAAGGTGAGTAAACTGTGTAGCCAACTTGTTAAATTGACCATTGAGTAAAGCCATCAATCTCTGCAGCATGAGTCTTCCAGGATTGAGGACCATTACGAAGGTGATACTACATCCAAGCTCAGTCTTGAGCATCCAATGGGTCTCTTTAATGGCAGCTGTCAACCAGAAGGGGGTGATCTTGAGAGTGTCATCAAGGAGTGTGCAGTACATTAGAGTAGAGTGGAGAGAGGCATACATACTGCAGGTGCAGTGGGCTTATGCCCTGCCCAAGGCAGCCAATCAAGAGCCAGTGAATAATCTCCCATCTACTGCTGCCAGCCGACCTCTCAGCTCTTCTGGCATCTTAAACCAGTCCAATCACAATGAGAGAGAAAAGTGGGGCAGTCTTCCAGAGGCTCTATCTTTGAGCAGCTAGCTAAAAAAATGCTTTGGCCAGCTGTTTTTTTTTCTCTCTGCTGCTATAAAACAGCTTTTTATTAGATTACACTGTTGGGCTTGCTTAAATATATTATAAGACAATTAAAGCCACTGGCAACATGCCAAAATGGTGACACAGGACACTGTGTTTTTAGCTATACACAAAACACACAAATAATATTCATGTTTATTATTAATGGAGTCCATTAAAAATAGCCCACAGAAAGCAGCAGTGTGCTACACTGATGTCCCCACAGCCAGGCCAATGAAGGAGTAAAAAGGGTGTGGATACAGGTTGGGTGAAGGAATCAAGACAGACACACTGCCATGGTGGCCCATATCACCTAAAAACCATAAGACTGTTTATGAGGGAGAACAGGCCATTTTTTACATCTAGGCTCATCATACTGCCTACTGTTCAGAGCAGAATCCTTCAAAGAACCAGTCTGGCACATTTTGTTCCCACAAGGAGAAAACACATGCCTCTGTTCATTTCATATTTGATTTTAAATGTAACACATCTTGAATCTTAAGTTTCTTATAAAGCACCAAAATACTGAACAGTGTAGCATAAGAATAATAGGAACATGGGAGTACATAGTGACAAGAAAAGGTCATTCTGTCCAGACAGGCTCATCATTTACCACCATCTAATGGTGGCTGTGATGTGACTCAAGAGCCTCAACTGGCAGTTCCAGACTTTGGAGGAAAAATGAAATAGCATAAAAGTAAGGCACAAAACTTCAAACTACATGTTTTACCACCTGATTAAATCTTTCCACACCCCATTGCAAGGACAAGATATCTGCCCAACGCATATCCAGACCCAAAACCAGCTACCTCTGACACTCAAATTGGGATAAAATGTCTGAACCTGTGGACTGCCAGAGAGAATGTGTTCTTTCATTGCCAAAGAAGAAATCCACCCTCAAGCCTCCTCCACACCGCCTTCTACAAGAATCTGCTCAATTATACAGCATATTCATATTATATTCATAATATGCACTGTGCATGGGAATCTTCTGGGTTTAAATTAATATAATCTTAGTGCCTAATTTGACTTCCTCCGTGTCTGCAGTAATGAAACTTTTGTATTTGATCTAAATTTCCCCCAGCTGAAGTTTCCAAAGTCTTTGCGAGATTTTAAAGATTAGCTTTGAAAATTTGCTGTCCATGACATTAAATTTAATGAAACATAACTCCATGCCTTTTATTGTGCAGATATAAAAATGTGAAGAGTTGACTTGAATCAAATGCAGTGGGATTCAGAGCTTCTCCACTCCATCAGCCATTGATTGTGATAGGTTTCTAGAAGTTATCATCACAATGATTACTAACATAGTTTCAATGAACAATAAGCCCTGTTTGATGAGAATATACCATACTTGTAAAATGTAATGCAATGGACCTCAAAATACTACATATGGAGAACATCAGTGGTACTTGGGTTTGATAAGAATTTTCCTGCACTCAACAGTTTTTGCCTAAAAGAAAGGGATGTGATGTTAACCTATAGAAAATATGGAATGGGAAAAGTATATCGTAATAAAATTTTACCTTGCCCTATTTCTGGTACAAGGTACAGCTAAACTCTCAACAAATAAGACATATTACCATTGTTTAAAACTGTCTTTTTATTATAGTTACGGAAATATTAATTAAATCCTCTGTCTTGTGGCTGTCTGCAATAGGTCTTCATCAGTACAAGTATTTGTAACTCATGTAAGTAATGTCTGATGTCCCTGTCAGCATATTTCATTTGTAGAAATCCTTAAATAATCCTGTACAAGGGCACACAGCTAAGATGGCCTATGGTACTTACAGTCTGCAATATTCCCCTCAAATAGGAAAAATTGGGATTTTAAATGAAATTACAAAAATTGAATTACTCCTGATGTACTTATTTTGCATTGAGCTGCGAGGACAGTGTCATATGGTATGTATAATTCTGTCATTTACCACAAGATGGTGTTAGAGAGTCATGTCAGTTTTACTGCCCCCCAAGAAAAAAAAATACAGTATATTTTACTCTATGTTTTTATTTGGAAGATACATATATACATTGACTTGGAGATGATATACATTGATGATAAATATCTGTTTTCAAAATCCCTTTGCATGCTCTGCTGACATAAATGAAAAGAATGAGCCAGCCAAAAATCAGTCAATTCAGCTTCAAAAAGCAGTTTTCTCCTGACTTTGCCATAAGCCCTGTTGAGTTCAATATCTCAGAATGCCTTAGAATGACGATATTTTGTGGCTTGTTAGTGAATTACATCTGGGTGGGATTTGCCTCAAGCCCCAGGAAATTTAGATTATACTAGATGCAGTCCTGGCAGTTCACTGTTTGGATTAGTGATGCTTTATTGTTAAGAATCACAAAAAATATCAAACATTTATGGATGTGGAACTAGTAAGATGAAAAAGCAATGAAAAACATTAACATTTCTAAATACATTGAGTATTTCCAAGCAATCCCTCATCTAGTATGTTCCTAACTCGTTGAGGGAACAATGGTGACTCTGTGCTGGTGGCCTGTCTGTTATGCTCCTGATCCATTCACCCTGTGTATGTTTGTGTGTGTGTGTGTGTGTGTATGTGCATTACACGTCATCTGTTCAACAGTGCATTGGGTAGCTAGTAAGGGAACATCACAGCAGTGTGCTACATTAGCATAATGTCCCATTTATCAGAATGGATAGATATGTGTAAAACAACATTAAATTACCTTTCTCAGCACAGCACTGTAGAGTCCCTACCCCCTCTCTGAATGCTGCCGTTGTGCACTGGGGTGTGCTCTCTCATGTAAAGCCTGCTGTGTTTAAATACCAGTACAGGTCTCAGACAGGTTGGAGTCTAATTGTAATTGACAATGAGAAGCCTGTACTGTATGACTGATGAAGAAAACATATCAGTATTTCTGCGGAAACTGCTAAGGCCTCCAGGGTGGTGTCCACCTACAGCACTCGTCTTTGTTGCAGTGAGTTAGCTGTGCTAATACCGGCCGTGAGTGCTGCAGGGAGTTCAGAATTGGTCAGAGTGTTGCCTAAGGTGTCCCTCAGCAGGGTTTCCCTACCTGTTTATGCAAGAGACACTTCTCTGGGTGATCTAGTGCCTGCAGTCCGCCTATGCTACCTGCAATGTTCACTAAATGGAACAGGGATGTAAAGCCATGCAACTGGCCATCAAATATGTTCAGGTCATCCAATCCAAAAAGGCAATTGGCTATGATAAAGTTAGGATTATTGAATCTGAACAAACAGACATGATGAACTTGGTGTGACTTATATTTATGATAAGGGGAATGCAGAGAAAATGGAACCTCTTTAACATGAGTATTGATGACCTGTAAGAAAAAAAAAATCATATGGCCCTCCCAGTCTGCTTTAAAAAAGATGACTCTGTTATCACCAAAAGGCCATAATTATAGAAGACAGAGCAGAGATGTTGAGGATGGAAAACTAACCTCTCCCTAAGCCTAGGCAAAAGCTGAGGACACAGCAAAGGGAGCCTGTCTGTCCAGTGCCGAATTATAGCATTGATTATTTCATTTTATTTTATTTATTAATTATAAAGCAACTTTCTAAATCTCATCCATTACAATTAAAATGTCCCTGCCCTCTGCTGAATTTAAAAAGCACAGCTCAACCGAGGACTGAGACCCTCCCCCAAATCCTTCTACATATCCCTTATTGTAAATATCATATGGTCCCTAAATGTAACACATTCGATCTGTGGATGAAGTGTGCAATCGATCAGAGAAAAGCTCATGTTCTTATATCCACCTGGTGCAGCTGTGCTCAATTGGCATTAATTAACAACTAATTGAGACAATTCATCCCAAACCTGAAATGTGATGAATTTTAATGGTTGCCTCACTGGTTTCTTGATGAGGAGGTTGTAATAGCATCTTTCTGAGCAGTCTACAAAAATGAGTGAGCAGAAAAAACATAGCTGTGCTTATGACGTTCTGAGACCTGAAAAGAGGGAGAGGAGAAGCACAATGGTGCAGCAGGATGAAACCCTGCTCGCGTGCTGAAAGGCTGGACTGTGGGGGCCTGCTTTGTTGTGCAAAGAACACCATTAGCCCAGTGGTCTGGTCCCACCTTAAAAATCACAGCTAGCACACTACAGATAGAGGGGTGGATGACAGTATTGTCTCCCAGCCACACTTTCAACTTCTGAAACTCCCCCTGCCCTCCCCTGTGTCTCTGGAGGAAAGGCTCACTCCTGAGCTGCTGCCTCTCTTCTCTTCTCTCCGAGTAACTATTTCCAGAGACAAAGCACCTCCCAGTTTGGTCTGCTCACTATTTCTGTGACTGGAACACTGACCACATGTTAAAGTTCCACTTTTACAGTGATCATCCTCTGATGAAATAGATATTTAGATATTTACAACTGCTTTTCAACCAAAACATTACAATTGCATCCTCTGAAACTTCATTAAAGGGTGTGTCAGAGTATTGTACTGTTGCAATGGATGTTTGGAGGCACAACTTCTGTTACCCACGATACCCTGCAGTTATGAAACATGGGAAAAGGACACAATATAGGAGCTGGCCATGTGGTTGGTATACAATGGCATTTGTGGTACCACTGTCCCTGGATTAGACACTCATTTTGGGGTTTCTCTGTTCTGGTAATCGGAATACAGTCATGACTGCAAAGCAGTTTTTATTTTGACAAACAATTTCAAATGTGGTTTTTTGCTATTTTACAACATTTTTTGTTTTTCATTACTTTCATTTAGCTGTATTATGATCGTTGTAGCTCTTTGTATACCCTGCAACATAAAATACATCATATAATGGAAGGAATATTTTGCTTGTGCTTACTCATCCTAAAAAAAAAACATTTAAATGAATTTCATGTGACGTGCAAAAATGCATGCATATTTGTGAATACCTGTAATATAAATGTAACAACATGGCATCACTTAATACACACCAGACAGTATATGGTAGACAAATGAGAATGTGTGGAATAAATGTGAATTAATGTTATTTTTTTTACTTTATTTGTAGTTTTTTTGTAGTAAAATTAGTTTGAGTAAATGCAGAACAATGTTTCAGATGTGACAGTTTGTCACATGTCCACACATGTCCATTCTCATAGAGTTCTGTCATCATTGTGGTTTCAGCAGGTTCTACTGCCGCACACAGGCAAACCCAAGTTAAAGAGTTAACAGTGTCATGATATTCATGAGGCACGGCTAATGTTTTATTGGTTAAATTGGCTAACCCCTAATTTGCAGGGCACTGTTCTGAGAGGTGCTCAGCATCCCTTCCTGTGGCTGTAATGAGGCCTGTTGAGCCCCCCACACACATAGGTTTCCTCCACTTGTTTCAGGGCTGTTTTTTTTACAGAACCAGCACATCTCAGAGGAACAATGTTGCAGTTTGACTTTATTATGAACAAAGGGGAGCATGAACAAAGCTTTTGTCTGAAGCGCGCACACACAGAGAGGTCCAGCGGTCCAGCAGGCACTTTGAAGCAGCAGGTCAGAGACATCACAAGGCTTCAGGGCTGATACACATTCATGCTGGAACTCACACGGGATGCGTATCACATTTGTCCTTTGTATTGTCATCCATCTGATTAAAGTCCTCACTCAAACTAATGGTCAAGGATTTTTTTCTCTCCTCACTGCAGAAAACCAGCAGCCTATACTCTTCTTTTCTTCTTATTCCTCTTCACCTGAGGGTACTTGCTGCACACTGAAGAGGGGGAGGATTTGTTAACAGGGTTTCCCTTGACTTTTAAAGACAATTAAAATTCTGTGCAATTCCTCAAATGGAAGAGGCAAATAACTTTAAATTCCTTTTGGTTCAGCAAGATTTCTACCCAGGTTTCTGCTTATATCGATGTGATGGAGATGGGGGAGAGAGAGAGAGGACCATGGATCTGTACCCAGATTCCATGAAACATCCAAAGCAAACTCACCACACAGAATAGCTGAAAATACACGTTCTTTTGATGTTAAGTCCATTGGTTGCACATGTCTTCATCCAAGTAGCCTGCGGATGTGTTAACCTTCTCTTAAAACACCTTCCAGTGATTCACTCTCTTTTTCTCTCTCCATCTCTCCATGTAAGAGTGGTGGAGCAGTATGTTCCCACCAATGACAATTATTTCATCAGCTCCCTGCTTTTCTTCTCCATGTGTCTTCAACCTGTCTGATAGTGAGTGTTTTCAACTTCTCTGTCTCATTCGCTCAGTCTCTCCCTCACTTGATTTGACTCGCTTTTGGTCCAGACCACATATCCTCTAAATCCTCACCCAACAAGAGTCGCTATTGGATGCAAACCCAACCTTGTCATCAGACCATATCCAAACTGAGAATGTAACTTCAATTACTGTGCCACTACATGGCCAGTTTGAACAGATTGATTTTTACAAATGAAAGGGTCATGCTGTGTGTAAGAGCTGAACTGTGCATTACATTTCCCTGTATGTATTTTAAAATAAAAGCCAAAACTAAGAAGAATACCTGCATAGGCCCGCCATACCCTTCAGCATATAACACTTTGAATGTTTGCTTTCACCCAACAGTGTGGAATTGAATGCAGATTGTGCCAGTGCTGACTGTGGATGGAGGCCCAACAGAGAAATGCATAAACAGAACATGTGACATTAGAGCACAACTTGCCTAAAAACTGAGATAAAAAAAAGAAATAAAAAGAATTCCCTCACCCTGATTCCACTGAAAAACACAAAATGTATAACTAACAACTAAGTTAATGGAGGATGACATACCATTTTGATCGGGTTACCAAAATATATTGTACTGGAGGCATAGATGTGAGTGGACTGAAGCCTCTATACTTCACAGGGATGAGTGGTTTAGTATTCACTGGACATCACAAAACCTTTGATGTTCCCATGTTCCCCTCACCCACAAGTCAAATCAACATTTAATGAGACCTGATACCTGATCTTTTAAAAAGCCCTGAATATTTTAGACAAAAGAAAATTACATTTACAACACCAGCATGCTGTCTACTAAAGCACAGCACTTTTACAGCCTGGCATGCAAGTAACCTGAAGGATTGTTTGGAGGCTTGCAGCCATATTTGCCATATGCATTATTTAACACTGCATGTTAGCTGCAGCTGCAGTTGTGTAGTGTCTCCGCCAAGCCACTTAGCTGTCTTGTCAGTTATTGTTTATAGAGATGTCTTTATTTGCTGCAAAAAAACAATTGCCTGATACAATATCTTAGGTGTTTGTAAAACACTCCTTCAGAGCTTGTGATCACATTCTCATTAATGATTTTTCCTTACAATAGCACATATAGCTGTATCACAACTCTCTGAAGCAGGAGAAGACAGCGCAGGTGTTTAAACTGTGATGATGTAATTGGCCACAAGAGAGTACAGACAAGAGCCCTTCAGTCACTGATTTGATCCCTTGGTTATTGATTTCTCAGTCTTGATGTAACAAAAATAATTGCCATATGTAATGTATTATTCAATTATAAGCCACATTTCTCAACTTAAGGTTTGATGGTCCTTTTTGAATCACAGAGATCTATAGATAATTCAGCAGGAGGGCCCATTAATGCCCGATATTAAATGCCTGTGTAATATTACCATATTTATTTGCATTTGTGTCATTCACAAGGCTCAAACTTTCACTCTCACCACTTTTATATAATTGTGAGAGTTGGAAGAACTCTGGAACAGCTTTTTCTTTTATTAAATATATGAATATATTTCTCTTTAGGTCTGCCAATAAAAAGGAGGCTACAGGTGTCAATGAAATATATGTGGATGATTTTCAAAAGACAATGAAAATGTGTAATCAGTCTGAAACAACACATAGGCACTGGCAGTGTGCTTGGGTCTAGAGCCTGACAGTCTGCACAGGGCAGAGAATAAATGTTGGTTTGACTACATAGTAAGCTTGCAGTCTGTGAGTGGTACAGGACACGGTGCACCTGCCACAAGGGTGTGCTGATGGCTCACAGCAAGGTGAGGAATGTGGTCTGCTAGGAATGTGGAATACGGTGAACAGCAACATAGTGTGGGCAATTACAAACAAGTGTAAGAGAGGGAGGGAAGGAGAGAGAGAGAGAAAGAGAGAGAGAGAGAGAGAGAGAGAGAGAGAGAGAGAGAGAGAGAGAGAGAGAGAGAGAGAGAGAGAGAGAGAGAGCTGGTCCCGAAGATAGCTAAACCTTTATTGTTTTTCTTAACTGTCCCATTAGGACACGATCACAAAATCACAAAACAGAATAAATTGGTATCAGGCCCTAAATAGAAAATATGAATTGGCAGAATATCTAGTAAACATTAAAAATACAAAAAAAAGACAGATACTGACCAAATATCATGTCAGTGACCACAGCCTGGCCATTGAAAAGGGCTGACACAGACAAACCTGGCTGGCCAGAAAGGATAGGCTATATGACCAATGTAAGAGCAAAGAGGTAGAGACAGAGATTCACTTTCTTTTACATTGTACAAATTGTACAGAGAAGAGAGAGAACACATTTGGGGGAAATCTGTCTGCTGAAATCTGTCAGCAGCCAAGACCAGAAAGTCAGAGAAACTGTGAATGCTGCTACAACATCTGACTTCCAAAATATTGTCACATTCAGCTCTGAAATGGCATGTGCTCTGAAACTGTGCTCTGAATCATTGGCATGTCCTTACAAGGAAGATCAGTGTCACAGCTACTGATAACAATGTGATATAAGGACAGTTTTGACAGCAGGCTAAAGGAAGCCCCCTATATACAGCAAGGGGAATTTACTGAGAAAGCATCAAGAACATGGAAAAATGCTTTAAACTTTTACAAGATTAGCCAGAATAAACAAGTGAAAATTGAGATCAGAATCATTGTAATTTAGTTATTACTAAGATATCTAATACACATACATACAGTATATAATATAATAGGTATGTGTCAGATTATGAGGAGGCTTATTTACTGGCAGTTCTGGTCAAGGCTATCCAAATCAAAACCACATTAGCGTGCTCAGTTCTTCACAGACCATTTATACCAGCTGGGATTTATTTAATGGATGTGAGATTAGATCTTCTATGCTATGAAGACTTTCTCCCTCTTTGATTCCACTGTTAAATTAATATTTGATCTGTCACAGACACAGCTTTCAACTGAACTGTATTTTCATTCTTCCCCCTTGGTGCCACAAAAGGATCCATTTCAAAAAGTTAAAATACAAAAACAGTATTCCACCTTTTTCAAAATTAAGATATAGCACTTTTAACGTTTATTTTTCAAAATCTTCTGGGTGCTGGCCCAAGTAAGTCTCATTTTTTGGATTCTTTTCAAAAAAGAGAATACTGACAGACACAGATACAGAGGATACAGCATTACCTGAACTTAACTTGCAGGCAGCGGCAAGATCATGCTTTCAAGAATTAATTGCACTAGGAGGAAAAAAAACAGGGCATTTCATAGAATGCGAATGGTGATTTATAAAAAATTTGGCCGTCATTCTGCAGTCCACCAGCTGAGCGCTACTATTGTTGCACGCCAAGGCAGAAGCCAAAATAGATGGACCTCAAAGTTTCATGCTCAGTATCAATGAAACATGAAACTACAAGTAGCATACACAATTGCCTCTTAACAGTCTCAAAACCTGCAAAAAGTTGCAAAATGAATTACACTTTTGTGTAGCTGTGATAAATAAACACAACAAGACAAACAGGAATATGTTAATAATATTGCTAAGGAAATAAAGTTTAAGCAAGTAAATATTTCTTGACAAAAATGGTCAAAACAAAATCAAACAATCTGAAAAAGTCTGCAAAATGCTGAGCAGCAGATATACTGTTAAGAATGTCTTAATGAATATTCTAGGGCCTCCATGTGGCTTACTCAGCACAATGTTCAATTAGGAAGGAGGCGTGAGCCCTGGTACTGACGAGCACTTTGAAATATGATGATTTCAGGGTTCTGAACAACCCTCTTCCCTGCTCTGGGTGTTTATAGCCTGGAGATTTGGCCGCATTTACCCAGCTGACCAACATTCTGTTGGCTGAGGCCCTCCCTCCTTGAGTGAAGCTGAGGTCAGTTATCCCTTACAAAGCAGGGTGCTGGCCACCCTCCTCACTGCCTCAGGATTAGCTCCAAACTGTGCCATGCAGCACGTCATTCAGGGCAGGCAATCACAGAAACACAGCTCTCACTAGTAATACCCACCTGTGGGTACCTGGTACAACATTGAGCGGGTCTACTGTGCCCGTAACCTGTGAAAACCAAGCTTTCTTACACCAGCTCTGTCCCTGACAGGGTCTCATTAGTCATGCCTCATTGTTTCCATTCATAAGAGGTTAAAGACAAAGCACATAATTAAATCTGTAATGTTCTGGCTGTTGGCCTCCACCTGTGACCATGATGATGAACAGTTGTGAAAGCAAGAAGACTAGAAAACTATTATATATAAATACAATAATCAAAACTTGATGACATACACAATGGCACACTTTTATTTGCATGGTATATTGTGAAAAATATGACAATGATCCCCTTTCATAATAATAATAACAATAATAATAATAATAATAATAATAATAATAATAATAATAATAATAATCACACATAATACAGTGTACACTGTTACATTTATCAATATTGGCATAAAAAGCAATACATTTGTAATATTTATTGGCTATTATTAACTGTAACTCATTTCTGTTCAGATTACAATGACGCAACTTCCATTGGATGATTGTGTTTATTTTAGTAAATAAATGAAAGTTGGAAAACAAACATTTTTGCTTTTATTTTAAAATTAAAAGGACATGTTATGCCTTCAGGCCTAATCTTTAGCTTTTTTTGGATTTTCAGTCCTTCTAAGCCTAGGGTATGCATATCGGTATGCATCAGATGCTTCCAAGCATATCATGTGAGCCTTTTATACATGCAGAAAATAAATGTATTTGATTCAACCCCACTCATAATCTTTAAGCAGGTGCGACAATGCCCTGAACGCCACATTCAGCACCCCTGAACTGCTGCAGTGGATGTCAGATTAAAGGGAAAAAATTTCACTTCCATTTCTTGATAAAGAATAAAATCCATAACAAGGACTTCAGTGGATGTATCTGAGAAGCAGACCACAAATACAAAGTAAATGTGACAGTGGTTTTGGAACTCCATCATGCTAACCATCACATTCAATGTGTTTAGTGTAAGCTTATCACTGCTTATCACTTATACAGCTTGACCAGTGTCATAGGCTATTCCACAATGCTGATAAGCTGTTCACCAAATTGTGATGGAGTTGAAAAGGGGCTTTATATATGCAGTTTGAAGGGGAATTTTTTTACTTTTAACTACAGAACTTATCCAATCCATTTCTCATCTGAGGCTAATCATTGAGCTGAGCATTACATGTAAATTTACAGAGTGAGAATATCCCCCTCCCAGCACATTAAAACATTAAACCCAGAGATGTATCTGTTGCCTGATACTCTTTTTTATTAGATGGAGGTCAAATAAACAGCTGACACTTTGGAGGAGCTAGCTTGATCTCTGGCTTGGACCTGCTCCTGCTGGTCCGTGGGTGTAGTGAACAGTAGCATTTAAACTTGCTTGGCTTTGTAATCCAGAGAAAGCAAGAATGATCCCACGGTGCTGGGCTACTGTTTTACTCTTTGGCAAAGCCACTGGATGAACATGTTCTTAACCATTCAATCAAACTTCTTTATGAATTAATAATACATATAAATTAACAAAGGGTTGTCGTGGATAATACTAGTACAACAACAACAATGACTACTACTACTATCACCACTACTACTGCCCCTAATAAGAATAATAATAGTGGTTGATCATAGTATAGATCATTTTAACACTATCATGGTTGCAACAAGCAGTTTAAAAATCAATTATTACAATTATTTCTCTCTCTGCATAATTGTTATAAAAGACATTTTTTTGTAACTAGGGAATCCCAAAAAACAGCAAATTGTTCAGCCAACAACTGCCTAATTAATTGTATCCTTTAATCTGCGTTTTGTTGAAGGAGCGCTATTTCTGGCAGCATATTCCCAGTGGAACATTTCATGTAACATTCTATGTTTATAGGGTAACATTTAAATTATTTTCCCTTGCCCCAGTCCTCCATTTCCCCAATCAGATCACGTTCTGTTTCTCAGTTGTATGTTATAAAATGTAAACACATTCACGTATCCTCAGCAATCTATAGAAGTCTGTACCCTTCATAGGAACACAGTGTTAATGATGATCCATTAAAAAAGCACTTGTTTACAGCTTGGATATAAGTCATGTTCTGTGAGTACCCACTTGTGTTAATATTCATCACTGATGCTTAATTGGTTTGATGTTGTTACATGAGCTCAGTCAGCCAGCTTGCAGAGCTGGCCTTGGTGTTGTTTCAAAGTCTTTATTATTATGACAGTTGAGTCGTGTTCATTAAAGTTTCACAATCCATTTTCATTAGGATGAAACTGATTCTGTAAATGAATGGTTGCTATGAAAGACTCAAACCCTGTGAGCGATCACAGGGGAGGTACAAAGTCTGTATTAATTATCAGGAATATGGTCTCGATCGAAGATGTTAATTGCACTGATGGCTGGTTATGTGGGGAATTGGCATGCATTTCATGCAGGGATAATAAAAATGAATTTTTAAACAAAGGGATCTTAAAATAATATCTAATCTACAGAGAATATTCACATCAAAGGCATATCTCCAAGCTTTGAAATGTATCTTTGTGGTCCGAAATGTTAAAGATGAGCCCCGCAATGTTTCAGTCAGTTCAAGTTTGTCGAAGAGGAAAAAACAACATAAGAGTTAATTAACGGTTATTACAAGCCTTTGTAACATTAATTTTACTTTCAAATATTAGCATTTATATATAAACTATGCTTCTGGCATGTGCAAATAAGCTCTTGCATTACTAATTTAATTGGGCTTTGTGGTGTGTCTGTGTCACCTCAAATCCACACACAATGATAATTAATAATTTATGTCCATTGCAAGTATTTAAACATGCTTTTGATCT
Organism: Albula goreensis; assembly: GCA_022829145.1. Classification (NCBI taxonomy): domain Eukaryota; kingdom Metazoa; phylum Chordata; class Actinopteri; order Albuliformes; family Albulidae; genus Albula; species Albula goreensis. Next base: position 19,662,344 of record CM040755.1, on the reverse strand, counting down.
TCATTTTCCAGTGAGATAAATTTCTTCATTGTATCTTTGCTTCTCCATAGTCAGATTAACATAAATATACTCATGAAGTTCAGATTACATGCCATAAGGGAGGTTGTTTTCATGTTTTAATTGCTGTAAAGAACTTAAAATGTGTTACAAGCACTGTGCCAAACATATGAGCATATTCTGTTTTAGAGCATATCATGTTATTGTAGTTGTCATCACCCTTTTCCTTTGTGCATGTAAATACATGTTATCACGCTACCTTCTCTGAAATCCCTCTAAGTGTGTGGCCTTGATGACTGCCCCTTGGCTTGATCATTATTGCTCTTAGCTGCAGTTTTGGAGCCACTCTGTCCTAAATTTTACATTGAACAATAATTTCACAATTCCTGCATTTATTTGAAAATGTGTTTGGTGGTTTTGTGTTAAAAATTCCAGAATTTCATGCATACTGTATGAGTCAGAGTCTCACCGCCCCCTCCCCCCTTCCCACTGCTGTCAACGTCGATTCGCCTAATGTCACTGATCAAATGCACCTGTGAAATGCTACTAACATTCCAGGACTTGTTCTCTAATTATCTTCAAAGCCTCACAAATTTTACTTTTAATTGGGGGTGGGGGTGGGTTGGTTTTGCTTAACGATGGGGCAGGATGTGAACACATAACAATGGTAATTATTTACGCATTTGGAAATACCACAGGAGATACAGCTGGAGTCAAGAATTATTACAGACAATATTACATCAAATCTAGCTGCTGTAGCTCAGCCTGCTTGTGCATCTTATGTTCCATATGAGCTTTGCAGCAGAAACGTGCTGACACTCAGCTATGTTTCATGAAATTCCACAGGAAATAAGGGGTGGGTGGCATTGTCATGACGGTTTTTAACGATGAAGCTAAAACCTCTCAATTTTCATTACATTTAATGGCACTTTATTATGAGAGGGCGTTGCATTAACATCAGGGTTTCAAATGACAAAGCAGGGCACCTTCATTATCATTTTGCGTTCAAATATGATTAGACAAAAGCCATCAAAATGCTGCATTTAAGGGAGAAAGGGGAGATATTAAGGGCTCTACGCAAATTGGCCATTAATTAAGATAAAATGAGACTCATAGAAACAAAAAGGCTAGAACACCTGTAATTCTGGTTTTGAGTCAATATTTCTGGTTCAATATACAGACTGAACAGTACAAAACAAATTTGTCAGTTGGGAGGAATAAGAGTATGGTCAGTTGGCAATAAAAAAAGGTCTGGATGAAGGGGTATTTTGTATCTTTTTATGTTTAAATGTCTATGTAACAAGCAATCTGCCACTTCCATAAAAGAAAGGTAGAAGCCAGCAAGATACTAGTTCTTGTTACTAGTAGATACTAGTAGATACTTGTTCCTGTCCATAAGATTGGGCTGGCCAAAGGATGGGAGTATTTAACTTAGGTAGGGAATGTCCATTTAATATACTGTATATAACCAAATTGGTCTGGGAATATAACCTTAATTTTGTTCTGGTTTTGTGTATGAGACACATTCCAACACACACATCATGGTTATCCCTTATTCTTTTTGTAATTGTTGACCGACCATTTTTTTTGGTCCTAAGGGTGGCAACACTAAATGTTGCAGAATAGCTTAAGTACCCTGCATCAAAACAAATGTCTTCAATGCTTGTTTTGCAGTTCTGGCTGGTTTAAACATTAAACATTAAACGTTAAACATTATTGTTTAATGAAAAGACTGTGTTGTGTCTCATATTTTGAAGTGTTAAAAGCTATTTACTTTCATGAAAACACTAAATAGTTGTCATATTTAAGAGGAGATCACAATAACAAAAGCCACTTTGTTTGTCTTCAAGAGCTGGATAATTGCTGATTGTACATGCGTATAGTGGAATCCTGCAATGATGTTTTCATCCATATTTAATTAACATTGATGGTTCAGACCTACCATTGTGTGAAGGGTCCCTGTTTCCAACAATAACAATGAATAATGAAGGTTTTACCCATTAATGTGCCTGTGTCAAGCTGCCCAATCAGATTCGTCTCTGTAAGTCCTACACAACAGTGCCAATTTGTCAGGAGAGGAGGTCTACAAAATGTAGGCAGGAAAGTTGACACAAATGAGGCAGACACATGTACAAGTGTGCATCACATCTCTGTACACCTCAATTTTAGCAGCAAGTCCATGTGCACATAGAGGAGTGGGCCAAAGAGTAGGGTGTCCAGGAATATCCCTGGGCCATCTGGCCACTCACCAGCATGGTCCACTGATTGTGTCCCTTCGAGCCATTTTAAAATCGTCTGCACTTCACTTCTACCAGGAGTTTCAGCAACAACAATCTGCACTTTGAAATACACATCAATAAACATTTACTCAAGCTTCCATGCTTCAACCCCCCACCTGCACCCACTCCCTCCCCCCTTAAAATGCTTTCAACGTCTTATTACATTACCAGCACTCAATCCACTGATTTGCAGTGAATTGTTCTTAAGTTTTCCCCTGTGCCTTTCCAAGCAAGGTTAGGAACTGCCTTTATGTTGCAAGCGATGAGAAAGAGGGCGGATTCTTTTTTCTCTTTTTCTTGTTTCATTTCTCTCCCTACCCGTAAGTGAGGATGTCGCCTGAGATGCTCACTGCATATTAAAGGGGAGACAGCAGGGGGTGCGGGGGGTGTGTGACAGCTTCTTCCCTCCTCCCTCATGTCTTGTTGTATGGCTATAATTATTTAATCTGTCTGTGTCTCAGGCACTCCTATTGGAGCTTGCCACTTAATGGGGTGGGGGCATATTTTCATCCCTTTCATGATATCACCCTTCGTCCACAGCAGACTCTTTCAGCTGCATTTTAGACAAAATGGGAGAAATCTCTTTAAAAGAACTTGGCTGCTTTTTCAAGTCTTATTTTATGGGTGGGACTGCATACTGCTCATAATGACGGGTTCGGTATTGAATTTTACAATCCATTCACTGGCGAATATGTTTCAGCTGAATTTTTCCTTTGCACATACCAATAAGAGTTTACTGTCACTGTTCCTTTAAACAAGTCTCCATTAGTTTGAATTACTGTTAAAACATTTTGCAGGTGGAGTGTCCTCCGGGTCAGTCTACCTCACTTGTCCTCACTTACCCGGCTAAAACTAAGCATCACTCTTCAGAGAAATATTTTGCTCAATTTATTTAAATAATACAAAGAATGTAAATAGGAAACTGATCTTAAAAATGTTTCAGTCGTGAGATGTCAAGCACCTTTTTTTGTCCAGTTAAATGTGATAAATATCTGAAGCTATATTTCAACTGCATTCACACAGTACAATCTCCTGGACAGCAGTTTAGCTTGCCGATGTCTCCCCCGCACCCCCATCCCTACACTGACACCTCTAACATTCAGTTTAGGGGCCATAACAAACACCTTGCAAAACAATGATGCCACAGACACCATAACAGCCTGTCTAAATAATTCACACATTATAATTTAAGATGGGAAAATCAAACAGAATATTGCACATCAAAGCCTGCTTCCTAGAAAGAGTGTTTTTAGTTATTGGGAAGGAGGGAGGGGGTGTGGGGTGGGAGAGAGGGGTGGTTGTCCTGATATTTTGCATGGAAAAACGGGAGCACATTTATTTATCATTACCGGGTCTTTCCGATCCCCAAGCTGGCGGTGTTCCAGCTGTTCAGGGCTTCATCTCCAGTCAGTTTACATAAGCATCCACGGTTACTTTAGTCATGAGAAAGCAATTACCAGAGAGAGAGGGAAGAGTGTTCAATGCTCATCCATTTAAAAGAGGCGCAAGTTTACCTTCGAGTCCGCTGCTTTCTGCATGGCTAATCCACACAGTGTTGCTCCAACACGGGAGAGAGAGAGAGCACTCTCTAAACGTCTGCGCGAGCGGCTCAAGCGCGTGGTCGAGGAAATACTCTGCGCTGTTCAAAACAAGCCAGCATTATTCTCAGCTGAGCAAACACACGGACAGCCGTAGCGGACATGATGGTGGCATAGACAAGCCCACTTTTAAGTAAATTTTCCATTTCATGCGCGAATGACCACTCCTGTTCCATCCACAAAAATCTGTGATGCCTTCACCCCGCATAAGGATTACAAATCACTCCTTAGCTTCTAGCAGGAGGTATGTATACAAACCAGTCAACTCTCATACCATTGTAGAACGGAAAAAGAGATTCTGTTGGCTGATGATGTTTTGAGTTTTGACACCAGTTATGGCCAACTGAGAAAACTACAGAAACCGTACTACTCTCAACCTTTTAGCGGTTCCAGGTTTTAAAACAAATTATACTGATATGCTGTATTGTGCTAATTGTATTACTAATTATGCTTTGATTATTTTCCCTTACATTAAGCCGTTTAAATATTGGAACACAAACACTTCAGGCTGCATTTCTTCAATTCTTAAATATTAGACACACAGTGAGTCAGACTTTATATGTATTTGAATAAAAACTCAGATTAACAGTCAGCAACATGGTTACATTTTATATGTTCAAATGGTTGAGAAGGGGAATGTGGTTGTATATTAATAGGCAGTCTGTGAATAATGATGCTTCCTTTTTAATAATTTTAATAATTGTCCAATATTTATTGCCAGAGGAGGTCCACACAAATTAACAGTGATAATCAGCACAACCTCTCAGAGAGAGGAGGAGAGAGACACAGATAACTCAGTGTTCACAGAAACAGGCACACTCCTAAGCACTGCTCAAATCTTCAGATACCTTTGGACTTCATTTAGGTAGGCGGCATGTGCCTCTTGTTACAAGCAAGCTCCTCAGCGCCCTGGACAAACCTATCGTTATCCCCCACACCCCAACCTCTTTTTCATTACAAAAACTCATGAATGTTTAATTTGACTGTCCAGATGTGGCGACTTATCTAGGATCAGTGCAGGCCCACAGAGATCAGTGAGACAGGCCACACACTTCCTGGTTCCCTGTCGGGATGCCCACCCCCCCTTTCCTACAGCTCTTCAACACCTTGCCTGGTTTCACCACCCACTGGACCCATGTCTGCCATGGCATTGACCTGCACTGAACGATGACCATATCTCTAACCCACAGACAGGAAACACATCAGACAAGGTGTAAAGTCAATATGGCTATAAAGAACACGGTTCTTCATTATTTAAATCATATGATCATATGTCATTGATTTTAGCTGGACTCAAAATTTTAACATATTTGATTTAAAATACAAAATGTGTTATGAAAAATTACTGATTATCACTACAATGCACTTTTTGTTCAGCTTGCATACTACACAATCAATCACATGGTTTCTGTAAAATGTGCTGATTTAAGTGCTATTGAAAAGAGTATTGAAGAGGGTATATAGGGATCTGTACGTTTCTGTAAAAGTAACATTGATGGTTAGAGTGAGAAGGGGCAGTATGAAAATTCAGAGTAATTTTTACTACAGGAATTTCTGTTAACAGCATGCATGGCTCTTTCATATGAGGCATGTGTATTGCGGTAGGGCAGTTAGAGGCCTTGGTTTTGACTATGGCAAATGAAAAAGGCCTGTGCATTAAAAAAAAAATGGTATGTGCAAACTGCCTGTATTAACTACAGTCAGAACAGCCCTATGCTCTAATGAACTGGTTACTTTTTTTATGTGACAATGACCCCCATTCCACCAGCCCCACCCCCTGCAGCACCAAAATCTCTTTTCACCAACCTCACTTCCACCAATCAATACTCCCCACTAAACAGACATACACAGCTATCTCATCCCTGCTGCTGTTTCTTAATTCTCCAGTGTCTGTCTGTGTCTTTCATCTTATACAATTTTTTAAATTTTATTTTATTTTGTGTGTGTGAGTGTATACATTTGTGTGTGTGTGTGTGTGTGTGTGTGTGTGTGTGTGTGTGTGTGTGTGTGTGTGTGTGTGTGTGTGTGTGTGTGTGTGTGTGTGTGTGTGTGTTTGTTTTTGTTTGTGTGTGTCACGGCTGCAAAAAACTCTCTGAAGAAATTCTGAGTTTTACTGCTAAATCAATGACGCTAACAATCGACATTTCCATGGCATTTTCATACCCTTGGAATCAATACCTCCATTGAGCCAATTACTCTGGACAAGCAAGCAGCCATATATAATGAAAGATATAGCCCTGATACACAGCTAAATACTAACCTGCTATGCTTTATCTGCAAGGGCAGAGCCAAGTAAGGTCAATTATGGCGTGTGTTTGTTCTTAACTGCAGAGGTACATCAGGAATTTGTTATTAATTAACTGTAAACTTGTTCTGTCTTCAGCTGGATTGCATAAAGCCCCATGCGGTAAATAACACATAAATAAGTGTAGTCCTCTGAAGGTTAGCACCTGATTTGTTTCCCTAAACATAATCATAGATAGGTTTTCAACTCACACTGTTATATTATAACATGTGGTGAATCTACAGTTGTATAGTGCAATTATCAATTGTCAGTTGGTTGAAAAATATCAGTTGGTTGAAACGTATTGATCAGTCAAATTAATACTACTGTACTTTGGCCTTTGTAAAAATGCTTTAACTTTTTAGTGTAGAGGTTTAATGCAGTCTATTTGATGTTATAAAATACATATTTGAAACAAGTTTACAACATGTTTGCGATAATTTATTCTATGCAGTGATTCATGAAACAAATAGATCATTTGGGAAGAAAAGACTACCTCACTAACATGTGAACTAACTCATGAAAAAAGTCACTTTACAAGTCAAAGGAACAGATTTTAATTTACGAGTACAGCATCCAACAGAAATACAGCACTGTCATACTGTAAAAAAACATATGGTGGCGCCAAAAAATCAGCTAAGAACAAGATATGCAGGAGGACAAACTGCATGCTGAAAAGCTCTTTGTTAGATGGATGTGTCTGCATGTGTTTTCTGTGAAAAGTACTACACATTTGAGTAAAGCCGAACAGTGCTCATTTTCAGAACTCTATTCCAGGCTAGGGGGGTCCACGTAAAAACTGTCTAAGTTCAACAGTGCAGAAAATAAAAATTAAAAGAAATGCACAGCTGACACTGTGGAACATCGCACCCTGCAATACAACATAACATTTACAATAATAGCAAAGCTCTTCTGCATTTCAATTCCCCCCGTTAGTGAAGTCACCCAGCATCTACAAATTAAGATTTACTGTTATTGCAAGGAATTGCTGAATTCATTTATATAAGATGAAGAAACTCACAATGTGTTCAACTTGAAACTTCCAAATGCAGCCACGGCTCTCAGATGAATGCATTGATGATAATAATAGTAATAAAAACTTTAACCAAAAACCCAGATATACAGGGGTGACACACACACACTCACAGACACACACACACACATATGTATATATTGGCTGTGATAAAATTATCACATACATTGCTAAACATATTGGTCATTAATTTAATTTTCTTTTATGCATGCTTTATTTAGCCATTTGATCGTAATGAAATGAAAATAAATATCAGTGAGACAAGCAAGATTGACTTACCTGCAGTTTTCTTTAAATGAGGATGAGATGCATTAATTATGTGAAAATATGAGTCTGGATTTAAAAGATCTCTTAGACACATGGTGTAATCTAGCTGTAAGTGGTTCTGATGTGCTGTCTGAGAAGAGTGGAACGATGCTTGAGTTTTGTTTTTCTAATATGCAGAATAGTAAAAAAGATGTGTGGAATGTTTCTCTAAATAACCTTCAGATTGTCTATCGTCTGGTAAATCACTAACCAAGCATCAAAAAAGGATAGATATTATTTTAAATGCCAGATGAGTGTGATCTATGCCATATATGAGTCATAACTATGCAAAAGTAAAATACTTTTTAAATTGAATAACAACCTACTTTGTGAGGACACAAACATTGTTGCAAGCACATCTGTGAAGTAAATCACACTCAGCCATTAAGATTGCTATGACTATCACACATGCTAATGACTTTACCTGCTGTCGCTCCATTCACAAAACTGACATTTCATATAGTTGCACCTGGCAGGTATTTACAGTGGGAGAAACGTCAAAGTGGTTGACTTTCATCAGAGCAGTTTAGAGCTGGCCAGACATTCATTTTGCAGCAAATACCATATGTTGTTATTGTGGCTTTGGAAGTGCACTGTGACATCTGTGTTATACTGGCACTGGAGCAAGCCGCAGTAATTTCTTACTGCTGGCGTTCCATGCTGGCGTTTACAGTACAGGTGCTCCCATACAGCGTCCAGTGGTGAGATTCACACAAACCATAACCTCTGCTGCTGTAGAAGAGGAAAAAAACATTTTAAGTCTTTTTAAAAACAGGAGATTACCATACCACTTTTAGACAATGTGTGGATCCTTTACTCAGAAAATTGTTTTTATTTCATTTTTTGATAAGGGATTTTATTGTGGGGGTTAACAGTTTTATTCCCTGTGTTCCTCAAATGCCTATGGATAGTACATTTCATATTTCACATATATTATAGTATCTACTTTTATGATAACAAAGACATAATATCATAGTTTTACACAGAATGGGGTTAATGGGAGAGATGGAGGATAGCTTCAGGGTGCAATAGCTTTTATATTGTCCCATAGGGTAAATAAAACATTAAATTATTACATTATCCCTATTAATGATCCACAATAGATAATGAATATATGCAACAGATATCAAAGCATACTATGAAGGCTAGTAATTGCTAACATTTGTGAATACATCATTAAGGCTACTTATATAATAGAGTGGCTGTAACTTTCCTTTTATTTTTATTTAAAAATGTTGAGAACACATTTCCAGTTTTACTTAACATCCTAACATAATATGTGCACATGTGCAGTGGGTTCAGAAAGTAATCAGACCATCTAAATTTAACACACTTTGTTTAGTTAAAGACTTCATTCAGAATTGATTAATTTTCCTTTTTTTCATCAATTAACACATAATGCTCCATAACACTAAAGTGAAAGCATGTTGTTAAAATATTGTAAAAATTGTTAAAATTTAAATATCAATTTAAATGTGATAGGCTATGTAAATGGAAACATAGTAAAATATTTAGACAATTTGGAGTCTGAATGCCAGTTAAACTGGTCTTAAAGCAAGGGTATACTTCTAAGTCCTAAAACTTTTCCTTGTGTTCCAGCTGGTCCTTGAAGCTAGTCTGTACAGCACTTAAAGTAACACTCACTGGACTGAGTTCATAGACTCTGCCAGGTCAGTGCTGCATATGTCTCCCTTAAATTACCTTTCCCCTCTTTAACTCGGGTGATTTGGCCAGTCACTGCAAGGGCCAATCAGAGAGGGACTGGCTCTGGCTGAGGGACTGGCAGAGGTGCCACAATCAGAGAAGAAGTGGCTGAGATGCTCCTCCCTCCTTCTCTGACTAAGGTTGAAGTGCAATACCCCTAATTCACCCAATAGCAAAGAGCAGCTCAGGAGAGGAGACCACAGACCTTTCACTCCACCTGTGCAATACCTGCTACCCTCACTCCACCTGTGCATTACCTGCTACCCTCACTCCACCTGTGCATTACCTGCTACCCTCATTCCACCCGTGTATTACCTGCTACCCTCACTCCACCTGTGCATTACCTGCTACCCTCACTCCACCTGTGCATTACCTGCTACCCTCCCTCCACCTGTGCATTACCTGCTACCCTCATTCCACCCGTGTATTACCTGCTACCCTCACTCCATCTGTGCATTACCTGCTACCCTCACTCCACCTGTGCATTACCTGCTACCCTCCCTCCACCTGTGCATTACCTGCTACCCTCACTCCACCTGTGCATTACCTGCTACCCTCATTCCACCCGTGTATTACCTGCTACCCTCACTCCACCTGTGCATTACCTGCTACCCTCACTCCACCTGTGCATTACCTGCTACCCTCCCTCCACCTGTGCATTACCTGCTACCCTCCCTCCACCTGTGCATTACCTGCTACCCTCCCTCCACCTGTGCATTTGCTGATACTTCACATATTTCTTGTCTGTTGGTTTCTCTGCTTCTTCTTTAAATGGTGGCCTGTTGATTTACCTTCCTACCAATATTGATCAAGTGATTGACTAAATTAAATATTTGCCTTATTGATGTATTCAGCAATTTTCTTTTTACAAACTACTACTCAACAATTTTTTGACAAGCATCCCCAGTTCAGGTCTGGAATGATGTATCTGCAAAAAAACCCCACAAAATCTAGGATATGATTTAAATAATTGGGTTTAAGTTTCTGTATAATTATTTGGCTGTAAAATAACAGCGTGCAAAATCATGAAAACAGAGCTTCCCTAAAACATTGTAAAGTATGAAACATTTTGGCCAATGCTTAATGTTTTTAATAACTGACAAAAACTAGTCAATTACAAAGAAACTGTAGGTCTTACAAGAGGCAAACAGCATCTCCATTCCACAGAGAATCCTACTTTTACTGTAACTGGGAATGCAGGAGGGAAGACATAGAAAGCTAGGGAAATGACTCAAACCCCACGAGGGAATGAACAAAACTTCCATGGTTTGAAATGAATTATTCTGTGACTGAAACCCTTCACTTCTAGATCAGGACATCGGTATGGTCTTTGCTGAGATCACACTCAAATGTGTTACTGTAAAATACATTTGATGTGCACAGCAATAATCTGCTGCTATTGAAAATAGAAATATTCCAGCTCAGTGCACGGCTGGGGGCTTCAGGCGCATGTCTGTGATATTATTGCAGGTGAACTGATGCAGGTCCTCTCCGCAGAATGATCTCAGGCAAACAAGATAAACAAGTTTCTGTATTGTGGGTCTTCTCTGGAGCTGTGCCATTAAGCAAGTCTGTATGTATATGTGTACAGATAGTAAGTATGATAGTAATGTGTTAGAGAGTACAACTGTGAGTGTGTGTGTGTGTGTGTGTGTGTGTGTGTGTGTGTGTGTGTATTTGTGTGCATGTGTGGGATGTGTGTTTGCACGATACATCGGAGCACTTACATACAGGATTAAAACAGAGGTTAGAGTGTCTCTATGGATATCACAGAATATTACAGTTTACATTATTCAACTCTTGATGCCCGGGGAGGAAAAGACAAAGTAGAAAAACAACAAGTAAGAGCGGAAGGAAAACAAAAGATGACAGGGAAAATGAAATTATCTGAAATCTGATAATAATAATAATCTGATATTTCATACAATAAATCCATGATAAGGGAAACCATATTTTAAAAGGATGAAAATGAAAGAAACACACCCAAACTCATACCAACGTGCACACATGTAAAAAGTATAGGATTTGCTTTTACACACACACACACGCATGCACACACTCATGCACACACACATACAAACATACCAATATTGAAATGATAAGCAGTGGCAATGGGAAAAGAGATGACAAAGGCCATGGCAGCACACCAGAGTGTTAATGCTTGGGGAGCTGTGATCTGATTTACACATGCATATTTTATTGGCGTGTGTGCCGGGCGATGCCTGTGCTGGCTGCTATCGCTCTCTTTGGCATTTCCCTCATTGTGCACACTACTACAGTAGGCAATAATTAAATATCAGGTGCATAAGCTGCTCTTTAATTTGACATGTGTGCTCCAGGCAATAAACGCGAGCAGCGCATTGGGGGTGTGGTGAGTGGGGGGGAGGGTAATTGCTGAGGAATAAAATATCATATCCAGTGCAAGCGGATCATTGTATCAGGTACCCCATGACAGCTCGTTTGATCATTATGCCCGGGCTAAAGAGGTTGGCTAATTAGTTTCCATTAAAACTCACCCTCTAATCAGGAGCCGTTCTTGCATAAAGAATGTCGCTAGCTCTCCAGCCGAATGAACAATACTGTTAAACCCTTTTATGCCTCACCCACCACACTCCACTACCTTTCTGTACCAGCTATTTACCAGAATAAAGAAGGAGGAGGATGGGGTGCGAGGGTGGGGTCATCCTTGGTTGCTTGATCAGTTAACTCTGTGACCCACTAGAGAATCGAGGGGGAGATTTAAGGTTGAGTTCTCTCAACAGAACTACACAGGCATAGTTTGAAATTGGTTTGAGCAAAGTCTTTCACTGATGTCCACATTATTTTTCTCCCACAAAAAAAAAATAACAAAAAATAACGGTATGATTTGTTTGAGGCTATTAATATATTGATAATTTGTCGAATCCTGAGACCTGGGACAAATATGGGACAAAGCCAAGGGTATCCCACTCCTTGTCATAGTCAGCTATAGACAGGCCAGGCTTGAACCTGCAAACATAGAGCCTAGCCTTCACTCGCTCAACCAGTACGGAGTTTATGAAAACATTTCTCCTTAAAAACTGGCACACTGAACAATATCATGTGGCTGTGAAATTAAATGTGCTGATACTCCAGTCACTTAACTCACCATAATTATTTCAGACAGTGAAACAACTAAAACACTGACACTGCTGTGACCATATTCCAGCTGTAGGAATTACATGCCTTTATGTGATTGAATGATATGGCTGTGTTAAAAAAAAAACAATGCCTGTGGTCCCTTTAAAATGTTAATAATAATAATAATAATAATAATAATAGTAATAATAATAATAATAATAATAATAATAGTAATAATAATAATAATAATAATAATAATAATAATAATAATAATAATAATAATAATAATAATAATGCATATATATATGCAAACAGATAATTATAAATATATATATCCTTATCTTTTCTATGTTCATTTGCTATGGCAAACTGCTATTCTTATGGTACCGTTACCAGCATTGCCACATATATCTTTGCAAATTATGAAGTGCCTACTTCAGGGGTCATATCCTTCTTAAGAATTAATCCTTAGTTTAATTTATCTCACCTCAGTGAACAAAAACAGCAACCACTTCATTCAGCTCCATGAATTAAGCAATTGGCAATTCCAGGATTAAGGAACCATTTCTCTAGAATGTCTCCCTTTCTTTTATGCATCAGCAAAGTACAATACATAATTATGTTCAACTAAGACCAGCCGTTAATAATTAATTGTTTAATTAGACATGACTTTCACCTACAGGTCTGGCTCATGACTACTGAAAGGAATAAATGGCTGGACTGCAAGCAGAGTTGGTGGTTTATAATAGCATCACAACCACTACTACTACTACTACTACTGCTGCTACTACTACTTCTTGATGAACAGGGCCAAGTTTTAGTTACTATTTTTATTTACATTTTATTTTATTGAGGTCTTTACTCCCATCTAAAGAGGAGCCTGTGCTGGAGGACTGCTTGGCTGTTGTTGGTGGTACAAGTAGAAAATGGGCAACTAGTTTGAGCCAGTCTTCCTCAATGAGGTAGGGGACATGCTGCAGGCTGGGTCACACTTGTGTGCCACTCAGCAGGATTCCATTTGGGTTATAGGGCGCATGACCTACCTGACTGGCATACGGCAGTTTGGACACCCCTTTGACTCAAAGCATCAAAAATCATTGGTGGCAGCTTAGGTAAGCTCTTCTCCTTTTATAATAAAAATATTAAAGATTTTGAAATGTAATAAATAATTAAAATGTTTTTAGAAGACTTATTATAAGACTTTGATTTAAAGTCTGATGTGGCTGCAGTCAGACAGAAATGTCAGGATAAAAAAGCTTGAATTCCATACCGTATGTCACATAAATGAGTCTGGATGAAATCGGACAAAGAGAACACTTCCCCTTCACTGCACATGTATGCTGTATCAGTGGGTGTACAGTGCAGTCCTCAGTATGAATTCTTCATAAAGGAGAGGTCCCTGGGGAGAGAGAGAGCCATGTCGCCAGACTTGTGGATGTGCTTCTCACTGCGTCTTTGAATCCACACAGAGAGAGAGAGATTCACACTAAACATCAGCCGACAGGCCTCTATAAATAATAACAAGCATAGTGCCTTGCTCCAGCACCACCAAGCTCCACCAGGGCTTTCAACAGGTGGGGCCTCGCTGGTGCCATTCCACTTTGTCTGACAAAAGAGCCTGTCTTTCATGGCTCAACCCCCCCACTGCCCCCTTACTGAAAGCTTCACTGTGATCATTCTTTTATGCGCTGCGTCAAGAATGCACAATATTCGAAGAACCTGCAGATTACAGGCTCAAAGGGACAGGGAAAGAGGCTGTTGTCATTTCAGTGAGTGTGAGCGGGGACCCTGGAGACCTCTCCGAGCGATGGGACGATTGCAAGAGAAAGGTAGTGTGCTGACCCCTTTATTCCCCAAGTCTGCCGGCCACCATGGGGCTGGCTAAAAGCAGTGGCAATTTGATTATGACTTTGGGCAGAGGCCGCCATTGTATGGCTTGGGTAGGGCCGTATATATGGAGGGTCCATTTAGGGGGTCCATTCATGTTTTTTACAAGGAGAGAGCAAAGTCCCATGAAGACATTGGGCCCCACTGGTACCGAATCCTGACTGTGCCAGTGCCAACTGTGAAAGGCAATCAAATAACTGATTTGTATGTTTTGTATGTTTTTGTATGTCTTGTATGTTTTCCTTAATTTACAGATGATGTTACACTAGGCTCACAAATTTTGATAAAAATTGGATAAAAAATCCAAACCTAGAGGTAAAATCAGAGAAGATTTTCTCTTGTACACTATTGTTAGTGGGAGCTATTCTGACAGTTTCATCTCTATGAGGGGTGGAGCTCCAGTGACCTTTGTCTCACTATTTTTCCATTTCTCAGAATATCACAGAACAAACACAGCAAACTGTGGTATCATACAAAATTGATAGATATATACATAATGCGCAATGAAAGGGGTTTTCTATTAGAGATAATGAATAAATGTCAAGAAAAAGAGTAACATAGGTTTTCTTCTTAAGAGAAAGCATTTGTATTGTTATTGGCAGTGACAATACTGAATTGGGACAGAGAAGCAATTGTCCTTACAAATTTGACCATCACCGTTTATACCTATAAATTCTTCAGTCCACAAGAGTTAGTGGGTCCCTGAATACCATGCACATATAGGACAGCTTCTCTCAAAGTAAAATCTTATAGCTTTCACACAGATGAATGTGTTTTACTGGTGTCAACAATGATGATGATGATGATACTACCTTTTGAAATTAATTTCAAGATGTAATTTACAGTGGGAGCTATTGAAGAGGCTGGGAAAGATTATCCATGTGCCTGTAACCCATTTCTTTGCGGTTTTATTGTGTATTATGCCATTGTGTTGGGCTGATTGGCCAATTCCATCTTATTGACAAATCAGGCTGCACATAAAATGGCCATGCAACCATTTTCCTTTCATGTTCTGCCCATTTTAACCCATGGTGCTGTATAAATTAAGCCCACTGAAAGAATGGCATTAATAATGAAATGTTGTGTGTGCTATTTTCTTAATCCAGTTTCCTCCTTATAAATAAATTAATGTTTGTTTCTCAGCATCATTGCACAAAAGCTTCAGACGCTTTTCACACATTTTAATTATTTTGGGGAGGGAAAAATTGCTCAATGAATGTTATGAGCCTGTCCTCTCTTTTTTCCTCCTCTGTCTGCAGACTTGAGAAGAGGGTGGGAAGAGTGAGCTCTCTCTGTGCACGGCTGGCATTAAAGCGGGAGGTGGCCAATGACCTGTGAAGGATTAGCGGATTGGAGAAATTACCCCCCACTGATAAAGCGGTCTAATTTGGGACTCAAGTTTTCCAAAATATCCCCCAATGGTGAGGCGGATCCCATAAAACATTACTTTCCAGCATGTAAACAACATTCTCGAAGACCACATCTGTCACAGCATAATTAGAGTCAGCTTTGCCTTTCGTCTGATTCTGAGGGAGGTATATTTTGACCCTCGCGGAATCAACAATGTACATACTCCACCTATCTACCCACTGAGTTGTTATCAGTGGGCTTTACATAGACTGCTGGTCTTCAAACTCTGGTCGATTAGTAGTGTGCAAGACCACCGCCCAACCCCCCACCCCCTTGGCCCTTGACATTACACCATCACTCTACAAATGCTTCTATAGCTGTGCCATAATACTCCCATATTTTCACTACTTGCTCAGGTCTACTTCTCTATCTGTTGTTTGGGATTTTCATTGACTTATTTCTGCTCCCTCTCTCTCATTTATATTGTTGATGCAACCTCTGGGCCTCCTCAAAAAGCAGAGGCTTCCAACGAAATGAACATACACATTTACACACATTGGGCCTCATTCATCAATATTTTCGTAAAACTGTGTGTAAATTTATGTGTCAACAGCTACGAACTAACAAATTCCGCCAGATTTATCAAACATGCGTAAACACAGCATTTGTTCGTATTTCGTGCGTATGTTGATAAATATGAATCAATCGTAAATGACAAGCACGTTCACAAAATTTTCGATTAGCATAAATTGACGCCCCTGAAATACCATATAAGGAGCTTGAAATCCCATTGGTGGCAATGTAAAGAGATGGCAGAGAAAAGGCAGAAGAAAAAAACTGTTCTGAAGCGGCAAATGAAGTCTTGTTAATAGAAACAGAACAAAAAATACTTTGGTCAGAAGTGTAAGTAGTTTAGTGTTGGGGGGGAAGACCAAAGCCTGGCAAGAAATAACTGTTTCAGTAAATTTGGTGTCAAAAGTTCCACATACGCTGCAACAGGTTAAAGGAAAATGGTTCGACATGAAACTGGAGGCGAATTATTGGAGAGACGTTGTTAGCTGGAATTATCGTAGAGGGTGACTGCGATCTGTTTTCCCTGGTCTTGGATCAATCACCATCCAATTCTGAAGGTAAATTTTTGTATACCAGCCTTATCGTTGCCATAAATCCTGGGGGACAGCTGCACCCAGGCCCGCGAGGGGGCATGGTTGGCCAAAGTGGTAATGTCACATGAAATACATCGTTGGGACAGTCACGTTTTTCCAAAATCAACTTGGAACGAATCCCTAGTTAAATAATTCGTTCAAATTAGAACTATTACGTAATTAGGATCCTCCATAATAGTGTGCTCTCCCTTGCCTTTCCCACTCTTTCCACTCTGCTGTCCCCCTGCTTTTCAAACGCAAACTCTAACGTCATTTTACCTTGTATAAAAATAACAACAATTGTAATATTTACATTTATTTTTCAAACAAACACAGGAGATAATTAGATCGCAAATTACACAGTAAATGGCCCAATCAGCTGGCTATATTCGTCAAATCGCATAAGAACGTATGTTTTTTAAATAAGAATGTAAATGTATTATGACAGTCTTCTTTCTGCACTGTTTCAGAGACGTGTTGACTACTTAAAATTTTCTTTAAACTAATAGAGCGAGGTCAGCCATAGCAATGAAGACCATAGCAATGGTTTCTGCTCCTTATTAACAGTAAACGTTGTTAGTTTGTTTTATGGAATTCATGTAAAATTCCAAACAAGAACTAGATATAGAGTTCCAGAAGAAACACTGTTTGCTTGCTGAGGGCTTGGAGAGTATGTAGGTTACCAACTAGAAGTTTTAATATACTGATATACTTATTATTAGTATATCAAAATGTTTAGTAGGTACACTAAGAACTGACGTAGTAGCAGCAGGAATACTAGAAGCAGTCAAAGAACTGCAGGACTTTCTTTTCAAAACCTGAATATTGTCATTTAAGATCATTATGCCTGACCAGCATTGCAGTGTCATTATATCCAGAAAGTTATTTCAAAATATCAAGTCCGGTAAGGTAGCCAACCAGTAAGCATGCTGTATTCTTTGGATAATTTTTTCAACTACCTTAAAATTGCAGTGGCAGTTATAATTGTTGCTTAGTAACGTTAGCCACATTAACACGCTCAACATTCCACTAATGTGAAGTCAATGGAGGCGTTTTTCAAGATCTGTAGTTTAAAACGTATGAATCTATAGCTCAGAAAAATACAAGCAACTTGACCAGTATATTTACGCCAAGTTTGGTATGTCTACCTTAAAAACTGTTGGGGGAGATACGTCCGGAAGAACCAGGAATAATAATATTAAGAAGAAGAAGTAAAGATTCTGTAGAAGAACAGTAGTTTGCGCCTTCGGCAAGCAAACTAATTCATTTTACTGATCAGGAGTACACAAATGAAGCCTAATGACCTGTTTTAATGTTGAATCCAATAGTGATTTTATATAACACTTTGAACCGATATAATGTTACTATATTACTGCCAAATTAATTTGCTACTCATTTTTAATCAAATAAAAAATGAGTGAATGGAAAAATAAAAGCAACAACACCAAAAACAAGCTTTATAGTGGTGTTTTTCCATTTACACACGCAATACGAACAGTTTAAAGCACTTGTGAAATTTCTTCGCATCCTACGAACAAACTGATATACGAAAACTTTGATGAATCCCACATTTTTTTGCGTAAATGCATTTACGAAAGATTTACGATCAAATTCGTTCGGCTCACGTTTGATAAATGAGGCCCATTTTCTTTTATTTTGGTTCAGGTGCTTCTCCAGTCCCCAAGGTGAGTTTTTTAAGATGAAGAATATTTCTGAAGAGCAGGAGTTTGAGAATCATAATATATAATTAGTACAGTGAGTACTTATGAATTCATAAAATGATAATCTGCTTTCTTGGTTTGATTGTTCAGTCACTTATAGTAATTTCAGGTAATTTGATGAACGTTAATGCCATGAACTTGCAAAGAACACATGCAGTTATACCTTAAAGAAAATAACATTTTGGTCAGCCCAACCAATTGACTGTCTCCCACATACCTAGGAGGAGCCCATGTGACTTCTCTGATTGATATGACAATTACTGCTTGCTTCTTTCCACTCTGTAGATACAGCAATCACATATTGCCTGTGTTGTAAGTGGAAGATATAGTCAAGCCCTTAAATTACACAAATGCCAAGCAGTTTTGGGGATACTGCTGCGGGTGCCTGAGACTCTAGGACACAAACCAGCTTAACCCCTGTTTGACCCTGGTTAGCTAATTGTAGCCTTGCCAGTGTGTACCTCTAGCAATAGCTGGTAATGCTGTGCCTTGGACTTTAAGACATAAAAGTATTTAGATTCTGGCTTTGTGTGAACACACAGAATTCAGAAGCAAAAAATAAAGCCCCCAACTCAGGTTATTATGTGTTTCTATCTATGTAGGTGCATTAGCCAATCATGTTAACTCCTGTATGACAATAGCAGAATACATCAATGACATCATTATTTTGGACATATAGGATTTGTACATATGATCCCAATTTGCTAGTCTGCCAAAAAAAAATTGATGCTCTACATGCAAGTCTTTTTACGCAGTTAACCTTGCAATGGAATAGTGCTGTGTCTGTGTCTGTGAGAGTGAATAGATGTTTTGATATCAATAATTCGATATGCAAATTAGAAAGCATATACTTTCTATAAATTCTAAATAAAAAAAAATGATAAATACATACTGAATTATAATAAAACAATCATACAGAAAGGAATTGTGTTTGAATGGGAGTGTACAGCCTGTACTCAGGTGCAGGCAAATGTGTATAGAGCATTGTCTGTAGTCAGTGCCTTTCCAGTTACCTTTGAAGGGATTCAGTAGAGCTGCCCGTGATAATTAGAGTGCAATGACCTTCTCATTAGAGCCTGGAGACTGATCATCATTTCCCCTCTTTCCTCTTAATAGATGCAAGCCACAGAGACAATCTTAGAATATCAAAGCAATTCTCTAAGATATTTATTAGAGTCAAAATTACAAAAACACATAGCAAAACCTTTGAATTACAAGCGCTAATGTATGCAGAGCCAAATGAATGGCTGGTCTTTTTTCCCCTCTCTCTTGTAGCTTAAATTTTTCATTACAAATTTCCAGGGCTTCAAAGTACCATCTCACAGTCAGACCCTTTCTTCTCTCCTGTGTGACAAAGAACTGTCAAAAACTGTCCCGTGTTTGTTACTGTTTTTCTTCCCTCCCCATCCCCCTTACATCTAAATGTCAAATAACTTGGTTTAAACGTGGCACAGTGTTCCTCTTCTGGTGTGGCTTTGGAAAAAAAGAGAAAAATATAGCAGAAGGCGTCTAAAAGGCCCCTAATTAATGTTGCTCATTGATTTTGTTTTAGTGTGATGTATTCTATGAAAAAAATATGAATCTAGAAGGCGCTCTCATTAAAATCATTAGCAGCTTGATGTTAGCTGAAAACATCTCATTCTTTGGTGCGCTTTAGCGCATTCGCAGGTTTGAATTTAATGGCGGAGAAAAAGGGGCCATGCATTGGGCGGGGGGGTGGAAGGGGTGCTCTGGTTTTCTCAGCTCCAGCTCAATTGTGTGGCACAACTTGGCTTGACTAAACGGATGGGAGCCAAATTCATCAGGGCTTTGTGTTTGTACCTGGAAGCTGAGAACTAAAGTACCACCCAAACCCCCACCCCCCACCCAAACCACCCGCTACCCCGTGTCACCCCCACCCACTCTAACAGGGTGAGGATTTTGACACATTTTTTTCTTGAGTTATTCAGACATTTCACAAGGACTAATTTCAGGCAATGTCCCTGCAAGTTGAATAGGAAGGGTGATTATGGGTTGCTCAGAAGATTTTTCATTTGAGCAGGAGTACAGGATGTGTCGATGAGCTTGGTTTGATTTCTCACAGGGACTGATGTATTCATGACTCACTCTGCCACTGACGATGCTAGTGTGTCTGTCAACCACACAACGTCTCTCACCTCCACAGTTCAGTACCTCCACATGTCTGTCACCATGTCAAAAACTGAAAGCACTACAATACAGTGCCACAGTACTGCACCTCTCAAATGTCTATCACCATTACAATGCCTACCATCTCTACAGTAGGCCTCTCTGTTACCATTAAATAATCAGAACTACAATTATACTTTCCAGGTATACAATATGTGCAGCTGAGGACTCCACCATGCAATGCACTTGAGTGACTCAGTTGGATAAAGTTACATATAACGGAAGCAGGTGCAATGCTGTATTGCAGTTTGGGGCACATCATCCACTGATTGAAATGGTGAGTCCACAGCAGAGGAAAAAAAACTTGCTTTGTCTTTCAGGGATACTGTTAGCTTACTTTGAGCAGAATCCCTTGATTTACCAATACATAAGCATCCATGTCAAGTTCCCACAGGGTCCGACCATCTCTTTTTGCATTACATAACTTGCCAGGTTGTTCCACAACTCTATCTAACAAAACTACTTCATTATATCAATTTGAAATTCCTTCAACTAAGTTACGCTTTGTTCTCCTTTCAATATGTTACTTTACTGAAGGTCATACACAAAGCTGATAAATTAATCTTACATTATGATGATTTGTGTCTGGCTGAGCTGAGGGTAAAACATGACAGTGCAGCTCTGCAACTCTGAGTCATGTGCCCTGATTGGATCACTAACCTGTGATCCAATGACTAATTTACTCACTACAGGTCACATAGCAAACTAAAGGAGCCAATCAAAGCAGAGGCGCATTTCTATCTGAGTACTTGTAGCTTTCAACACCTGGCTTGACAAAGTGCTGGATACAAAACACAAAGTTCTGCAGACAGCAAGCAAAATGTACCGATCTAATAATAAAAGATGCTTATGTTTATCAAGAACACACTCTCAAATTTACACGGTTATGTTTTTTCCATGCCTACCTTTGATGTTGCTGACTATGATGGGGTACATATTAATTGTAGTTAGTAAAAAGAAAAAAACTAAACACAAGGGGAATGAGCATTGTTAAAATGGGGAAAGGGTCAAAGCAGCCATACACCATCCTTACATGGTGGCACCAACTCCACACACAACATATAATTACATTATTAGAGCAGCCAGTGCCTGTTTACAGGACCAATTAACGCATAACTTTCTGTTACCTGTTTGACAGCCAATTAAGGAATTAACCTTCCATTTAAAAATTGGCATTAGGCCTGCAATGGTAATGGGATGCAAGCACGAAGCCCAGTCGTGCTTTAATTGCAAATATACAAAACAATCTGAATAATATGAAAATTGCTTTTCCATGGTCACAGATGTTGATCAGGGATGACACAAGGTTAAAAAGGGGGGAATTACTAATTTAGTGTAATCAAAGCGTGACCGACAGTAAATGTTCATTTACAGCCGTGTTTTTTAAAATCTTTTTTAAAAAATCTATTTATTTGTTTGTTTTATTCCATAACTGGAAATGAAGGTAAATTCGGCCCACAGAAAAATAGCTTTGAAAGTGATTAGCCCCAGTTGTGTAAGCACAGGCCTGGAACCTATCAATGAATTTTGATGCACCTAACATTTAACAGAGGTAGAAAACCCTGCCTTCAGAAAGTACAAGTACTTCCACATTTGTTCAGTCCACACACTATACCAGCTGATTCGAATTAGGACAACTCTTCATCCAGACAGAACAGGTTTCCACCTCTGCATCGTAAATAGGTATAATATTCTAATCTTATAGTCTGTAATCTATAATCTAAAATGTAAACTAATAATCTATTCCTGGATTCGGCCATAATCAATGAGCACAACAAATTATATTCTGATAATGGTTTGGACCTCCTCAATCCTCTCCAATTAGAAAATGAAGTTGCCAAACCATCAGATGGAAAATCTGAGATAAAACAAAAGCTGTGGCACAAAAGTCTAATTCACAGAGAGCTCCAGTCATTAAATTCTCTGAGAGCCATAAGCTCCCTGCCTGCTGCACCTGCATGGCTCACTCCTATATGAAGAGCTGTATAAATTAATCACATGCGTTCTTATGCACTTTGATGCAATTTGTAATGCACATTAGCGAACGCTGACAGCTGTAACGAAAAGGCAGAATGATCACATCCGATTTAAATAAAAATCAGAGTAGAATAACAAAAGTCATTTGCATGACATGTTTCAAAAAAATTATTTTCATCTTTGTCGTTACTTTGATTCCCGCTGCTTTATCAAAGGGAGTATGAAGAGACAAAATTATCAGTGAATCTGAGCAGTGTTCTCGCTCTGTCTTTACTTACTGCTATTGTAATGCATGAGCACTGATTTTACATTGAGTGAAGGTATGCTGCCATGCTCCTGCACAAAAGCAGCTTTTCAATGCACTGTATTTCAGTCTGAATAACTGATCAAATTCTTTCTTTATGGCGCTTTGTTTTGTTTGTGAGGCAGTGCTTGTTTGCGGAGGTTACACAGTTAGATGTCGATATCGCATGCCCTCTTAAACAAGTTTTATAGAAAATGAACCCCTCCCCCAAACAGTCCATTCACCATGCTCAATGTCAGAGCCAAGATGTGGTTTTAAGGTTCATGAAAATGTCTCCATTCAGACAAATAATGTAAAAATAGAAACATAAATAAACATTTAGCTGACCTTCACCTCAAGAAATTACATTCTGAGCAGAAAAATTAGTTATTATTGTGACTCATTATTTATTGCTCTCTGTAATGACATATCTCTACAATCAAAAACATAAGGTAGGAGGTGGGGAGGGGGGTGAGGGGGTCCTTTGAGAGCTGTCAATTCAAGACGGCTGATGAAAAAATGATTATACAGACAGAGAACACAGAGGATAACTAGAGTGAAGAGTGGGGGCATAACACAACATGTCTATGAAACAAAAACTTTTTGACACACCAAAGTGTATGCACACACACACACACACACACACACAACAAGCAGAGGAATATGGATAAGAATATGGCAGGAATCACAGATCTGGAAAGGACAGGGGGTTTAGGAAAAGTTTGTGACCTCCCTGTCTGTAGAACAAACCAATATTTCTCTTCCCAATAAAGAGGTTTAACAGGATCCTGAAGATTTAATTAAGATGTCAGCTGGCGTGGGTCACTTGCAGCGCATGATCTTCTGTGGAAGATATACAGGACCACTACAAAGATCCTGCTGGCACTGAGAGGCCCCTGTGCTCTGCCCAGGAATGTAGCGCTCCCCCTGCTTTACTGGGGGAGTCTTGCTGTAAAACACTCTGCCATTTCAACTGCATTCACTACCACTGGAATGTGCCTCAGTCATGTGAATCCCTTTTGTTAGGGTGGGACGGGGTACAGGGAAAAGCCCTCATAAGTGTCGTGTCCCTGTCAAAAATGACAATTATTGCGTAAAGACAGCTTTAAAGTAGAACAGACAGTGAACATGATTTTACTGATCTCAGAAGAGGAAAAGGGTGAGGGGTGGTGGGATCAAAATGCAAGTTTGTGGAACTTGTTTATTTCTCTGCTCAATGGTGGTCCATGAGCATGCAAGCTTTATGTTGAGTAGAAGTTGCTCCTTTCAGCAATCAGGTGTCTCCAATCTGTCCAGGTTATGCCAGTTGTAATGTAAACCATCTGGTGGAGTGACCTTGCTTCTGAGCTCCTGGACTGTGAGATGAGAAAGGCTGCAGCTAGCAGTAAAACACTCCCCGGAATTAAAGAGATGAATGTGATTAACTACTACAAATGTAGAGAAAGAGAAAAAGTCCTGGTGTTCCCAGCTGTTTGGAAAAAGAGAGGGGTGAGTTCACCTGGTTCCTAAGGAAAAAAAAATCACTGGATTCATTGGAAAAACCATCCAGCCACAAGCAATGTGCAAATAATCCACCCATCTTGTTCAAATAAAAAAATAAATGTTTTTGTAAAAATTTATTATTTTAGAAAAATAAATGGCAAATTTTCATGTAATTCCAATGGAAGTGGGAAAGTGGATGAGGCGTGTGGCAATCTCAGGCATGGGCTGAAACCCTTGGAACAGGATGCCCTCCTCACCCCCAGTGAACTCTCGGGCTCAGCACTCTTAATGTGGATCTGACCATCAAAATTCATCCTGAAAGGGATATTAATAGCCAGTGTTCCATCACACTGTGTGAAGGCTAACACTAACCATCAGACTTGTCCCAGCAGCTCTGCTTCAAATAAACTGATATGTACACCGCCCAAAAGCAGGGTTCCTATGTCCCTCTGCACCTTTTCTTCCAAACTAAGCTTCAGGGTTTTCATTGTAAGTCCATTATATCTCTCCAGTGCAGGATTTATAAATGACAGGCAGTCCCTAGATGTAAAACAGAGTATTATCTTGCCAGAACCTGAAAAAGGGGAGCTGAATCGTGTTTTATCAAGTGTACCTCCTGGTTATGACATAGTGAATCTATTATTCAAACTAAGTGCATGATTAGAGGAGAGCTGTGAACTCTTTTGGGGGAGGCTTTCAGAGGAAATAAAACTTCTTTACCTCACTTCTTTACCTCAATCTTGGAGTGGAGCTGGACTCACTACATGGACTATGGTGCACCTGTTTGCCAATGTTTCCATGTTCAGAGGCATACTGGGTAGTTGGGGCAGCAGCTCCAGGAAAAGGGAAGTTTCTGGGTCAAAGGCACTCTACACCTTCCTTAATGCCTCTCCATCCGAGTCCAACCAAGAGAAACCCCTGTGCCTTTGTTAAAAATTAATCTGCTGTCAATAATTAAATGCTCATTATTTGAACTCAAAGAGGACTGTGATTCCAAAATTAATGTGATACTAATGCATGAGGCGAAACACAAGCTTAATAACCAGGACTCTTAATGGAAAGCTGCCCAAAAAAGATCCATTCTTCCTTTGTTCAACAAAAAAAGAGCTTTGTTTCACATAAAACATTTACAGTGGTTGTTCCGACATTTGAAAGTACATCTCTGGTTTTGTATTTTTTTTCCAGAGCAAGAATAATGAGAGAGCTACAGTGAAGAAAGGCACACTATCTCAGGCTTTTTTCTCATCTGCAACAAAAGGACTACAAAAGTACATGAAACTGTGTCTGATAGCTGTTAGAAAGATTAAAATTACAAAATTAAAGACAATAAAGAACAATAATATATATATATATATATATATAGTATATATAACATAAATTTTAACAGCCCATCATGAAAAACATGAAATAAAATTACACGTCATTTAAATGTTGTTATAAGGCTTGGAATGTAACTAAGGCTTGGAGTGTAACTAAAATGCACTACAATAGATTACAAAGTGGAAGGAGAAACAAAATGTTGAGAAAAGACAAGGAGGAATCGAGAATGGCTCTCAGTTTTCGGAGGAGAGAGAAGAGACCGAGAAAGAGAGAATGAGAAAGCTGCTGGAAGAAAGAGAAGTATGATTCATTGAGTTCAAAATGGTGGACGAACATTAGCAGTACAACTTCAGCAATAATCCAATCAAAAATGGGCAGAACATGTTTCTTATGGGAAGATGATGTATGAAAACAGACATGGGCCCAAAGCTGAGCCTTGGGGCACACTAGAAGCACTATGCTAATGTTCAGAAAGAGAAAACTCCAGAGAAGTGGTTAGGTGAGTGCAATTGATAAGTTTTCATCTTGGTGAAGGCTTGATTCAGTTCATAAGGTCTTGGCAATATCATAAAGCAATACAACATTTTTCACAAGGTGCCTCCAATAGCCTCATGTTGTTCAAGTAACTGTCCTTCACCCCAGTTGTATGCAAGACTTATTTTAAATAATCTCACTGCTGAAGACATGGAAACTAGGTCAACAGCCACACACTATTTTTTTATTTTCTTAGTGAGGAGTAATTCAGATGCCGTTACCACAATTAATGTAACTAAACAGAAGTTAAGTACATTGACATAACGGTTATGTTTTCTTCATGTTTATTCTGCTCATGTAATTAGCTTTGCATCCCCTTGATGACTCACATGCCTGGGAAGCATGTTAAATCTACAGTAGCACAGAATCATAGTTGGATGTGCCAGCAGGGGACACTGAGCCTGCTTAACAGATAATTTAACAGAAGACCTGGCAAGCACAAGGGAAATTATTCATTGTACTGTGCTGTTCCACACTGTGGGAAGTGACAGGTTTTGTGCTGTTTTTTATTGAGTCAGTAACTGTTGCTATACCTTCAACTCAGATTGGGGTGAGAAAATGGGATAAATAGTTATTGGGTCATGGATTAAATCTATGTTGGCTTGTTATAATGACAAACGGTATTAAGAACATTCACATT
The DNA here is from genome assembly GCA_022829145.1 of Albula goreensis. Taxonomy (NCBI): domain Eukaryota; kingdom Metazoa; phylum Chordata; class Actinopteri; order Albuliformes; family Albulidae; genus Albula; species Albula goreensis. The sequence continues at coordinate 19,635,518 of CM040755.1, read as the reverse complement.
TCACAGTGCACAGACACCATTGTCTTTTTTTCCAAAATATCTTTTAATCTGCTTTCATATTCTGATGGATTGGAATGCACAGTGACAACTAAATATCTTAGCACTGCAAAATTGCCCATCAATTCAGGACAGCACCAGATATGTACAGTTACAGCAAATTTTCAATGAGCAGTACCCATCAGATCGACCACTCAAACAAATATGACAAGGATATCCCCCCACTGCCCACTAGGAGATGATATGACCAATTAGACATTGCTCTGTGGAACACTTGACCACTGTTTTAATTAGCTCAGGATGCCTGCAAACAGGCAACCTGTTTGGTTACAGCACGTACCACATTTTCAATTCTAATTGATAAAATTTTTATTGAAACTGCACTGTTTATGTTAAGTGTGTTTCATACATCAACTCTATTCAGTGCATTAATGGCTGGCTGTATTGAATATGCATTTCCCTCTGCATGCTGCAGTTGCTGAGCTGGAATATATGAGATGCAACACAGGATGAAACACCAGAGCAGTTACCTGGCTTAGGGGCCAAGAGAACTCCACACGTCTCAAAATGGTGGGGGTATCGGATTACAAACAGTAGTGTTAACTGCAATGGGCTACAGTAAGTGCCACTCTGGTGTTCTGAAACATTTCAATGTTCTCTACCTTTTCAGCACTCAACATTGATCTCATTCACAGTGCTACCATATCTTACATAGATGTGACTTCTTCCATACCCCTTTTCTGCTGTCCATAGGTACCATTGTGAACAATGATGCCTCTTCATCACTATGAAGAGAGACAGGAATGTCACTGAGGATTTGCACTGGCTTGATTGACAAAATGGAGTCTGCTGCCGCAGCAGTGGCTGCTGCTGTCGATTTAATGGTAATTATTATTTAATGTGTGATACTTAAAAGCATATGCAAAATTTAGATCCCTGGCAAAAAAAAGACATTTTATGTGGTATTTAAAGAATGATATGCATAATACAGTGTTAATTAATATTTATGACTCAAGAACTCGAATTCTTGTCCTTGGATTCGCTGCAATGGAATGGTTAGACTCCCAGCATTGCAATCACTGAGGGAAAAACTAGCAAAAAACAGAATGCTTCGAACATGAGGGAGAGGAAAAACATGATGTGTAAAATGGAAGTCAGATTCACCTACAGCATTAGCAAGATAGCAATGGTAAAAAAGCAAAGACATGCCATCAATGAACTTTTTCAAAGTAATGACCAATGATGTTGTACTGCTCAAACAAACACAGACACAAGGGAAAATCAAATCTATCTGATAGCAAGAAGAAAAGAATGACATCCATAATGGAAGAATGTAACACATTTCAAATCCAAACCATAATCAGAAGTGTAGAAAAAGGAATGATTTTTGGGAGTCACCCAGCAGGCAACACCATCATGTTGGTTCATACAATCCCTGGAAGACTGAATAATATTAAACAAAAGCCTTCTTTTGGCAACTTCATACACATGCTCAGGGATTTTGAACATGTAACATAAGGAATTTTTATACATGGGAACTCCCACCTGTCACATGTCTTCAGCTCAAAATATGTCCTGTTATTATTATTTTTTTTAATTCTGTTTCATGCGGTACATTTTAAAAAGCCAAGTTGGTATGTATCTATTTTTATAAGGGATTTTTCATGAAATACCCAGGGTTGAAGATTATTTTCCTACTTTGTTTTTTTGGATCAATTGTTATGCACCTCAGTATAATTAAATCAGCAGGTATAATGAAAAAATCTGCTGCTTTATAATCATAAATCTTTGCAGATCAAAAAAAGCCAGATTTTCATGCAGCCCTCTTTTTATAATTCCAACACAATGTGGAATGGAATGCTGTGCCTGCAGTCTTCTGGAATCCTCTGATGTGAGCTTTGAATTGAACCACTGCCTATGACCCTAAGTTAAGGTGCATTGTCAAGATCTTCATTGCATTGTCCAGATATGGAGGGCAACCTTCAGAAGGCTGGACACCTGGCCCCACGAGTACTGTCAAAGGAAAAGGAAGGAGGCAAAAGGGTAAAGCAAGTGCTCACGTTTATTTTATTAGCCAGTAGCCCTTGAGGGAAACACAGTCCATGACCTGTCAAGACCCATTAAACATATAATTCTTGATGGAGAGAAACTTTGCATGCATACCCCCCCCCCCCAACACACACACACACGCGCACATGCATTAATGGACACACACACGGAGACACTCATACATAGACACACACACACACATCATCATCATTCAACCTCTACACTGTGTTATTAAAAAGATGAATGTGGCTGTGGAAAATAAAATAAATAAATAAATAAATAAAACACTGATTAAATTTTAAGCAGCCGGCGGGCCGATAGTTTGCCTGAGGCGTATTTGTCAGTTTCAAAGGGTGTTTTTATTAATTTTGTATTTTGCATTTTGTTAGTGGAAAGCGCCTGCTCCGTTGGGAGGGTGGGGAGCTACAGCCAGCAGAGCCCTGCAGCGGGGAGAATGTCAAACAGATCCACCATGAGCATGGGCCCAAAATTAGCCCTGGATCACCGCACGGCCAGCCCCCTCTCTGCCACAGCTGCCCAACATCATTACTCTGCTTCTGCCTCTACTCTAACTTACAAAACCAAGCTCTGTACATAAAGTGCTCTGTAATGCATTCTCTTATCCAATTGCAAAAGAGTCAAAGATGCCACATTTAGTGTTTTACTGGCCACCACTATAATCTGCCATGTTTTATGTCAAGTAATGACCACAGCGGTATCCATGACATGATTCTGCAAATACAATCATCAAAATGGCATTTATGTAAAGGTTGTCATAAATGTACCAGATTTATGGATGTTTTCAGATAAATAATAATAACAAATGCCAAGATAAGAAGACCTCCTTAAACATATCCAGCTACAGCTTGAGTCCTTGGTTGTGGGGTATGGATCAGTACTCTGAACTGAAGCTTGATGGGGCAGTGCTGAAAAATGGCCTGGAGTCTTGCAGGCAGTGCATGAATGACCACAGCCTCAGGCAGGGAGGGAGGGTTATAGTTAGCAGGCAATTCCCTGCCTTACTGCACTTACTATCAGAGTGCTTGCAGTCTGCCTGTGTGTTCTAAGAAACTTCTTAAGACAAGTGAAAAATGATGGAAATTCATCTAAAAAGTCAGGGAGCCTTAGGTGGTGATAAAGTCTTCTACATTGGTATAATTAATAGATTTTAAGTATTTATTAGTGCTTGTAGATAAAGCATAGCGAAAACTTTAGAATACAGTCCAGAAAATGTCTGCAAATGATGAATACATTCTGTACAAATGTACACCAACCAATTCATATATCATTTCATAATTATAAGTGATCCAGTTACTTATGATTAATTACTAGTTATAAATAAAGAGTGCAGCTATAAATAATGTACTAATCATTTGTGAGCAATTGTTTAGCTCTCCAGTTCTGTCAAAATGTAAATACATATACATTATCAAATACATCTACATTACCTTTCAGGTCAAGTTGACCCATGCAATTAAAAACACTCAAAGGTTGCACCAGCAAAAGCATATTATTTAATCAAGTGAACAAAAAGAACAAATATAAGACAGTTCTAATATTGAACAAAACATACGAAAACTGTTTATTTAGTACATTAACATTTTTTGCTAAAGCTCTTTGCCCTGCACAAAACAGAGCTTTAAATACACTATTTTGCAAAAATGTAAAATACCAATTATTTCATGGTATAACATTAAAGTAATTATTTACTAGTCATTAATTAATGAATAATTAAAACTAAAAAGCCATTATAATTATGTGCCCTTTGCAGATGATTTCTTAGCTTGTTCATGATTTTCAGTGGATAGCATAAAAGGACAAGTTGTTGCTGTGTGGGCAAGTGACACAGGGTGCAAATGTTTGTTTGGCTCCTTTTCCTCTCTGTTTAGATAATATAATTCTGTTGTTTAAATGACAAGTGACCAGGATGACTAGCTATATAAATGTTGGTATTAATTGAGTATTAGCTGAGTATATTTTATAATTATTGAATAGAAATCATATTAATGAGGTGAAAATACTAAATATTTAAAGATGTGTGCCATGATTATGTCTGTGAGTAGTTCAGAGGTATCACTGTCTATGCAGCAACCAAGCAAAGACTGAGTGTTGAGCAATGACTAATATCAAGTAGACTACATTTAAAAAAATAAAGTTTAAAAAAAGTATGAGAAAGTAAGAGAAAAGAAAGCAACAGATAATGGTATGAATGATAGAAATCTGTTATTGCATCACAGGTTGCAGGAGGAGCGTAAGCATCTTCTCTTAGTTGTGAAATAAAACCTTAGACTGCTAATCATAATTACTAAGTTTTAATGCAGCTGGCAAATGTGCAAATTGTACATAAATACCAAACCAACTGAATCTCAGTTTAACTTTGTCTTATCAAATGCATTAATAATAAAAGTAAACTAACAATATTTGAAAGCAATCCTATTAAAAATACATGCTTGTTTAATATTCTTAGAAGAATGCTTGAAGTCATTAGTACAGTTTTTAAAAAAGAGAATTTTAATAACATATATAAGAGTGCATAAAACAAACACACAAAACTCAACATGTTTTGAATTTTCTAGCTATAATAATTACAAAATACGAATTGAGCAAGAAACATGAATCTCATTGGGAGTTTATTCCTTAGTCAGCACAGCAACAATGCTGTATGCAATTCTGTGCATTAATGTAGCATATGGAAAGTGTCAGCTAAAATCTACTTTTTATGTGAATGCTTTTCATGATGCAGATACAACCAAGGAGTTAATGGGGAAAACAAACCCCTTCTGTGATACAGTGCATTTCATAAATTCCAGTCAGGCAACTTCAAACAGCATTGAACACTGTGGCAAAAAAGTATACCCTCCGGCTATCATTTGCAGAGGCTTTACCTGCAGCTGGCTGGGACTGAATTAAAGCCTGAAGACAAAAGCAAACCATCTCCACCTGTGTGTCTGTGCAGGCTGCATTGTGGGCGAAGCCCCCAGGACTTTAAGGCTGTCCCCTCTGATTAGAAGTGATGCCCCCTGGAAATATTATGTCACTCAGATGCAGTGTTCTTTTAATGTAAACAGGGTCAGCCACAGTTACCACATATGACCTGCAGGGGGTACATTGAGCACTTTCTCAAGAGAGCAGCAGCACTGGGGAAGTTGCTGAGACTAGAGGCATCCTCTCTTGGGGGTCAACAGTATTTAAGTAATACAGCGGCTAAATCAGAGATCACTCTGTGCAGTCAAGACAATCATATTTGTTGAGGTTATGCAGATATCTTCTTCTGCTTGCTCATATGCATCCATAATAATCAAAGTGCTATGACTGCTAAGGATGTAGGTATAGAATTGGGATCCATTCAGAAAAAAAGACAAAAAGCTAAAAAAAATAAATAATTAAATAATAATAACATAAACTGTCACATAATGAAAAGCTGTACATAATATCCCATTACACATGTGTGAAGCAGCAGAGAGAGCAAAGAGCAGACCCAAATCATATTACTGTAATGACTCCGGCGCATGTTCCTCCCCATTGCTGCCACAACCATCCCATAATTAAAGGAGAAATGTGGCCACCACTTTGAAATTGGGAAGGTATCAACTATATTCTCCACAACTTCAAAATCAATTTTCATTATAAATGCTCCCTCTGCATTAATGTCAGTGTTATTCACTGGGAAGAGCTTGGAGCAGACACAGCTTTGTTGCAATGCAGAGCAATGGTTAATTAGGGGAGAGGATGCAGGCTGCTATGCATATATTCAGAGACATAAGCCAGGCATCCTCATAATCAGACTGCCTTTTATTTATTTATTTATTTATTTATTTATTTATTTATTTATTTATTTATTTATTTATTTATTTATTCATAGGTTCCTTCTTTGCCAAGACGATGCTTTTTGAAGTCAGGATCTGTCAGAGATAGAAAGTGACATGTACTTGGGTTTATTGGAATGCACAGGGAAGCATGCTTTGTTTATTATGCCTAATTCTGAATAAATCCAGTCTAAAACAGCAGATTACATTTAAGTGATGCGTTCAAAGCAGCACACTTAAAAGAGTAGTGGGTGTCTCTCTCCCCCCACCCTTTTTTCTTGGCTTTTTCTTGCTTTAACTGAGCGTGTCCTATCAGTAACGGGGCAGGGAAACAACACAGATTAATGTAAGAAGTGGGGAGTGATTTGTACAGATGGGGATTCAGCAACACTTATTAAACACAGATGTAATTACGGGACTGCTGAATGACTTGGGTGCATTATGCTGCGATACTCGTCAGTAATTAGCAGTGCATACACCCTAATACATGTGCATCAGATAGACTGAAGTCAGTCATTTTTGTAAAGATCGCACAACAACCTTAAGCCTGCAGAGCTTTTTCATCATTACCAATATTTGTTCCCCAACTTCAGTCTGATTTGTATTTATATAATGACTGCTTGTTCGATGCGATGCCTCACACTTGTGAAGTGACGAGTTTGCTCTATGGGGATGAGTACTGCAGGATGAGAGCGAGGCCTAAAATAGTCTAATGGGAGACGAGTGGCGGTGGAATGGCAATCAATGAGCATCTTCAGAACAGCATCTTCTTCGACAGCAATCTGGAGGACTCCCGAGTGACGAGCCCGTGACATCCGCCTTGCTTTAACGGTTATGCAGTTTTAATTACATAAAAGTGCATGCTGCATCCTGGACGAGGCACAAATGATGCACTGACCTCTTCAGAGTGATAAAGTGTTAACACATCACTGTTTCCATAACACCATAACAACCACATTGCTTTTGAGCGTTGTGAATCTGCTACATCCTTTATGCGGTTTGTAGACCAACTGCATGCACCATTATGTTGCTATGCTGCTGTAACAGCCACAAGGAGCAGAGCACCACCAGCACCAGGATGAGAACAGTTATCCATACCGCAGCTGCTGTTTCCACTGAGTAACATAATTAAGGGCCTCAGATAACAGCTACTGACTACAATCACACCCCATTTCCAACTTCAGTTTTGAAGTTTGGGCTTCAATGTGTCTGTGAGTAGTGTTTGAGTGAAGCAGGTCTATATGTCTTGATATCAAAATAACTGTTTTTTTAATGACTCCCATACATGGCTGTTGTTGGGCTTGGTCAAGGCAAAGGATGGGTTAAAGTAAGTCATATTTTCTATTGTCACTGTGACTTGAAGGATTGTGATGGTCTGTGTTCAATCCTCTTTGGTGAGAGTAATCACTTGTGTCAAGCATTCTGTGGCCAAGTTTATGTTAGCTGCTGAGATAGAAGGAATGTTAATGAAACAGAGCTGGTATCTCTTCTTCTGAACAAGGAGTCCCAAAATGTTTTCATCAAAGGATCATTTAAAGACTCATACTGAAGATGAAATCGTTCACTACTGCAATAAAGTAAAGGCTTATTTTTCACCGGAAGAAATGCTAAATACACATAGATAATTAACTTCACTAGCTACAGCTACCTGTATCTTTTAATGGTGTTTAGTGTACTGGTTATTGCATTCCAAAAGTCACTATTTTGATGCTGTTATATGTCTGTGAAGTCCAAAAATGAATATTGATCAGAAACACAAGGCCCAGCCCATTTGGGGTCAGTTTGCCAGCCCTGCTCTATACCTTCATTCCAACATGCCAGTCAATAAGGCTTACAGGTGAACATTTTCTACCATACAGAAATTATTTTAATCAGGAAAAGTTCACTTTATAAGAATATTATTATGGCAATAATGTATGTTCAGAATTATAGCAGTATTATATGTTGTGGATCAAATGTACCTTAGATAGTGTGGACATAAACAGCAGTGCTGTAAAGAAGCTTCAGTAGCTGCAAGCCTGCGCTTGTACCAGTAGCAAGTGTGAGTCCTGTTTGTGCAATGAGACAGCTCCAGAGAACACGCAGGTGCAGGGTTAGAAGGATCGACGCTGGTAATCACCAGGGTTAATCAGACAAAGACAGCTGAACGTAAACAGCCATGTGGTCCACTCCAGGGAGAGCTTGACCCCAAAAACCTAACAAAAACGATGCCCAGGCTCTATTTGGCCCACAGGGATCCCCTGGGAAGAAGGGATATGTGAATTTTAACATATCTATCTGTGATAACCTTCTCCCCAGTTTCATGTACCAGGGCAGAGCACTACTCTCCAGTTTTCATCACTTGTTCTGAGAATCACACGGCACGCTGACACAGAATGCAGCTGGTTGCTCTCCACGTAATGCTTTATGGAGGGCTACGCAGCGATGCAGCCGCGCTGCTGCTGATGAATCACTCACGTCCCAGACTGATGCCGTTTATTACAGGCAGGAAACAGTTTGTGTCAGGCTCATCCCCCAACCCCTTCCCTCACAGCAAAGAATAACTTGCTCTTCATCATTTGGATAACCGTTCCTTGCCAGATTGAATCAGGCGATTCATTATTTGCCAAAAAATCTTCGCCCCTTCGAACACATGTGGTTATGCTCTGTGTCACATTATAATAGCTCTTGCAGGCTGGCAGAAATAGATTAATTGACGACCGGCTGTGATCCAAATCTGAATCATTGGAGGCAATTAAGATCATGCTCTACAAACTATTATAAATTAATTAAGAGGGAATTAATCAATTATTAATGAGAAATTAATTGCAATCATGTCTTTTTACACAATGTACATTGTGAGATGGTGGCATACATACTCCATACAGTATATGCATCATTTTTATTAAGAGAAACGCTTAAAAAATATACATTTTCAGTGTACTATACGTTTAGCATTAATCTGTAATCTGTAAAAAAAAAAAAGAAATACTTGTGGAAATACTCTCATTACAACATTATTAATTTTCCAAATAAGCATGTTGGTACAAATAATATTTTAAAAGACAATCTTTTCTCATTTTTGGATTCGAAAAATATTGATAAGCACCTCACATACACTCCATACACTGTTTCGTGGATTTGATCGTTAAAAACACAAAGGATTTCTTATTTTATTCACCCCAATCAAATCCAAATCCACGCTGCGGCAAGGGACTCAGGCTATAATGACATACGGTGTCAGTTATCTCTAAATTGAATACATAAATAGATGACAGGCTGTTATTAAGTAAAAAATAAAAATACGTATTTAAAATAGATGTGGCTGGATGTGCAATCCACATTGGAAATGGTGCTGCATTTTCTCTACAACAGTCACACAACCCACCCTGCACATACACTTAGCACAGCCGCCCCAAAACAAAACGGCATTAATGTGTGGCAGTTCCTGGTCTTACTGGTCAGCTTCTCACAGCTAATTATCATTATAAGATGCCACAATATGCAATCCCACAGAGTACTGTCAGTGCATCTCTTTCCTGTTAAAAAAAAAACATTTTTCGTCACTCAAACGTCTGAGGGGTGTGGGCAGCTTTCCAGATCTTCATTTTTCGCTACTGTGCTTAAAAACATCAAAAGCAACTAAAACTGGTATAATAACTTAGTACTGCTACACAATGCTGTACCTTCCCTCAGGTGCCCCTCCTAAAGGCCAGGTGACATTGCCTTTAAGTGTCACTGGCAAAGCCTTCCTTGTCAAGTGACTTCTGATGATGAGACAACATATAGAATCATGATCCTTAAATGCATTAATTTGGTTGATTGTTAAAAGTCAGCATAAGAGAACAGAACACAGAACGTTTGCTTTGCAGGTACTCCCAGCCTAGGTGAAAAATGAGGGCATATCCTGACAATATAGGCTACATATTAACATCTGCTTGTTGGTATTCAAATACTCTAAATTGATGCCTGCTTTTTTCTATCACAACAGGGACCACTGTCACAGTCAATCTTTTCAAATCTGGGAGGATATGAGGAACACAAGTCTCAACACCAGACACAGCATCTCCACAATGAGTGGATAAGGATGGTACTGTTTGTGAGATTAGTGTGTACCGAGATTAGTGAAATGTACCACACATCAGTGTATCAACATGGACAAACTCCAAAGTCTGATATATAAGGCTAAGTGCATAATAGTCTATGCCAATGGATGTGGATTTCTGCAATTCTGAAGAGTTTGGGGGATGTATTTTGATTCAAAATGTCATCATCTTCACTAAAGCCTGAAGGCTCCACTAAAATGTTTAAAATTGGAATTCATACAATCATTTTTTGACATTTGCAAACCTTAGAGGACAATTTACAAACATTTTAAATATGATATATTTACCCAACTAGATATTCACTCGAGTAACTACCTTGCTCTATACTCTGCACGTTATTTGGGTATTTTTCTGCTGATAATTACCTTTTTGATATCATGAACCATTAACAGACCATTAATAAAGATTAACTTCTGATAAAATGGCAACCACCTGTAATGCATGACTGTCAGATGGTTATGCACAGACAGTACCACTACATCTATACCACTTTCTGATCTGGATGATCACACAAAGTTTTTTTTTCCTTTTATAAAAAAAATAAATTGTATTCTTTGTTACAAAAGCACATTGAATCTACTGGCAGAAATAAATATCTTAAAGAAGAGTTGAATTACTAATATAGTGGAAAGGTCTGTTTCTACACTCTGAAAATGTGTTGTTTAGAGCAGTCTGACAGATTACATGTAGAAAAGGCTCAAACAAAATGACTTCTATCACAGTCCAATCACGGTGTGGCCTCCTATTTCTAAAGAGTAAAGTGGAAATCTGCTGCTCCAGTCGAGTGTCCGTCCCCAATGCATCTGGCTTGTAGACAGCAAAGAACATTTCATGTGTCTAGTTTCTTTAGAGGATATCTGTGTTACAGGGGCAACCATTCAATTAAATGGATGCAACAACATCCTGAGGGATAGCTGTTCAGATAAGGGATACTCAACTCATCAGTTTTCCCTCCAAGACCAGATCTGCTTCCGTTTACAGTGTGGAAAGTAGAGTGGGGAAACCTTACGGTGGAGCAGCCTTTCTCTATGCCACAGCTACAGTCTGACAGTCCTTAAAAAAGATTCTTGTTCCAGAAAAGCTGCAGCAATAAAATAAAAAAGTAAAAGGATTCAAATGAAAAAGAAAGCATTTCATTAATCTATCTTCATTTAGTGTGTTAACAGTGCAGACAGGGAGCAATATGGCAGAACTGCTGATGCTGTGCAGCCTGTAAAAGACCTGCAATGCTGAAACTTCATATCTCACTGACTACCTCAGCTACAGCACCACAAGCAAACCTGTTTTTCAGACACTAAATGTTTTACTTTGCCATTTATTTCCAAACCAATGCTCATTTAAATGTGCTTTTCTGTTGTAAATCGAGGGAATTCTTTACTAAATTCCATTAACTTTACATTACTTCTCAGTCTCCCTTGTGCCATCAGCATCAATACTGAGGAGCTGCTGTCGTCAAGCAGTTCCGCATCACTGCTCTGAGGTTCAACATGACAGTCACATTAATGTCTCCATGTAAATTGCTCACTATGCACATAGCCAACAAGCTAAAATAAATAAATAAATATAAATAAAATATGTAACATTCATTGCTCTGTGACAGCAAAAATTACAACAGCATTCATTGTATGCTGCTCCAAATACCCATGTCTATTATAAAAGAACAGGGCCCTCTGACAGAGTCTCCAACAGAGGAGATGGACAGCAGGCAGGCTGAGTGGTAAAAAGTTGTGACAGCAACCATTATGTTGGCAGCTTTTAACAAAACAGTGAAGGATAAAGTAAATTAGGGGGCAGAGGTTGTACAACAGCAATTTGTAGCAGGTTTTCTGTGAGAATAAGGTGATGCTTCTTTTCATGTTCCTGAAGCCCATCGATGACAGGCTAGAGCAAGCATCAGGCCCAGCATTCTCCATATGCAGGAAAGATGAAGCACAATACAATAGCCCAGTCAAGTCCAACATATCTTCTTACAGATAAATGCTGCAGGACAATACATGAGCCCATTATTGCACCATATATCTCCTTACACAGAAAAACTGTAAAACAATACCACTGCCAAGCCTTACAAAAAATACAAATCTTTCAGCAAGGAAAAAGCTACTGCTAGAAAACCTGGTGCTGGTAAAACTGTCCAGGCAGATTTCAGTTGGTCAGAAAAACGAGGAAAAACTTCTGGCCATACATTACTACTCATGCGTTGCATGAAACTGGATGCCTATAGAAACAACATGGGTAATGCAATGGTCTGGTATCACAAACATTGTTTTATTGAAAAGGGCTTTGCTTCAAAATAAATAAAGACTCAGAATACCTATATGTTGTTTACCTCGTTTTGTATATCTGTTAGAAAAAAAGAAGCTGTTACTTGCCTTACCAGAATAATCATTAATTTTCTTCAGTTTGCCAAACAGAATTTTATGCTAAAATGACCAGCATAAATATAAAAACTTAACATAGAATAATTGTGCAACATCAAAGTTTTATTAAAGCTTATTTGATTTTCAAGGATAGAAGTCTTATTTTTGAGAGTGTGCAGTTTGCAGCATGCTTTGTTTCATAGCTAATATTGTAAATTTATAAAGGCTGTTTTGATAGTAGCTGTCATATGCCAAACGTATGACGTGTCAGCTTTCACTTGGCTATTAGGTGTGCTTTTATTAACCCTCTCCACAGCAATGCTTCTCACTGTGTGCTCACATTACTAAGATAGCCTTCCTGTATTTTGACCTGTAGGATTCTGTTCTGTCGGTGGATAACTTTGCTTGAAATAGGTAGAAGCTAATAGACCCTACATTTATTTTCAAATTGTCAAATACATACAGTGAGTCTATTGCAGGTACAGTTAACTCTCACAGTTGGGTTTATTTTTTTCTTTCAGTGATTCAACCTCCAGGATGTGGTGATGCTTTTCTGGCTAAGCTGCTAAATTACTCAATAACATGTGTGCTGCATTTACTTAGTAAAGAAACTTCCATCATCTTGAAGATCTTGCTTAACTAGCTAGATGACTACTAGTATCTACAGCCTGAAGCTGATTTCTATAGCCTGTAGTTAATAATGTTATCTTCAAGAAAATTAGCTCGCTAATGAGCAATGCTTGAAAGGTTACTTTCAAAGTATTACTTGACACCTGTTAGAATATGTAATCAACAATGCAATCTTCTGAATTATATTAACCGATATTGCATATATCATAGGTAAAAAGTGTTTATTTTTACATTCTTCACCAACATTTATGCCACATGAATGCATAGTGCTGAGATTTGAACATCTGTAGGAAGCTTGTTGGCTTTCTTGGAAAAAAACAAAAACAAACAAACAATAACTATACAATGTAGCAAGGATTTATTGGGTGCATCACTGTGATGTTCTCTTTAATATCAGCCGGCAACAGACTGGCACTCTAATCATATAGCCAGCCAACACATGCTTTGGGTGGTCAACTGGCCATTGGAGTCACTCTTGTGCAATGAGAAGGGGAATTAATGGTGCTCTCTCTCAGTGTAACCGCATCCTCCCCATACCCCGTCCCTGACAAAATACAGAACTGACCAGTCATCCCTGTATTTCAACAAAAGTAATAGATTTGACTTTAAGCAGCACACTCACGTTATGTACAAAGACATTGCTTTGCATGTAAAAGAACCTATTCTGTAAACATATCTACTTGATTTGTCTTTTCACGGAAATTGAGGACAGGTGCTAATTTGTGAGCCCTTCTCGCATAATGGCCTCTGTGTTCTGAATCCTTTGACTTGTTTTAGAAAGACTGTCTCTTTCTCTGCTCACAGCTCTGGGTAACTGGGCAGGACGTGGCGGTTCTTGACAAGGCCGGGATCCCATCAGAGACTTTAATAGAGAAATCAAACAAGTGTCTTTGATTGCATTTGCATACTCAGATGAGCATGCAACATTCGGTCAAAATGAATGGTTTCAAATGCATCCTGCCACAATAATTCACCGGTGGTGTCTTTGAAAGGATCAGATATTACTAAAATTACCCTCCTCTTAATGGCAAATTATGAAACAGGAAGGCTTTAATTGCCAACCTGTGCCGGATTTGCAGTGATAATCGTTAATAGCCCTAATAGCTTTCGTGCACCCAGATAAAATATTGAAATGTAACAAACACAACATTTAAAATATATAAATATTGATTTTAAGCAGCAGGATTTTTCTGAAGTAACTGTGTACATGACAACAGGTAAATAGAATTTTTCCTTGCAAGATTTTGAAGATGTAAACTAAAAAAGTTTACTACAAAGTATCAAAAGAATAACAATGCGGACCCCCAGCCTCACAGAATCAACAGGACCTGAATCACAGGCCACCCTGAGACAGTGACAGAAATCGAAAGGAGCACAGCTTCTATCTGTGTGCAAAATCGATATGGAGCTTGGCTTTGGTGAAGGCTGTGCTTTTGGAGTGCTGGAGAGCTTGAGGAAACTTGAAAGGATTTTTTTTGATAATGTGAACTTGAGATGCTCACATTTGGGCCTACAGCCAAATTTACATGTCCTTGTCTCCACTTTATATCCGATTATATACTCTGATTATATCTCAGATTTTCTGCTTTTCTCTCAGTTAGGAATCATGAGTCGCTGCTTTTTTTAACTCAGTCATCTATCTGCTGTGCTACTCAGTAACTATGTTACGCCCTGTTGACTGGAACACTTACTTGCAGACAATATAGCCAACCTTATCACTTACTAGATGAATTCAGCAACAGATGTAGAATTCAGCAACATTTAGAATAAATTTAGAATTCAGTAACAGATTTCTGACCCACTCAAAACCAATGCTTTTGCAGGACGTGCCAATTTGATATTTTTCTTTTGAACTTATTCACACCCTTTAAATCCCTATACTTCTATGGTTAACCATACAAGTATAGGGATCATTGGTCTCCATGAACCAGGGAGAATTTCTATTCAGAGAAAATCTATATAATATTCAGTGCCATCCCTTATGAGGATGAATGCAAGGGGCTTTACCTCTGGACACAGGACTGCCTGGCCCCCACCTGCCCAATGACACAGAAATTAATTATGATGCACAGCTGATTGGTTGGCCCCTGGTAATAGGCGGGTCTTCTCCTTGTATCCTTTTGGTGGTGGCCAAGGATCTACCAATTAATCATGAACTTTACACAACCATCCCTTTTTCTTTGGCATTAATATTGGATTCCCTCCCTGTGCCTCAGTGAGCAGATGAGATGTGCCCAGACCCAAGCTTTCATCCCTCAGCGAAATGAACGGTGCAGAGAGAGAGAGCATTATGAAATGAGCTGTAGGAGCAGCCAGTGAATATGTCATTGAGTGTGACTCGCTCTTTGAACGAATCGCCATTTATCTCCATTGCTTTCTGAAACCCTTCTGAACTCGTCATGTTAACAGTTTCTCAGCTGGCTGTGTGCTCTATTGGGTTTTGCAACATGCAGTACAGGCGGTTGTGGGATGGAGGTGTGCTTATTTTACTGGCTGATAGGGCTCCCCGCAGTGTGAGTTACCTTTGCATTAAAAAGGGTCACAGTTTCTCCTGGTGCATACCTTAATTTCACTTTCACATTATATTAATCTCTGGATTCTATGACCAAAGTGGCACAGATAGCATTTCCATCTGCAGTATAAGCCAGATCTTGAGCATTAAATATAAATGACAGCAGTTGTAAATACATTTTGTGTCTGGCGCAACGCTCATGTCTCTCGATTGCATTAATCCTCCAATGAAATTAAGTTTATTTCATAACTACAGAATTTCATAATCAAAGTAGTACCCTTTATGAACTTCAAATGCAAGGGCAATTCTTCTTACAAAATATGCTTACATACAGAGGGATTATATGGAATGAATGGATGTTTTTATTTTCAGGGGAATTTTTAAAGATAGTGGGCCACTCTTGAAATTAATGATATTAGAATTTGGGGTAAGGGGTACAGGCATATCAAAGACGTATTCACACAATCAGCAAACACCACACCAAGCTGAATAAACAAGAGCTGTGGGAACCATGACAATGTGCTCCATTGATCTCTGATGTGCCAATTGCCAAAGTCTCACTTTTAAAGATGTTTATATTTGCTCAGGCTGTGTGAATAAGTAATGTCTTCATCAGGCAAGCAAAAAGGCACCAAACCCTTCCATCTGTCAGAGACAGAACTTCAGAGCATGTGAAAAAGCCAAGAAAACTCTGCTTGAAGAGACAGAGGTCCCTGTTTGACACAGGGGTAACACTGAGAGGGCCTTTTCAGAGAGGTGAGAGTGCCCCCTGTCTTTCATATATTTTAATCAATGCAGGTAATTACCAGATCTCTGACCTTGGGGAATGGCATCCATGGTGGAGAGTAATCTGCATACTTCAGTGTGATCTCTTTTGATTCTGCATGGATTTCTACATAAACATGAGGCCATGAGGGGGAGTGGGGAATGCCTGTCTGCTCAGTGTCTACTGTGTGTCTTATAACAATCTGAACATTATCACTTTTTTTAAGGATGCACTTTCCTTAAAAAAAGTTCACATTATTTATTTATTAGGGATAGACAACTTTTATCTGTGATTGGGTACTCTTAGATGAAGAGAAACCTTGTGATGATTGATCATTTTTCAATAAATGAAAAGCAAACTGAATTCTCAAAAGAAATAAACATATGCAGCCACATTTCTGTAGCTGGTTGTAGTCCCAGCCAAAGTCCCAGTCCCAGATGGTATCAGGTGAGGTGGGGAGCTGCACACATTTGGCAGCTGTCAGTCCATGTTCCCTCCCTTGTAACAGGCAGGCTCACTTTAGGAGGATTTAAGATTTATAATCAGCCTAGGTGCCAACCATTGCCTTCACTAGCAGCCTGCCCACTTGAAGAGGTTAGTTCTTTGGCTGTGCTAATTTTTTGTTAATCTTTTTTTTTTTGTTATTTTCTGTTTCCCTTCCTGTCACCACTGGGACAGTGCCAAGCCCTCCATTGCTCCAAACACAATAGTGCTACAGTTACAATTTTAATTTGAGTGATATCTCCTTTTGCTGAGAGTGAGTTTAAATGTAATGTAAATTTACTGCAGTGAAACAGTGAGGAGGACAGACACATCAAATCTTTATTACTTTGGCAAGCTTTCCAGAAATGGTCTGGAGCAATGACACAAGGAGATGCAATACCCTCAAGTTAAACCAAGACATTATAAAACATTCTCATCTGGTTTGTTTGTGACATCTGTGACTCGTGACTTTGCAGGTTGATACATAATTTACCATAATATCACACAGGGAAAGAAAGATCTTTTCTGTGGGAATTTTTCTCATTGTTCACCATGCTGCTCAGTCTGGTGCTCTATCTGCCCGAGGAATATGAAATATCTTCCTATGCTCATGTATGCACAAGCACTTTGTACTGCTTTACAGATTACAGGCCACACAGCGACTCAGATAATTAACGAATACAACTTCAAGCAGTGATAAGTGGGTTTAAAACACCAGTCAATCACATTAACTGCATGATCCTCATGTGAAAATGAGGCCAATGAATACATTAGTAACAGTTCTGAAACAAGTGTTTCTGTTTATGATATGCAACATATAATTATTAAATACTACAAAAACAACCATAAGAAGACAAAACTTGAAAGATTTAATGTTTCAATGTCAGCCAAATTCCACTTTGGAACAAGATAGGACTGCCAGAAGGTAGGCATACCTAATGCTGCATGACGTGATTGGCAAAAGAACTGGAAAAATCACCATAAGCCAGGCATTGCCTATCTACTAATGTGGTCGGAAAACATTTATATCTTTTATAAACATTTGTATGTGTCTTAGCTTTCCATTACCATGCCTCCATTTTAAAAACCTGCACTTGCACATTTTATTTCCTCACATGTTATATGCTATCTCTATGAGGAAGTTTAAATCAGAAAGTGGTGCATCAGCAAGTGATTATACCTGGTGCAACTCATTACAGCTCACCACAAAAAATGGGAATCACTTCTTCATATAGTTGGACACATGCAACAAAAGGGACAGTGTAGTATATAACTCCCTTGCATCCCCATCCATGACTCCTCATGAGTCCAGGGTGAGACTTTAAATTCTGACTCTAGGAACTAGCCTGCACTCACTGTGAGCCACTTTAAACCCTCTGAAATACCTTTGGTATTGGTCAAGTGCTTTTGTTTTTTTTCATCCTGCCAGTTTGATCTGTTGGTTATTTGTTTTTAGACTGTACCAGAGACTTAAACATTTGAGGTTATGCAAATCAAGCAAAGTGCAGGGAAACCTGTGTGAATTGGTGGGAACATTTGCATCCCACAAAAACAAAATAAAGAGTGACAGCAATTTCAATTCTGAATCCCTGTTAAAAAACACAGTGGACAGACTTAATGAATTATCACCTAGGTGTTTTGTCATTCTAGACAGCAGCATTTAAATATAAGCTTGGAGGTGACAACTAATTTACAGCTATAATGTTTTGACTGAATAAGTAAAAACTAAGAATCCTGACAGGAACAAAGTAATGAAATAGGAGAAAAATGCAGGCAAAAATTATGTCTGCAAAAGTTTGGTGACAGAATGTTTTTTTTATCAGAAGAGGAGATGGTTGTAGATATATTTAATGACTTTGAAAGATAAATCTTCAGTCAGCAGGTATTTATAATTAAAGGTGATATAGATAATCTTCTAATCAAAACCAAAGTCTAAGCCTACATATTGAATTAAAAAGGCTCTTTACAGTGGCCCAGCATTATTGAGAGCATCCCTCAATTAGGAGCACTCAAAGATGATCATTTCTGCACTCTAATTGGCCCAGGCAACAACAGCAGGATTTTAACAATGGCATGGATGGACACCTCCATTTGTTCCCAAACCTTGAGCACTTGGAAGTGACAGATCAAAAGACAACTGTATGATGGAACCAATCGTAAATGTATCCTGCCTCATTAAAATAATAATAAAGTCAAAAGATGCAAGCTCCCTGCTCTCTGAAGTATACAGAGTCTTGTATTAACATCAGAGCCCAGTCTGCCAAATGTCATCCAAACAGACAGGCCATTTACATTTATGATAAAATGATCTTGCATTTTTTATTTGTCTGGGAAATTAAAGACTTATTTAATCATTGTGGATGGAAAGGGCTTAGCTGGTGTAGTCATGTGTTTCTGATTGCATTAGGACTGATGTGGCATGGCATGATGGATATTTAATAGTTGCCCTGTCCTCCTGTATCACGTCAGGGGCTTGGGGCTTGCAGATGCACCGTAGCATGCCAGTGTTCAGGGATAGCTTCCATCATTAGGGCCATCACATTGAGTCTCTGCAAGGAGGCAAGGAAAAATATAGGGAGAGAAAGAGAGTGAAAAGATAGGGAGAAAGAAACAGAAAGATAGTGATACCTTTACTCCCAACAATTCTACACTAAAGTGACGCCTCCTCATGCCCCTCTTCTTCCTCTCATGTAAGAGAAAGTCTGATTACAGTCTGTCATTGTGGAAATATTCTGTAGGCCCCATTTTCCAATACATCTCCATCCAAGAAAGGTTGACAACAAAGTTTAATTGATCTCAATGCACCACAGTTTCCCTTAAGAAATTCAGATTGGTGCTGTTTCTGTGTGCCTTGTCTTCCACCATCTCCTATAGTCCTCCCCTCCTGCAAAAAAAAATGCATTCAAATTTTAAGAAATCAGATGTGCAAGAATGAATGAATACCACAGGGCAACCAAATCTTTTGGTTGATTAAATGGACTAAGGTCTTGTATCACTGATATGACATTAACTCAGGGCTCAGTGCTCAGATTAAACACTTAAGTGCATTGAGAAGAGGGCCACAAAAGTTATCAAGTGAGTCAGAGTGGCAAAAAAGCAGAGAAAGATTTGGGTAGCGGTTTGGTTCTTGTTTCTTGTGTGTTAAGTGGATATGCAGTTCTTGTTTTTCTCATGGGTTATAAACACACTGCACATCTGGTTTTAGTGTTTGTAATGGAAGACAATTGTAATCACAGAGATGGCAACTGTGCTCGTGTGGATGAATGGCCAGCCTGAGCTCTACACATTGAGTGGCTCCACTCACAAAGCGGCCCTTTCAGCCTGCCAAGTCCATCTCTCGTACATCATTCAGCCTCTTTCCTGTACGCCCAGCAACAGAAATCCAGCACACAAGCTGCACGTGTTCCACTTCCTGTCAATTCAGGAAGCTTTGGTCTCTGTCCCAACTGCTTGTGCAATGTGGGGAAATGCAATAAACATCTATCTATTTCCTATCCATGTATCCAGGCTGTCCGCCAATCTCTATGCAGGTCTTCATAAATGCAGAACCATTCCTATGGCCTGCCCAGGTTAAGACAATCTAACACAAGACTGTGTTTACAGTGAAAGCTTTCATCAAATGCTAAAAGACAGCAGCATCCCAAAGCAAAGTGGATATCACAGACTGCATTATAATTCACAGTAATAGAAATCCATAGCCATCAAATTTAAAAGGGAGATTGTGACCTGCTTTGCACGACACTGATGCTTACATGTTTGGCCTCCTGACAAATGATTTCAACACCCCTTCCTGGCCAAGTCAGCAAATATGGCCTAGAGAATCACGATGCCTCTTTTTCTTCTGCCAGTGTTAACGTTTACAGTGAAAGGAAATTACCACTTAAACTTTTTATTCTCTTAAAGTTTGAAAAGCAAATCAGGAATTATACTGTTTTATGAGCAATAAAAGACAGCACAAGTTTCTGACTGTTCATTTTAATGGTGTGTGCAAGGCTAGGGCAGTCTTGCAGTCATAAATATTTCCAGCTGTGCGCTCAGAATATTGTGTTGTTATTTTTCACCAGTTTCATGATAAGTGACTGTAGAAGGGAACAGCTGTCAGGCAGAATGGCCATTTCTTTTCCTTCAGTGGGGAAAACTTTGCAACTTTCAGGACTATAATTAGACTGCCACACCGCCATGGAGGTGACTTAATGTGGTGTGGTTTGGGTGTATTTACAATGGTGAACAATATACAATGCCACCAACAGAAATTACAGGGAGTGGTAGGGCACAGATGCCGCTCAAGATCCTTGTAATTTTAAAATTGTTAAAAATGATCTTGAATGGAACATATCAAGACTGCTTGGGTACCCAGATCATAATCTCTTCTGTCTCTATTTTCAGTTTTTTTCCTCTGAAATGGGAATGCATGTGTGGTTATCCCTCAGTGTGGGCGTGAGGGTGGCAAACACAAAGAAGTGGGTACCGTGCAGAAGTGTGTGTAGTATGTGAGTCAGGGCAGTCCTGTGCGTCTCCTGTTAACATAAGAACAGTGTAACTGAGATTGCATCCTATTGTGTGTGTGTGTGTGTGTGTATGTGTACGTGTGTGTGTGTTTTAGTGTGAATGCACGTGTGTGTATGTATGTGCACATGCATATGTATGATTTTTCCTTCAACGTATACCCAGATTTCCAAAAATTACGTCTTCGGCTAGAACTATTTGTCAATCATTTTTTCCAGTAAAATTTCAGATAAAATTTCAAACAGGGGTGTGTGTGTGTGTGTGTGTGTGTGTGTGTGTGTGTGTGTGTGTGTGTGTGTGTGTGTGTGTGTGTGTGTGTGTGTAGGAAGGGAGGGGGAAACAGTCTCACTCAGAGTTCTCCATTCTAAAACGCTGAAGAGTTTCACAACAGAACCCCTGTATAAAGTAAAAAGCCAAGACAACTGCATTACTGTCAGGATCTGTCAGGTCTTTTAAATACCAGATGCATCGCAGCTGCCAAAATCCTTAAAAGCAAAGATGGTGGGGTGGGGGTGACAAAAGCAGAGTGAGCAGTGATTTCAGTAATGGAGAACGGACATCTAAGTGTATCTTTATACATTTACAAGGACTTCATTCTGTGGAACTTGAATCATTAATGGCCACTATGCATGCTGACCCAGGACATAATTACCAACCCTAAAGGACCTTACCTGTCACTGAAATGCATTTAAGAGCAGGAGGCTGTCAGGTACAATGCAGCTGATACTCCTCCTTGCTGTAAACAAGGCACGGGTGCACAGAGACCATTCCCCTCTCCTGGAGCTGAGGTTGGGGCTTGAGTGGTCGTTAAAGACAAAGCAATGTCTTCTGAAGATTTACACTCCTGAGATTAGATCTAATCTCTCCAGATCAGCAGAAAATTTAGCAGCAACAAGAGAACCAACTGGAGCAAACCAGCCAGTCCCAGTCAAAGTGGAACAGCAAAGTTATCATTCAATCCATACAGTTTGTATCTGTTGCACTCTAGGATTATGTAATACATTGTTTGTATGCATACAAAACACACACACACACACACACACACACACACACACACACACACACACACACACACACACACACACACACACACACACACACACACACACACACACACACCATCACCTCATGTGTTCCATTCATATATTTTTTTTATTTCTGAGAGTTGCTCTTTCTCACACATGACAGGTGTGGATAAGGTGTTCTCCTCTTGCAGTACTGTGGTTGCATAACACTAGGAAACCCCTGTCTAATGCCTCAGCAGTAACAGTGTTCCCTGTGAGGGGCAGCCAAGGTGAGACATGTCCCCCTAGCGCACCAGATACTCTTTGGTGACCTGTCATGCACACATCATATGGTCAGATAAATCAAAAGGTGAGTACCTCAGCAGGATCGGGCATCCTGAGCTGGTAAAAGGGGAAAGTGGGGACCATGAGGGAGACTCAGTTATGGTAACTGTACCTAAAAGGAAACCTTTTGCTAAAAAGGCTAGGTTTGTAATTACATGGAGTTAAAGCTTTGTGGTCCTGACTCCAAAGCCTGACCATGGCATGCAATGGTCGCAGGGGTCAGTGCTGGTGGTCAGAGACTCTATAAATGAAACATTCAAATGGTTCTCTAACGTTTACTTCAAAATGTAGCCGAAACATGTCACACTATTTCTCAATTATGAGAATAACTAATACCCAGAAATGACTATTGCATTACATAAATTACTTTTGCCACCTCAGCTTACAAAATAAAGGCTGAGATGGCTGCTTTAGTTTGCTTGAACTTTATTTCCAAGGTAATGGGCAATAGGGTGCTACGCAGAAATGTATCTTAGAGGGTACTCCACATGTAAACACATGTAAACGCATCTCCACATCTATAATTTTATTACACAAATTGTCCTTACTTTGATATTTGTTAGCAAGTGGAAATAATTTTTTATTTTCAAAAATAATTTTGCAAACTGCACTTCTGAAAGGAATGAAAGTCTGAATGGAATGACAGTGGAAAAGTTGTGACTTAGTAGTAACTTGCTTTAGTAACCCACATGTACTGATTAAGGCTGACAGTTTAAGACTGCAGACTTCTCTGGCTAATTCTATCCTGTGTTCCTTCTGATCTGGGGCTTCCAGAAGGGGGAATGACAGTCCAAACAAATAAGTCCTGCCCTTACTGGCTGGGTAGAGAGGATTGGAGATCCATATGAGGCTAGACCCAGAGGGGAGAGACATTCTCTGTGGGCCGGGACGCATTTTTGTACAGAATTAATTGTGCATATGGCTAGATACAGGAATGCTGATCAATATGACACAGTGATACAGCACTTATTCCCTCTGCCACTGCCCAATTCCCTTCCAAGTTACAAGCTACCCGTGCAGATCACATCCCCACAGATTTGTTTTCAGCCATGGAATAAATGTCCACATGGAATAACAGAATGTCAATCCACATCAAAGGATACAAGGGGTTGGAGGGGAAAAGGAGATCGATAGACACTGGTGCTAATCTCAGAATTATTCAATATGAGAATATGTTTACAGCTTGGTCTGTTTGCCAAGTGCAATGCAGAACAACTCAACATACAGTACAATATCTCAGAGCTGTAGCTTGGCTGTTTATATAAACAGATATGGATTTTACTGTGCGTTAAATACCTTTATGGACAAGTGCTGGAACTGGCTGCTGCTATTTTCAATATTTCTACATCTCCACCAAGGCTTGTGAGCAAACAGCATTGATCTGATGGTTTAAATTGTAGGAGACTGCAGGTTTATGTGGCTGCTAGCTGTCAATCATAGTAAGCTTCAGCTAGTTTTTGCATGTTATGACCTATGAACCTGAGGAGTAAGATTTAACTGACCATGTTGGAATGCTTGATTAAATATTTATCCTAATACTCCTCACTATCAGAATGTGAATAAATTGCTAGGTTATGCTTGATCATTGTGGGTGTTGTATACAAATTCCCTTGCAAAGCAGACATCAGACAAACCATAACACCTATTTTAAACTAAAATTCATATGTATAACTGGAACTAATGACTTTTCAAAAACATGGGTAGGTATTATTATATCAATGCTATCCATATTACTTAAGAGCCAAAAAAAGTATGATTTTTATCAGAGGGTCCCTTTATCCAATATATAAACAGTCTGTACAATTTAGAAATCGTTTACATTGTTGTAATTATACAATACAAATAAATCACAAAAAGTTATTAAATGTTATTTATGGACAATATTCATGTTAAATAAATTAACTCACAAAAAGACCAACATTAAAATAACTGAACACACTTTTTAGGCAGCTATATTTGCTAGGAGAAAAAAATCATGCATTCGATTAATTTCAGTATGTGTTATTACTGAATCTAAGTGTTCCAAAGGGGCAAAATGTGACAAATCTCACAGACCCCAAACTCTCATTTTCTATAACCTTTCAAAACAAGTGTTGACAGAGAGCCATTATGACTGTGGTAAAAAAACCCCTCTTTCCTCAGCGGCCATCAACCCTCAATGCACAGCAATCACCTACTTTGCTATGCATGTCACTCTTTTCCAAATAATTTACAAACTGCAATTAACTGACTGTAGTTGTCATTTCTGGGTCTCGTGAACTCTTGGAAAAGCAGAGTTAATGTATTAAAGAGACTAACAGTCGGTATTAAAATTTCTATGCATCACTGGTGATTACCCTGCCCAAATGAAATAAAAACAACATTCACCAAGACAGGAAATTAGAAACAAACCTGCCTGACAGGCCTGTTGGCTAAGAACAAATGTGAGATACAGCAAACTGTTTGACATACTTTCATAAAAGCAAGTGAAGGCACCCCATCCTCAAGCTGGTGGTAATGGCCTCTCATTGTTAGATTCTAGGGAAGAAGCCATTCATACTGTTGTGTGATTGAAAAGAAAATTGAATCCTTTTGATGTTATAAATGTGTCTATTACTACATTTGCACACAAAATTTCTATGGAAATTACAGAGAAAGGAGCAATTCGCTAAAGAAAATGCTTAGGGATGACATATTGAATTCTGTTGAGGCCTGAATATAAATGTACTGTAGGCCCACTAGAATAACTCCCAATACCATATGATTTTTTCAAAAGCAACATCAGAAGAAGAAAGGCTGGGAGGTGAAAACTGAAAGACTACATAAAAAGGTTAATGTGTGTATGTATTTCTCAGCTTAAATTTGCTTAGAAAAAATGAGCGACTCACACCATTCACCTAAAATTTTGGGGGGTACGGTAGGGGTGTGGTTGTGGTCGTGCTTGTCTTAGGATACCACTAACATAAAAGTGTCATGTCTGTTTAGGACTCTCTAGGTGCTATGAGGCCTGCCTGGTAAGCACTTTGCAGAACTTTGTAACCAACAGTTCTAATATGCTGCACATGGACAAATAATAGAATGGTTTTTAACGAATCAATGAGAAAATAATCCATTAATGACAACCTGGACAAAGGACTAGCTACCTTTTAGACAGACAATGTTTCTGGAAAATTCCTCTGTATGTGGAAGTGCCAGTGTGAAGAGAGGGAGTGGAAATCTGTTGGAGTTCCTGTAAAGCGCTCATGAAGTTTGAGAAAACAGTTGTAATAGCTTCCTTTCAAACCAGCTGTAATAGTTGTGGATATTCAAATGAAACAAAATCTCACTTATCACTGGAGAGTATGCCACTGCCAGAAGGAGCTGAAAATTGCAGTACTGACAGAGGCTGGTACACTGGCAATTTATGTGCCACTACTTTGATAGTGAACACAAAGGTAATAATAATTGCTCAAATTCAAAGCAAGTTATGTTGTGGTACATCATTTGAAGAATAGGTCAAAGATGTGATCCCAAAATGTACCAGACTGAATACAGATTTTCTTTCCCATGTTTCAGGACATGTCCAACCAAAAAAAAAAAAAAAAAAAAATAATTTACAGACAATTTTTTTCTTTTTTCAAGAGATGCTATGCAAATATAAATCAATCAGAAAAAAATACAATGACAAAATTGTATTAAATAAAATAAAATGATCCTGTACAGTCACTGAATTACTGGATCAAATACTATATCTTATTTTCAAAAGGATCAATGAAATAAATCACGATGTAGAAAAAACTGTGCTTTAAAAAGACAGGGAGAAGGGAAAAAGGAGTGACAAAGTTGTATTATGCCAGAGCATGAGAGACCTGATCTAAGGGTAAGGAGGAAATTAATTTGCATGCGATTAGCGTAGCTGTGAATGAGTGCGGACTGGGAATGGATATCTCAAGCTCCTTCAGAAGGCTTGCAGGTGTGAAATAGCGCGGATCCATCACCGCGACTCTTCTCTTCCCCCCCAGCTCTTTGGTGCACAACTCATTTGCATTTCCCCCACTTGCTTGTTCATACCAATCAGAAGTTCACGGGTGCTCATTTTCGACTTTTCAGTCTCGTGCTGTAACGCCACTGACATGGTTCCTACGAGCAGAATTTGCTGGAAATTGGGTCCTGTTGGAGAGCATGTTAGGACTGGTAAACTAGCTGTAATGTGTAGATTAGGGGGGAGGGTGCACTGACAAGCTGAAAGACCCAAATGGAAATTCAAAAGTCACAGGATTATTCATAACCCTGTACAGCAAGAAGACAATAAAGACAAAAAAATTTAATACTAAATAAAAACGAACATTCTTCATGTTTTGAATTTGGATTATAACACCTGTGAAGCAAATGCATTCACATACAGGCATTTTTAAGACAATTTACACAGTTTCCATTTCTTCATATATGCATTTATATAGTTGGACACTTTTACGAAAGCAATTTGGGTTCTCTCAGCTCTCTAACCATCCCTCTGTGGGCATTTTTATGCCTTTATTATTGTATCACTGAATGAACGAATCCAGATAATGCCAGGACACTGTGGACAGGATTCCTATGGGGGTAATGTAATGGGCTGTACTCTACCTGCACCAAGTGTGACAGCTCTGCAGTCCTCTACAATCACAGAGAAATGAGGAAGTGGCTAACTAATAGTCACATGCATATTAGAGCATACTTTTCCAGGGATAAAGGGAGTAGTCAATAGTCATGACTGCGCATACAGAAATTAAGAGGGAAAAAATAAAGAATTAATTTTAAGGTAAAAATCACAAGCATGTTATCATCTGTTTTTGAATTGGCAACACTGTGGGGATAGAGATAAGTGAGAAACTCAGGGTAATTATTCCCTCACAATTGTCTGTCTTTCCCCAATGACACCATATTTCTATATGTACACACACACATACACACACACAAATAGTCTCAAATACAGGCTCATGAACAAAGGGTGAAAAAAATGAGTATGGTCCGTCAAAACTTGTAATTACACATTCATCATTCAGAATGAGAGATACTAGATACCCTCAACAAAAAATGATGGTCGTCAGTCTGATATTAACGATTTCTTTAGAAGATTGTCGATCGTGTTCAATGAATCAAAGCAACAGATCGACTGAAAAATCATGCAAATCAGCTCCTTGCAGGATGAAGACCAAATGAACAGGGAAAAAATGTGAGTTTGTATGCACAAAGAAATGGGTAAAATCAAAAGTGTAATCCAATTAATTTATCTGTGCAGCAGAATGAGATAAATTCATCAGGCAGTGTCCCAAAAGGCCGGGTGCATATGTTCTACTGTGAGAGTGCTCTGATTAAGTTAAATTGAGACACAAAATAATAATTATATACATTGACTCTGGAGACAGGACGCTGTTCATTTCTCAGGGAGCTATTCTTCCTGGAAATGGTGTGTTTGTGTTAATTACGGTAAAATGGTGTGGAATCCGCCCCGGCCTCTGCTTTGCCCACTGAATTGTGTGATAAAATGTCACAGTTTTATGATCAGAATGCACTCCTCTGCTGTGAAAGCAGGCCTCTATAAACGCAACTTGAGAGGAATGCTGAAATCATTCAAATGTAACAAATTAAACTGCAAAAGAAAAAATTCAAACCCCCTCTCTTCTAATGTGCAAACGTTCAAATAAACACGTGGCATGATAAATTAATTATGTACCAGTTGAAACATTGATAAATTGTTTTTGCTCCAACAAGTATTCAACTTAAAGTGTCATAGAATTCCTGATGAGATGGCTGGAGATTACTAATATACTGTTGCTGAAAACAAGATCCAAGGTAACAAACAATATATACTGCTAAGAAAAAAGATTCTCTGTATCTCTATACTCTATATATTCAGCTAGGGTCGAATATTTGTCCATAATTGTGCACCAACATATCATATATTAATGTATGTTTGATGTATCTCCTTTTAATGTATCAATGCCATGTCTACAATGACCCACACCAAGTTACAGAAAATCAGTTGTACTTGAAGACAGCTGGGTAGTTAGTCATTGTGAAATAAGAGCATAACCACATTATGGGTTACCATATTATATGTTGCATTAATATTTACAAATATTGGAATATCTAAAAATTAACCTAGTGGGGAAATGTAGCCAAACATGAACTAGAAATGACCTAAATGGTCACAGCTCAATCCCAGTCCAGCACCTTTAACTCCCCAAACTGAGAAATCCTCTTTTCTCAATTGTCAGGTAACATGCAGGTTAATTTTTCTACAGTACGACAATGTTTAGAACAGTCACATTTTTTTTTAAATCAGGGGGAGGCCACAGAAAGAACACAGAGACCAAATAGCCCAACGACATAGCTATTTAAAAGAATATAGAATTTCCATCAATATACATAGCATTTAGGTCGAGCTAATTACATCCTCTATCGAAAAACATGTCTGACCCATGCCACCCATACAATTACACATTGATTTTCTATAGAGAAAAGGAGTTTAATAAATTTAACCACAGTAACAAGACCAGGTGGTCAATCATTGTTCAGTTTTCAAAGCCCTTGATGAGTACCATGCAACACCGCAGTAAAAAATAGAGCATTGTTCTGTTTAATTACAGCATGTCATGGAAAAGAACATATTTGCATTTTAAACAAGCACTTAATCTGATTGAAGAACAATTGTTATAAATTTCATTAAATATGTAACACATTTTGGGGGGGAGGTGACGATGAGCCCCCCAACCCGCTCCCACCCCCATCGTTCTGGATGCCATCTTTTTTTAAACCACCACCAAATTAAATTGTCTTGGACCCTGGCAATTATTTCACATAATCTTTTTTTTTATCTTAATACCAACAATTAAGTACTTTCCCATCCAATCTTTTTCACAGTGCTTTGGTTCTGTGCTTTGAGTTCATAACTGGACATGGACAAAGTCTTGGAGCTGTACAGGGAGGGGGAATTTAAGGGAATTTAAAAAGATAAGTGAAAGAATGAAATAAAGATGTGCATTAACATTTTGACTGTTTTTTAGGCTTCTGTTTTCCTCACAATTTCCTGCAGTGGTTTGAAAGCGGGCCTTGCTGCTTCCTGCCTAGCTAACGACCTCCTCAGAGTCTTTATCTACAGCTCCACTTATTTACAGATCACTGAAGGAACATCTGCTCCTTACATGCTGCTCCAAATCTATCAAGTGATGTTTTTGCAATATGCCCTAAATTTTTAATGCTGATATTCATCTCTCCTTCAAGACACAAGAACTTTTTGATCGAGAGAGGCCTTTTTCAACGACAGATACATAACATCTGAATCTGAAAGGCTGGAAAATACAGAATTAATCAACAGTAAACAGAACTGTGAATCCAAACAATCAATGGATAAACACCAGGGACAGATTGCAAATATACCATAAAATATACTATATAAATATTGTAAACATCACTGTTGCATTAAATTCACCAGCTTGGTTCGGAATTGGCACAGGCATTTGACACTTGCTTTATATTGAAAAGAACACACTGGAGTTGGGCCATCCACCTGTTATGAGATACCATAAGAGTTTATAGATAACCACCATTATTGTGACTGCCAGATCACTTTTATCATCACATGTAGTCCGTAACAGTTAATCTAAAAGCATAAAACACGTCAATATCAAATACGCCACCTGCGCAAATGGCAGCCTCAGATATCCAATGCTCAGGTCCTCATGATGCTCAGCAGCTCACATTCTCTGTCTGTAAAAAATCATATGTGGGAAAGGGGGAGTCAAAGAAATCACAATATTGGGTGACTGTATTTCTGAGGGAAGAGAGAAACACTAATTTCCCTGTAGGGATAATAATTCCAAATCTGTGTTGCAAGTCACAAATTATTTTTAGCTCCCCTTTGAATATGTCTCAAGTGACAAAGCATTCGCAATAGAGAGAGGGGGGAAGCCTTTGGGTCCAAACGGATGGACTGTTATGGTGTGTAAATGGTAGGACAGAGTTGTGCCAAGGGGCCTCCTAAAGACAGATGCATCTTCCCCCATCCCCCTGCCTCCTTTCCCATCCGCTGTCCCCCGCCCAGGAAGACTGTGGAGAGACAGCACCTGCCCAACAAAGAGAGTGCTCAAAAAGGAGCACTTGGGCACAATTACCCTGAGGAGGCTGGCTGCGATTGTTATGGAGGCATTCTCTCTCTCTCTCTCTCTCTCTCTCTCTCTCTGTCTTTTCCCCAACAAACACGGCAGCAGGTCTTGCGATGCACCTGCATCTGCTTGCGCTCAGAGCAGAGATGGGGCTTGGCCTACCGCCAAGCCTCCGCAGCTTTGAGTGCTGCCGAAATAACACACTTATTGATTTGCAATACAACATAATAGGCCATCAGCTTAATTATTACTGAAGAGACATTGTTCAGGATGTTTCCGATCCGTTTCCTTTTCCCCCTTTCTTCCTGAGGGGCTAAGAGAAGGAGAGTGAATCAGTCAAAATGCAGGGATTTGCTCGACTTCAGAATAACCCGCTCCATTGCCACATTATAAGTAACATGTGAGCATAAAAACTGTTTGTGTATATGCGAGTGTGTGTATGTGATGCAAGTCTTGAAAATTCCACTGGTTTTGGAGACGCATATTTAGAAGACTCTGTGAGTTAATTCACTGTGCTCAAGTCTTGTTCCTAATTTAAACATTAACAAAGGATGAGGGTTATTGCACCACATGACTCAGCTGAACAGGTCTCATAATTGATTATACATTTGTGCATTGCTGAACCAGACACATTTGAAAATAAGCAACCCCTGGTTTACCTGAACTGAAGAATACATGGACAATGAAAACTGCAGTAGAAGTTGTGGTCATCAGACATAAAACAGTACCTGCACTGCAGATAATTATATCTGCACTGTTGTGAATCATTGAAGACAAATTTAAGCCATTTTTAACACCCTGACTAATATGTTTGATTGGACTGTCTGACTTGAAAATGTAAGATTTATGCGTGATCATCAACCATACTACGAACATGGAGGAAATGCATGTGAATATGGGCGATGAACAGAATATGGATCAGGGATGCTATGTGTACAGTGGTCAAATGCTGGACACATGACATGACACATAACACCAAAGGGTTTTGAATTACACCTGCAGAATCATGTCACCAGCCATATCCAGGATTGTTTGGGCAGGAGAATGGCATGTTCTTTACCCAACTGTATCTGGCTGGCACCACAGGAAACAAAGCTATTGCACTGTGCTGTATGTAACTTGCTGGCTGCAGTTTGAAGCTGTAGTGCTGCTGAAACAGCATTCTCAGTTTGCAGAAAAGCTATACTTTCTCAAGTCTCTGATTGGCTTAAAATGGACAGTCGCTGGTGACATACAATAGCTATGCATATTTTTATTTCATGCAGCCCCATTCTCACATTTCCAGTGGCAGGAGAGTATCAAGCTCTGTGACCCGTGCTGGTTCTTCTTAACACCCCTTCTGGTCAGCCTGATTACCAGGGACCCCCTCTTGCATTTCTGCATCAGTCACTCCACCTCAGTCCTGGCTCCAATCACATTTCATTTCCTTCTATTTGGACTGTGGGGAACAGCTTGTGAAAAGCATCTGCACAGTGAAACCCTATGATAACATAAAACACACACCCTACCCAGTGCACAAACTAAAACTAAGGAGAAGGCTGGTCAGGTGGGCTGATGGAGAAGGCCTAATCTGGTGTGACACTGTACATCTGGCCCCCAGAACTGGATTTGACTTAGGCCAGGCAGACCAAGGGAAACAAACAAATAATGGAAATCCATATTCTGCATGGTTCTGCACGCTGTATGACCATCCAATCCAGATACAGGGGGCCAGAGTTCAGCCAGCAATCTAAGCAACGATAAACACATCAGGTGTTAGTTATACAATGATCAAAACATAACAAAATGACAACCTCATGTCACAAAATGAAGCAGAACTATTCTTGCTGGCTTACATTCAACATTTAAACATTTTTACCCTAACTATGACTCACAATTAAATTCAGCTGTTGGGGTATATCCTTTTTTCAAATAAATATAAAGAAGAAACAGAAATGTCTGGAAAGTTCAGTGATTGCCAAAAAACATCTTTTCATGTGAAAAAGTAGAACATTTTTACATGAAAAAGGTAATACTTGTATTTATTTTTCAGTACAGTTAAGGATAAATGTTGATGAACCCTGGCCTGAGTGTCAGCACAGCAGAACAAACTTGTCTGCCCAGCTGAAACAGTAAGACAGAAGGCAAGGAAGGCCCTGGTCTGATCCCTTAACCTCTGCGCAGTTGGAGAACAGACCAGGGTCCATATTCATAAAGCATCTCTGAGCAGGAGGCAGCCTAGCCTCTTCCACTCTGAGCTAAAATACTAAACAGATTCTAAGACTTCTAGTCTGCAATATAATATTATACTTTATAAATATAGGCAATTATACTGACTTCTTACATGAATTCTTTGCACCAAAAATAATACAACACAACTAAATCTACCCTTCATGTCAGGGTCTAAGAAGTTCCAAATAAGCTTGACGTTAAACAAATAAGAATATTCTGGTGCAATTTAAACCTTTTTTGGAGTGTACCTTATTGATAAAATGGAAAATCCTTTTTGAGGACAAAGACAAAGAGGCTCTCCCACAGCTGTAAAGCAAATGATGCCCACAGAGGAAGGGAAAAAAAGAAGTGAGTGGAAGAAGGCATGCTCTGTTCAACATGATTTTGAAACACCCGTATGTGTATCTTCTGAGCAAACCGTTTCAAATACACACATTCATTATCAGAGAAAAAATAGCAGGCCATATAGGGGCTAGGAAATCACACCAATTCCTTTTCAGTGTGTACATTTAGTATGAATGGCCTGTCGTCCAGTCTCTCACATTGGCCAAACAGTATGCATGTCTTCATCAATGTCAAAAGACACATGAAGGGCTGATTTACACCTTTAACATTTTATGTATGTGAGTATACAGATACTGTACATATATTTGAATATTTTTGCAATTTGATTAATTGGACATTTTGGACATTGGACAACTGACAAACTGGAGTAACATGTGACCCATGTATTATGCCACCATAAATGAGAGCAATGCTTGAATGTATATTAAGAGGTTATCTTCCCAGTCATTCCTGGTGCAAACCAACACAGAAAGACAAAAACAGTATGTATGTGTATGTGACATCACTATTGATTCAGTAAATTTGGTTGACAAAAGCCAAACATGACCCAAAAGCCCCTCAGCTGCATATTTCTGCCATTGTTCAAATCACAGTTCCTCCCTGACAACACTGTTTCAAAACACTATTCATTTTTCAGTCTCCAAAGTAAATTTAACCAGGTATTGGAAAATCAATATTTGGTGTAATAGTATATGCATATGTTTGCTTCTATTTTTTATTCTTGTATAAATTGTAGACCTTAAAGCAAAACATAGAGCTGTAGTTAATGCAATTTATTGCAGGGTGTAGATTAGTGCATGATCTACCATGTATCCCACTATATTCAATGACCTGCACAGTGTAATCTATTTTTAAAATATCTGAGCTGATATTGTGATGAATTGGATTAATTTGCACGTTTATAGCAGGCAAAATTTAATTTCCCCAGTAATGCTTAATAAATATTAATATTTTATATTACTGTTTTCAGACCACAGTATATCATCAAATTAACATGAAGATATGGCTAAAATAAAAGTAATAAAACACAAAATCTCACAACTACAAAAATTGTCTAAAAATCTTAACCAAGTCAATGCTCCAATGATTCACGATTTGGGGATTTTTTTTCCCTCAACATATTTTTCTGGTAAGAAATGCAATGAAGACCATATGTTTTCTCCTTGTCATTTACATGAAGGGCATGGTTTGGTAACTTTAAAATGTTTCCTGTCTGATCAGAAGATGCAATACTCCAATAATTAGGAGTTTGGACCAGTTTAAAGTGCTGCAAACATACGTTTCCAAGTATAGATTCATCCTCTGCTAATAATTCATGTCAGCATTTGGATTTATGGCAGCCAGTTTGTAATGGAAGTGAGGACACAATTTTAGCTCCAGCGTTAATTGTTTTTCTCCCTCTGCTCTCTGATGTGAACATAAAAGGCTGCCAGTATTTGAATGTCAATGTGATGTCCCAGCTTGTATTTTCTGTTTTTACTTGTTCATTTGTTTATTTATTTATCATTGTTGATTGCGTTGGCAGCAAAAGTCTTGATTTATCTGAAAGGTATCTACAGAATGAATGACTTCCTGCTGCAATGCGATCTAGGATACATGAGGGATTGCGGGTGCTTTCGCACACCAAACAGAGAATAGTTTTACACATTGACTAAGAGTGGATGCTCCATGTCTCAACACATTAAAACACAGGCACACACGCCTGGAGGAGAGGGACAGCAATCGAAGGTATAATAGCAGGATCCTCTCTCCATCCGCTGCCCTGTTGCCTGTAATTTGGCTGTCAGTGCCCTTGCCTCACATTCCAGGAACAGGCCCCCCAATTGCATCTCGTCAGTCTTGACGGCTCTAACGCTTCGTCTGTGGGGCTGCCCCAAAAATCGCCTGTCAATCATTCAACTAGCACCCTCCCATTACCACCCACATTCATTAGGGCCTGGGGGTCATCCATGTGCAATACATCCCCTGTGCAGCCTGTGTAGCTCAGGCCATGGGAATCTCTGCCCTTCTGGCCCTCAGGCAATGAATATCCAGAAGTGGGAATATCATCAGAATCAGAACCAATGGCTCCTCATTGGTTGTGCTTGATGACATAGAAACAGCGGACTGATCACAGCTGAATTCAGAAGTATCAATCCCCTCTAACAAGGTGGCAGAAAATCCACCAGCACAATTATTGTCTGAAAGTCCAGTTGACTATTCTTAAATTAATCTAATATCTTTGATAACAGAATGTGGTTCTTTGTGTTGTTTTGTCCATAGATCAGCCAGCTCAATTGAGTCTACATGCCTCAGAATTATAAAACAGCCGCTCACAACAAAAGTTGACTGTGGACATATCTGTATAACCTTAAAGAGCACCTGCATTCTTGTGGGTGACAACGATCTCTTTGCTTGCCTTTGCAGAAAAATGAATGGATTTTTGAACTTTTCCTTATTCTGTGTGAAATTGGCATTAGAATGCAGCCATATACTCCTACAGCACTCCCCCAATCTTCTCTTTCAAGGGTCCAATCAATACACAATCTGCATATAACGGATCACTGCACAAAAAAGTGAGAGGATGCATGTAAACTTTTGTTTTACACACTGTATCTTTGGAAGCAACTTCAAATAGAGAAGACTTCAAACACAGAGCCTGAGTACTTTGATCTGACTCTGAATGCAATAAAGTTCTGTTACATAAAAATTTAAAAACTGGACTCATAAAAAGAAAGAAAAAAGGCCTGCAATCCCTGAGAGGAACAAAACATGGGGTCATTGATCCCGAGTTGGTGGTTAAGGATGGGTGTGCAGTACAGCATGACTGGGGATGTCAGAGCCACAGAAACAGTGACACAGATAGGCAGCGGGGGTGATCTGGTCAGGCAGCAACAGTGACACGGTCACTTCACATGGTACCATGGGTCAATCATCACATCATCTGCTGTGGTGTTGATTTTGCTGACGTTACGACTTTATCAAACCTAACAAAAAAAAAATATATATCAGCCCTCAGGGGAAGAATCTGAATGAAACATCACAGCACACAAAATAATAGAATATACAAAGGAAATGCAAAACTAACCACACAACTGCAAACATTTCTTTTGCAAGGATTGGGTTTTTTCAAGTACAAGACATTAAAATGGGTAGTACAGTGGAGTACAACGCGGTGAAACCAGGAAAGCAACACTTACTTGTTGGCACATCAATCAAAACTATAGGAGCACAGTGGTTTAAGTGGCACTCTTGTTTCACATATAGATTATGCTACCACAATCATGCTTACAAGCTCTGTGAGTAGCATATTCACTCCGACTGCTCATTGTTATGAATAGTTAATGAAATGTCAGGGCGACCATGTTTGCTCTAGCACAACTGAGAATCCTCTTGGGACCAGACTGTCAGGGTTACTGTAAAATCATTTTTAAGCAGTTTAAATTGTTCTTCAAATGCAATGGTATAAATACATGCATAAAAATTGTGACTCTAGTCACTGCACTCAGCAAAGTGCAGTTGGGTTTGACTTGTTATAAGAAGGAAAAAACCACTGTTCTTAAATGCATGAAACCAGCCAGCACAATGCCCTCTGCCCACAGCCCCCTGGTGGAGGAAATGCAGCATCATTCAAACACCAATATCTATGTTTCGCATACGATTATGGCAAATGCAATGATAAATTATCACTTCTAACCAGACAGCTTTCGGGACTAATTAATTAGAATGTATACTTAGCATGAGTTTGATTACTGTCTTTTTTTGTATTTGTGACTGTCAGTCAGTTGACCTTCTATAGCATAATACCTCCCTGTTTCTGTATAACGCTATAGTACCTTTATATTTATTTTCTTATTCTTACTCTCTCTCAATTTAGCACCAGTTAGCATTCACTAAGATCTTGTGGATATGGTAAGCAACACGTGCATGCACACACACACTCTCTCTCTCTGTCTCTCTCTTCAACATTCTGAAAGGATCAAACAAATTGAGACTTTAAAAAGTTTCAAAAAATCTTTTCCAATAAATTACAGTTATTGGAAATCCTAATGAATATAATTAGCAATTAATGCTTGTATGGTGAGCGACTAAATGTACGCAGCTTTTTGATGCATGATGCTCGCCAAGCCAAAACACGTGATCGTACAATTACAGCTGTTAACATATTAGAGAATAATTCAGTTTGGAAGACTGCCCTTTCTTAGGGTGGGGATCCGTTCCATTAGAGGTTGATTAAATAATGATGAGCTGGTGAATTTTTACTGTGGCATTACAGCGGACAAGGCCCATGACCCACTTTAAGCTTTCACATCTGATATGGATAAACCCTTTGATAGTTATTTGAATGCCAGAAGCTATCTGACAGTCACTTTGGGGCATTGAAATATTCTGGGTTTTTTTTTGAATCCCCCTCCAAAAAAGAAACAGAAAATAAAATGCAGGGAAATTACATATCTGTGGTCTAAGGTGAAGGTGAGTGAGTGATGTCCCTCATAATCTATTGGACATGCCCTTCTGCAGAAACACATGACGGTCCCCTAATGAAATATTCATTTGGGAGGAGCGGGAGAAGGGAAATAGACACAGGACACATAGAGAGAGAGAAGAGATAGAGATGTATAGATGGTGTACGAAAGGATACAAAGAAATTCTCATACATGATGAATCTAGTGATGAAAGGTAGTTGGGAGGTCAGCAGTAAGTATCATATGGATATATTCATTGGACAATTAACCGCCTGCACATCAGCACAGCACACTCACCTCTGAACGTAGGGCTCAACTTTGCGGCAATGCTGAAAAGTACTGTGCGATGACCTCACACCATTGTATCACCTAACACTGAAATGAAATATCAAGCATGTCACTGTCAGTTACACTGCCAGCTCAGATAATAATTCAGGAATTATGATAATGCAGGCAAAGGATGATAATGTATGTATTCACTCAGTACAGATCACTTCAGTCCAGCTCTCCAGAGTAATGGACAAATTCGCTGCTACTGTGAAGACATACTGCAGAGATTTGGTTCTGGTTCTGGTTCAAATACATGGATTTGTGACAACAGTCCAAGAGTACTTTCCTAGCTTACGCCTCAGATGGACTGTGACCAAAATAACTGTGACTAAATATTTATTTAAACTGGAAGGAAACCAATGGAAGTATTACTTCCTGTCTGTTAAAAACGTAAGGCTGTAACAGTAATGTAACAGTTTACCCTGTTTTATACCCTAAATATTCCAGAACTGTTTTCCACAGTAAGATGATGAGTAAAAAGTAGTATATTTTTGTTTGGTAATGTATACTTAGATGTTTTCCTGTCTCTCTTCTTGTATCATACACAGACATGCACATCTGCATACACACATGACTTCATGCACTTACTCATACAGATCTGCAAATCCATACACACACATGCACTCACACATACACACACACACGCGCACACACACACACACACACACACACACACACGCGCGCACACACACACACACACACACACACACACAGAGTAGTGAGACAGAGTGTGAGAGATCACCGTTAACACAATGCCCCCAGGCAGAGCTCTCACATAGAGCCTTTAATCCTCCTTGGTCTTACTGTACATCGACACATCGAAATAATTCAAGCAAAGGAGTTGTGTTCGAGTGTGCTCTGCTCCTGTGTCAGTTAGGTTCCTGGCGAAATGACCTTTTCACAAATAAGTCTTCACTGGGTCCACTGGACAAGCCCCAGCTCACCTGTGCCCAAGTATCATGAGCTAATCATTTGTCAAGTCCGTCATGACAACCAGAGAGCTTCCACTCGGATTTACCTTTCCCATCTTTCTAATCTTTCCCCACTGCCTCTGCTTATTCCTGCAGTCTATTCAGAAAGACAGAAAGCGAAACACATGTATCTTGACTATACACCTTATATATTATTGGTTTATACTACTTGATACATTACAGCAGCAACAGTTTAAGAACCTCACCTATGGGTGTGAAAGCAGCCTTCCCCTTAAGAGTCAAACCTGGAACCTCTGACAGTCACAGAACCTTAACTGTAATCCCTCTTAACTGTAGGTAAAGGTGAAGGTTAAATCTCTGACTCAACAGAGGTGTAATTGTGGGTGTTCAAACTTCGCATGAATATCTGAAAAAATAAAAGTGGGCAGGGAAGGAGGGTTATTGGGGTGGTACAGGCCAAGGCTTTATTTATTTGTTGAATTTCTGCAGGACTGAACCTTACTGTCTTATTATTCTTATCATTATCATTCCACTCCCCCCTCACCCCTCCCAGTACTGCTGGGATCAGTCCAATGTACTCAAGAAAGTGGTAAGTTGTGACCAAAGACCATGGGAACAAAGTCCTGAAAGCATTTCAGTCCCATTCGCCCCATCCTGCCCTGTCTATTTGCGGCCAGCATGAAGGGTGCACTGCCTGACGCAGAGCAGAGCCCCGTGAAAGCATTCCTAGGACATAGTTCTCAGGAAGAGGATGGCTTTTCCTCTTTTTTTCCCTGCTCAGACAAGGTCATGCTCACGATTTTGGTCATTATCTTGGCAACGAAAGACCAGACTCTCATGTACTCCATCTTACAGTCAGGCTAGCAGACTGGGGAGAGACAGCACAGGGCAGAGAGCAAAGCCATGTCTCCATTACCATCCCACAATCCGTATTCTCTCTGTTGCAGCTTTGAGAGAGAGGAAGACTTATGGGCTTTATGTAGCTAAAGGGATCGTGTCTTCGGTTAGAAATTCTGCTGGAAGTCTTCAGTTGCAAATTGAGCCCATTAAAAAGACAAACACAAACGCTAATTTCATGCAAATATCTATGTGCCATCTTGAAATCTGAAAATATTTGAGTTTGAATTAAATGTCTTAAAGGGCAGAAGTTTCCCATGTTTAAATTTAGTGCACGCTGCAACATTTTTTTTGTGTATTTACAGAGCCATCCCTCTGAGTTGAGTTCTTAATTTGGGTCTATTTTCTGCTGTAATTTTTTCACTATTTGGCATGTTTAGAGAGGTGCTAGAGAATTATTTTGTTGTGTGGTGTGAGCACAGGAATACATTCAAATAAATGCTGAATGTATCCTCCCCACAGATCTCTCCCATTGGCTGTTATGCATCAGCAGGTCCTGTCCCATGTGCTAAAAGAGACTCAAGTGAAAACACCTGCTACAGTCCATTGTGTCCCACAGCACACCTGCTTGCTCTTTGCTCTGTGCTCTAAAGCCTTTGCAGGAAAGTACATGCTGCCCTGTATCACAGCCATCCAGACCACTGATAATAGCCTTTTAGATTGGATTCCTTTAAATTGTTTTTTTTGTTTTTAATTTAGGGCCCTGGCACAACAAGGTGACCATTGCCCATGGTTGTGCCATGACTGAGTGTCTATGGCCGAATGTGGCCTGCTATGTTTGCTGTATGTCCAGTGCCGTTGGCTCTAGTCGGCTCTTATTAGTAGCTGTTGGGCTGATTCAGCATATTGAAACAATGGTGGAGGCCAAAAGTGATCAAAGCAAACCAGCATCAATGAACTGATAGCTTTTAAATCCCAAGAATTTATTCAATTTAAGTTTTCAATTCTTAATAGTACATTCCTAAACAAATAATGGCTATTTTTACAGTGGACTGCCAAGTTTTCTAAATGCTGATGATATGTTTTGAGCCCCCAACAGTCTTTGTTTGCTAAAATGACATCCTAAACCCTCATGAACAATTAACAGGTGGGTAATGGATTCTTTATTTGCCACAGAATTAGTTGAAAAGTGAATTATACTAAAGAACTGCAAAACTCACCCAGTTCAAAGCAATATTTTGCTTTTCACAGTAAGGACTGATTTGCATTTTGAATGTTCAGAGGGGTGTTTCTTTGTAACTGAATACTCATTTTCAATAACTGTATAACAGAGTTGAGGAAAAGGACAATTGATCCATAGAGGTGGCAAACATTTTCTGAGATCAGTGTTTTTTTTTTCAAGCTCTATTTGTCTTTTATTGGATTTTGCTGTCAAGTCTGGCTGTTTGGCTGCCTTATAAAAAATGGCACAAACTTTTGGAGCATTTGGAGTGAATTAGTTGGCTCATTGTTATGGTTTGTCAGTAGTGTAACTGCAGGGAATACCAGGTAGCTGGTGGGGCGAATATTAGCAGGAGAACAGAAAAACCTATGTGCTGTCACACACACACTATGGTACTCTCTGGAAGGTCTCTCTGCCTGTCTGCTAACTTGCTTGGTAGAGAAGAGAGGAGGTAAACGTTTTAGATGTAAGTGATCCCTCTTTTTCTCACCTAAATCCCTGAACCTGAACAGTGGTGCGAAAGTGCTAGAAGTGGGAGTATGTCACTGTGAGCTTGTATTTGTGATAATTTGTGTGTTTGTGTGTATTTGTGCATGTGTATGACTTTGTGCATGCATATGCTTGTCAAGTGTCTATGTGTGGGGGAAGTGAAAGAGGGGATGACATTTGCTCTTATGCTTTACTTACTTATATTTGAATAAAAACATTTATAAATGAAACAAATAGCTGCTAGTCATACTTACATGCAGTACATCTACTAAATACATAATTTTATAATAAATTTAATGGCAACCACACTATTTTTTCAATATGAACAACAATTTGAAGAAATTTGTTTCCTTCAATAAAATGTAAAACCATGCTGAATGAAGATCTGCTGTTGTTAATTGTGTTTTCAAAATATGTAATGTGCTGTCCTAGGCAGAATACCAATCAGGAGTGGAAAGCAATCAGCTGCATATCTAGACTGAATTGAGTAGCAGTAATTACAGTGTGAACCCAGGGTCAGAGGCCAAAGTTTAGCTCCAGATGCTACAAAGGAACAGACTTCCAAATTATACTCGATGCCTTGCCTTATCACTCAAACTTTCAGTTTTATTTACTTTAAGAGTTGCCCTGACATATTAATTCTGGAACAAGAACTCTCAACAAGCCAGAATAAAATGTATCTGTTGTATCTGTTTTAGCTCATTAGCTAACAGACACATAAAACAATTTCATGTTTTCTTTGTGTTCAGGGAAGGCAGGGCAATTAGCTAAAGCGAAGGCCATCCATTAAACAGAAACAAGGCCCTGGGAGAGCTTCAGGCCTCCCGGGCATGGTTCAGTTTTGGGGAATAAAGCGGTGCAGAGAGAGAATACATTACTAAAAATAAAGAAAGCCACTAACAACTGGGATACCATGGGCATTCATTTTAATTAATTATTTTGGTAGTAATCAAACACAAATGTACCATGATACTGGTTTACATATTCTTCATGATACCTTTTCAAATTCTCCCTGTCTTTCTCTTGCATACAGTTTCAGTGGTGCCCACCACTGAAATATGTGTGTTTAAGAGGGCAGCAAATAAATCTGCTAATGCATAAGTCATGTACAATTAGAGGATGTAACAGATCCCAGAGCATGTGTCCCAGTAGTGCAAACTAAAATTCAATGCAAAACAATTGATTGTTCATTGACCTTTTCAAAGCCTTGCATTCAAAACCTCCTTCAGGAAATACACAGCTTAAAAGCAAAAACAAGGGAACTGAAGGAATTGAGCAAAAAATGTCTAAGTTCTGACAATGCTCTGAGTACAGTTGTTTCATTATTGATATCTGACAAACACTGCTGAATATCATAAATATGGTAACCAGGAAACAAGGAAAACTGTATCACAGAAAAAACAGTCATTGCCTGTCAAAGCTGTCTAACAGATGAAGATGGTCATTCCCCAGGACTGTTGCCAAAATCAAAAAACAACAGCCTCAAAAATGACCACAGAACTGAATCTTCACTTCCTAACAAAAACTGCAAGTTATGAGCATTGCAACACTTGTATTTATGTCATTCAGAAACTGCTTGCAATCAAGGTAAAAGTACAACAG
The DNA here is from genome assembly GCA_022829145.1 of Albula goreensis. Classification (NCBI taxonomy): domain Eukaryota; kingdom Metazoa; phylum Chordata; class Actinopteri; order Albuliformes; family Albulidae; genus Albula; species Albula goreensis. The sequence continues at coordinate 19,592,460 of CM040755.1, read as the reverse complement.
CATGTAGCCTGCTGTAATGTGGACAAAATCTGGACTTCTGAGCAATGGAGTAAAGTGGTATGGTCTGAAGAATTGCCTTTCACTACTTGGATGTGTTTAAGTTTGGAGAAAGTTAAAAGAACTCTTTCAACTTAAATTTCCTATTCCCAACTATTAAACACTGTGTGGAATCAGTTATGTTATGAGCAGCCATGTCATGGAAGTTGCTGTCTCTTAATTATCACTCCTCATGGCAGCATTACAGCCAAGAAATGCAGAGCATTCAAGTGAGCTCTATGCAACAAAACATTTTTCTTCAAGATGGTTCTTTTTGTGGGTAGTATCCATACTGATAAACAATCAAGAAAGGTTTCTTAATTGATGACGAAGTCAAACACCTCCCATGGCCTCCCGAATCACCACATATAAACATAATTGAATGTTTATGTTGTTTATTTCTGGAAAGCAGAGTGCAGAGTGGCTTTCCACCTCTTTTATCCACTAGAAAGAGAGAATTACATTCTACAGACCATTACCAGGTAAGATGGAGATTCCATGGGGGTTTGCAATAAACACTCCCCAAATCTCTGCTGCCTACCCAGCCAGCATGTTCCGGAACACACACAAAGGGCGTCTCACCCCGGTCTCTCCCTTTGAAACTATTCATTTCAATATAAATACTTAATGCCACGCTGCTTTTGATGAAATAATTCATTGCACAAACTCTAACATTTATTATAAACCAAGCAGACAGGACGCCATGTTTGGAAAAAAAAAAAGTAGATTCAAGGTTGATCAATAGAGGCCTTGGGGTTTATTTACTGTACCTTGATCAAGGCCACAAGATTAGTATAGGTATAGTGTAAATACCACTTTTCTTTGCATTTAGATTGCATTCCAGTAGCAAATTTTCATGTATCTCTTCTCATTAACATGATTATGGAAACAGCCTTCGGGCAGTGTAGGGCAGACCGGCCCTCTACGAAATTCATTGGACATCGGAGCCCACCAAGATTCCAACTGCACAATGGCAACTGCGGTTTGTTTCACCCGTCCGGTGTTCCCTCGGTCTGGGGAGTGCGAGGTTACAAAAAATCTATAATGCTAAACAGAATGCATAATACGAAACAATAAGGGAAAAACATCACTTTTGATCCGCGGTGAGCACGAAGCCCAATTATAACAAAATGTATCGATGTCCAAGGTGCCATTCTTCAAATATGAAATCGGAAAACGCATGCGAAGTTTTTTTTTTTTTTTCGTATTCAGAGTATAAGCACCATTCAAATGATGAAATGCCAAATTGTGAAAAACAACAACAACAACACAAGATATCCAAGTCTCTAATATCATAACTTTGCCAAGAATTCCAAAACAATCAATTACAGTAGATGTGAAGGAGTCATCATCATTCTATAAGATTTTATCAAGCAGAACCGTAAGATTTCTAGATGCATGTGAAAGTGTCTTCTATGTGAACGTCCCCTATTAATGCTCTCAGTGCCTCACATTGCATCTTTCACATTGCTTGGCTGAATTAACCACGTTTCTGTTTACTGAACATAAGGAAATAATCTATACGCACAAATTCAGCGACGCAGAAGCAATATCCCTGGAATTAGAAAATTAACTCAATTAAGAAAAGCGCAGATGCAAGATTTTCATTTGCCTCTCGCAGATGCCTCATGAAGTAACACACTACGGAGAGTTTTTTTTTTTTTTTTTTTGGTGGGGGGTTGTCATGCAATACACGATAATAATGGTGGTCTTGCTTCTGAATCAGAGCTGGGTGCAAACACATGTCTATTCGTCTGCAAATGGCTGCTAAACACGTTCCACATTTTCACCCTGTCGCTCACATTTAAACATAAACGAAAGTGCCTTGAAAACTTAAATTTGCATTTGTTGCCAAATTTCTATCTAACTGGATCTCCCTATTTTACCATACCCCGACAGAAAATGTTAGTAGCTGACACTAGTATTTAAGAAATACACAAAATTCTTTTCTGATTTATTTTGCACTGCATGTACATGTCATTAATTAGCCAAGTTAATAAGCCCATGCTGGCATCAAAAGTCGTTTTCAGCTAAGTACATTCGATCCGTTACTCTAGCAGAGTTACTGATATGTACTACGGTTTTGCCTGATATTGTCACTGTAGTAAGAAACGCAGTAAAATGAAGTCCTTCTCCTCTTCTATGAAGAAGTGACGAGGGAAAATAACAGCACAGATAGACCTCATGCGTACATTTGCCCTTTGTGATGAAATTTAATTACGTGGTCACATAAACGTAAAATTACTTTTTGCTGATTTCTACCTTATGGGAGGTAAAAGTTTATGCACTCAAAGTCAAATATTGGATTTTTTTGGTCAATAACACCCATAAAGAGAACATTACATGATCTATTCCAATTTACTCGACGTTACTTTGATTTGTTTTACAGAAGATCTGTAATGAGCATAGGCACTCGGTAGATGGTGCTAGACTGTGATGCTTTTTTCACATGGAAACCTTCAAATGATTGTGTATAAAATGTACTCTTGTGGCAACCTTGCCTTCCTCGCGCCGATTACAATAAGTGCATTCATTCTGCTGCTCTAATACAAAAGTAAATTAATATTTTATGAGGAAAAACTCTCACTTGAAATGGTAAATCAAGATAAATGTATTTAAATGACTCATATTTATATTTTATGTCCCATACATGAAATAAAAATTAAACACAAGTAAAACCTAAAAGTAATACAATACTAATAAAAAATAACTAAAATCACGAACACCAATCAAACCATGACCTTGACTATTTTATAAATATAAAAAACATTGAAAATATGACAGAATTTGTACTGCCTCCTCAGCTTCTATTTTTGTTTTTAATTTCATAAGTAGATAACAATTCCAGTTAATTATAACACAAACTAAAAGCAGGGACCACAAATGATCAGATAAGTATGCATTCATATTTATATTAAAGAAATAAGATTTAAACAATGTGGTACAGTAAATTTGGAAAACACAGAAAAGGGAAACATGGGGAAATTTTAAAATCTTTTCTTTATCTAAAAGATGTTATTGATGGGGAGCACATGTAGTGAAATTCAGGATTCCTTGACCTAGTGGACTAAACTTCTGCCATTTGGCACCAAGACAGAATGTCTGTGCAATGTTTGTTCTATGACAAGGATAAAGTTGGTAGGGGGGTGAGTTTTGGCGGAAGGCTGTAAAGCTAGAAACATGTCTGCTTTTATGTATGTTTGCATGTGTTGGTGTGCCTGTGTGTGTAAAGGAGAGTTTGAGTTTATGTGTATATGTGTATGCCTGCCTGCATTTGTCTCTGTAAGTGTGTGCATGTGTATGTGTGTGACTGTGTTTGAGTAAAACCTCCATGGTGTGGGTAAACCTTTCTTTAATTATATGCTCATGGTAAGTTGCTAGTCTCGTCAGTGGACTGACTTTTCCCCCGATGCTCCATGCACAATTTCCAAGCCAATTCCACTCTGAAAGCATAACTGCAAATCACTAAATAAATATGGAAATCCCTGAAATCTATTAATCATAGGGAAGCGAGCTCTTAAATCTTTAACCTGTACAAGGGAATGTCAGCTTAAAACTATGAGCTTCTTCTCCGGCTTTGTGGCATTAAGAGAACTTTGACAATAGCCAAATCCATCATTAGGGAACAGTCTGGAGCGGAGATGATGTTTGATCTAGCATGCTGCCAGTAAGCCTGTATCACCACGGCCCGTAGGCATGTGGAGCAGAGGCCGCCTTCACTAGACGATCCTTCCAGTCAGCTTCCCCCTGAACACTAATCACATAAACCCACACCTATCATATGCTGGCAAAAGACTAAGCCAAACTCAAACACAGCGCTAACTTCACACTCAACACATGTACCACAGGCAATTCACCTCAGCCTCTTGCTTTACAATTTTTAACATGGTACAATGCAGTCTGGTATTCGTCGTGTGTGAAAGAATACCCTCCCCAACCTCTTATTTTATAATATCCCAAAGACATTTAGCCTACATAATGCTGTAAACATCAAAATACATAAACCATACATAACATTTAATATATATTCAAATTAATAACAAATCAGATAATGACTGACAAGATGAACAGGTAATTTATGTATATATTTTTTCTTTTTAAATATATAACATTATATGATGCTTTCTTACTAAACAGTTATTCCTTTCAGTTCACGTGTATTTTAGCATATTTACAAATGTGATTCAATTTAATTTCAATGTAGTAGATTTTCATAAGAACTCAGGCAATTATGACTTTTCTGTTAATTAAGCATTTGCCATTAATTCGTAATTGTGAGTATCTTATGATTTATTTATTCAACATTATCATCATCTGAGTGCTTGCAGTTGTAAAAGCATTATTGCTATTAAGTTTCAAAGTGCCAATGGGTTTCTGATATTATAAATGAATAAATCCTCCACATTTACAATATAATCAAAAAATTGAAGCCACTATTAAAATATAGATTAAAAGAGTGGAAGTGGGTGGACTGGAGTAATGAAGTAGAATACAGAATTTATCTTGCTCACATTAATTAAACCATATAAATTTATCAGTCTCTGAAGGCCACTTGAAACTACTGATATCATGATTCTCAATAGGAAAGAGGTAGGTTAATGACATCTGCTTTTATTTCACCTAAATGTTTTTTTTGTTTTGTTTTGTTTTGTTTTTTTTTTTGCAGCAATGCATTTTCCATACTCATTAGCTATTGAAAGTAGCTGTGAAATATTGTTTTGTAAAACTGCTGTTTCTCCCAGAATCTTGGCATGGATATCATGTTATCCTGTGGAAGTTTTGTGTGAAATGTTCAAAATTTAAATACACTTTTGCCATGTTTACTGAGGTCAACCTCATACTACTTTCATCATTCTGCCTTTAAAAAAATCCTCTCCTAGTCAGTCCCGCCAGGGTTGATATGAGCTACCTGTCAACTGCAGAGCTGTGCAATCTCCTAAATAACACTTGTGGTTTCTGAAAGCACCTCTGTTACACTGTATTTCTATATTTTTTTCACACTAATATGTCTCAAATAAGGCATGTAATTTGATTGTAGTTACACCTCCTTAAGCAGAAACAGTTTTTTTGAATTTACCTACGATCTGCATATTAAGAGATTAACTGAGGGCTCCTCAAAATTAATTTGATTGCTAAGTTATTTTCCCTCATCATTTTGACCACAGAGTTTGCTTTATATTACCTGTTGCTGTAAATCTTGCACAGTGAATGACCTTCAATAAAATATGTCAAAAGTTTTTGATAATCACTAATCTTCAGCAACATCAAAATACAATAATTTCTACAATTGCAGCAAAAAATATCTTTTTGTGAAAGTAATGACAATTAATCTTCTTCCTCTCATAAAAATTACTGCTATCAGAAAGAGGAATATAGCTGTTCTCATTTTATTCATTCATGAGGCTAGGGATGTATGGAGTGTTTCTGTATTTAAGATGAATGATAGCCAGTGAGACCAGTGGTGCAGATGTACAGAGAGGGGTAGGCAGCCACAAGAGAGTAATACGGAAAATATGCTGTTTATCGCTATGCGCTGCATTTTCAATGAAACCAAGGCCCCTGGGGAGTCGAGAAGGCCGAAATAATTAATTGGTGTAGAACACAATTACAAGCAAAAACCATGCAATAAATATTTCAGTATTAGCAGATTATTAATTTAACATTCTGTCCTATTTTCTAGTATAAAATCAAAGATCAGAAGCAGAATCTTTTGTTACTCTGGGTCAGGGTCAAGGGTTTATTATTTCTTGTGTTTGATAAGAGGGGCTGCCAGCCTCTCTGATGAAGGACAGCAGGCAGTAAGCCTGTGGGCAGGCTTTTATGAACTCAAGCCATCAGCCATCACAATGACCATGTTCACAACAAAGCAACATCTGAAAACTGTGGAAGCAGTTAGCTTTTGTAAAGGTGACAGTTTCATCATCTCTATGTGACTTTCACAGTTACTTTAAAATGTATTTTTTCTTTGCTTTTGCTCATGCTGAGGGATTGCAGTGCCATGTAGTGCAAAAGCTGCTTGGTTTGTGTAACAGCTCAGAGGCTACAGGTTCAAGTGGGGCATTGCTGGTGTACCATGGATCCCTAATGTTAATTTCCCCAGTTTCAGTCAGACAGAGGAGGTTTAGAGTTGACATTCGTCCTTTACTTTCACAGAACCTTCGCATGCCCTAATCTCTGTTTCATAAAGACTTACAGGGATGTTGTGATCACTTATTTTCCATCACTGACAATAGAAAATCTGCTGAATCAAGCGGTCCAAAATTTGAAAATTTTGATATTAGGAAACAGTGTTGCAAAGGCTTTAATGCAGTTTTGTTCAGTGAGAGAGATACCTCATCAGTGTCCTACACCTTATTCTCCTTTACAGTATGTCTGTGGAGCAGCATCTGCATCTGTATACTCCGGGCTTTAAGTAACCTCACTAATTTGAGCTCAGAGAACCAACTGTATCTTCACTTTACACTGCCAGGGAGGTGTGCACACACACACATACACACACACACACACACACACACACATTTAAATAGACAAACAGAAACATTAACCACTCGTGCAAATACCTCTTTTAGCATCAACACACAAACATATACATCCATATACAGACAGATAGACAAACACCAAGACAAGCAGACACTTACCATGATAATTCAATTTGCAGTGACAGAGCAGGAAAAGGACTAGTGTACCAACAACCGTTTAAAATCAATTGTAAACCAACCAGCTATTCAAAATGTTATCTTAAGGGGGCTCTCCATGCATATTACTGCCAGATGTTGAAATGATGCTAAAACAGACAAATAGCAGTATCTGAATTACATACATTTTACTCATGCCAAATCAGTATCATGCACATGTTGTTTAATTTTCACACAAAAGCACATCTTTAAGGGTAATGGTCTTTTGAGTCTAAAATCCAAAGAGTGTTAAAAGTTAATGATTTAGGGAAACAGTGTTGTATAATGTAGAAAGATATTGATTACATTAAACTGTCACTAGTGATGTTGCTTAATTCCTCCACTTCCACAGTTTTTAATAACAGCAGCTCAGAGATGTGGAGAATAAACTCTGTGGAGAAAGAGGAATAGGGGAGTGCTAGAGGTGATGAGACTCAGAACTGAAATGTGCAGGAATGGGGAGGGAAGGAGGGAGGGATGGAGGGACAGAAAAAAAGGGGGAGGGGGGGTCCTAAGCGTCTGCCGCTCCTGTAAACAGGAAAGCCCCGTCTCCTCCGTTTTATTGTGTGGGTCCCATTGGGCACTACTAAATTATGAAGACAACTGTGTGTATGATACTTCCTCTGACTATTTGTTCCCCTGAATAAATGAGTCTAACAGTGTTTAAAATGTCTGTCTTGCTTTAACTGTCCTTTTATTTATTTATTTTTTACAGACATAAAAAAATAATTTGAATAGCGCCAGGGATGGAAACAATGCTTACGCAGCCTGTTCCAGGTGCTTTTTATGGTAGCCCTCTCCTTGATTCATGCGGCCATTTCCACCAAGAAACACAAGCCCCCGCGGACTGAAAGCGTTTAACTGTTGCAGACGCGTGCCATAAACACGGCATATTATGCTCGCTACTCAAATGGGGGCTTTCCCAGACCCAGAATCGTGCTCACCATTAATCCAAATGCCCGCCGTCTCCTTTTCAAAATGGGTTCAGAATGGATCTATCACCAGGTTTTTTCCCTTTTGCCTTTTCACTCTTCTGTCCAGGACAGATTTACTTAATTTAAAATAAAACGACTGCTATACAGCCCGAAAGCTTATCCACATGTTTATTACCATTTAAGTGCTCAATAGACACCCACATTTTAGCCACCTTTGCAGTGTCGTTACATCACTTACTTCTCATCAATATATACAATGTTGTGCGCACTGGGTTGAAGTAAGTTGAGTTTATGTATATCCTTTGTTTTTTTATGTAATGGCATGGAGTATATAACAACTAATTACAAACAGGACCTTTGTTGTTGGAGGGCAAAATGTCAGTGTTGTGAGACAACAGTCTCAATGGTGATGTTGATTGTTGTCAACCGAGTTCAAAGTGTATCTGAAAGGGAGAATAAAACATTGTTTTACTGTCTAATTAGGATCTGCAGGTCTATAATTAGGGTGGCAGAACTTTCTGGTGAATTGCTTTGGGAAACTCAGTTTGATGGCACGTCTAAACAATTAACGCATCTATTTGTTAGGGAGCGTATCATGGGGGAAACAGCAACACGTATGTTGATGGAGTAACACGTCTTGTTTCTGCTCTGAAGGAGAAGGCCTCCCTCCCTCCCCAAGTGTTTCACGCATGTACATTTATTTCATTACTGTTAATTACTTTGGTCTGAATCCACCATGTGGCTTTCCAGCCTTTCAATTTATTTTTGTGTTGACTGTATTAGTTGGTGTGTTAGTGAGGCAGGTTTTTTCCTACTCAAATCTGGGTCCTGGCACTGCCACCTACAGCGACGCCATGGTGCACTGGCTAAATTAGTGTTATGATTTTAACGGGTACATGCCTATTCCACCTAATTAATCCTGCACATCACAGAGGGATATGGACACTACAAGCCCAAAAATACCACAGAGTATACATCAAAGACACCTCTGCTCTGTGATTTGTATGTGCAAAAAAGGACTTTATTTTTTTTTTTCTATTTTATTTATTTTCAATGAGTTGATGGTCGGTTACACAATTTTAGCAGCACAAATATTTTTTTTCTGATTACAATCAATTAGAATGATTTTGCAGGGAAAAGGATATTTCAATGGACAATTAACTAAATGTCATTACAGTACACTAGAATATATGACTGGGTACAGTTTTATTTATTCTTTGGTATTGTGAAATCTGACAACTGCTATTAGCGTATAGTTGGCAGTGTAAGGTGTGAGCTGGGCTGGAAGAGTAAGAGGAGAGTTGGGTTGGTGATGTGAGTGGGAGTATTTGGGTTGGCAGTGTGAGATGAGAGTAGAAAAATTAAGCCTGAGCGCTAAAATTTATAAACGTATTGAATATGATATGAAAATGAACTCTGAAAAAGCCTTCTGTCCTCATGCATTCACTGTGTTGGATCTCTAAAAAAGGACATGTAGTGGCTGGGGGCTGTTTCGCTGCTATGTGACTGCATGACAACTTCCCACCTGCCCTTCTGGCTGATTATTTACCCAATAGATGGCTTATATCTTATCACTTCTGTTCCAGATTTATATACATAAATTATATTAACAGTGTCATTTACCCATTTTTATATAAACTGCCATTTCATGAGAGGAGGTGAAGAGTCCACATGCCATGAGGGAAAAGGTAAAGGTTACGACTGATTAAAAGAGAAGGAGTTTGCAAAGAACCTACAAAAGCACACATAGCATTTCAGGTAAAAAAAAAAACATCCACGTTTGGGAATACACTTCCTCTCTGCACAAAGGTGAGCTCTTTATCAGGGAGATCACAAGCAAATAGATTCAATAGCAAGCCGTGCTCCATGAAATTATTATTCAGTGTTTACAAAATACAAGCAGTAAACAAAAGTTTAAAAAGAAATGGTATTTATTGCTTCTGGATTAATTCATCTTGATAACGAACACCTTTAAAGAAACCCATCTGTGTGCTGAATTTAATCAGAGAAACAATGTCTCTGTCTGTACAGAGCAATGAGAGGAGGAGGAAACCAAAACGACTACCATCTCTTTGTTTCATGGACATAAACGGTGCACTCTCCAGAAAACTCTGTGCCCTGCCAAGATTACCACATATTTATTGTTTACTGCTAGCTGTTGCATATGCGGTTTTAGCATGTGTTCTTCTCCTCTAGTTAAATCATCTGCGGTCCCCCTTGGCTTTCCTCTGACAAATGCAGGGCTAGTCGCTGCCGCTGTGGCTTACATTTTTAGGCAAAGAAAAAGGCATTTACATGAAATAATAATGACCATTTCAGACATTTTTATTTGTACGTCTGTCATTTTTTTCCTGTCTTCCTTCTTTTCTGTTTCCATTTGTTTCCTCTCTCTCTCTCTCTCTCTCTCTCTCTCTCTCTCTCTCTCTCTCTCTCTCTCTCTCTCTCTATCCTGTTTATGTTCCTGGGAGTTCTGGCATTATATTGCTCAGGACAGGGAGAATGGGAGAAAACACATTTCCAAAACAGCCCCTCTAGTGGGCCACATTGAATGCCCATCCAACTGACCCCAAACACTGAATCCCGGCACCACTCTGCCATAATCTGGCCCCCACGCAAATATCACTCCTCATAAAACTGTCCCAAATGTAGGGTTTCGAGGGACTCTGTGGGCTGGAATTTATCGTGAATTATTTATTTGAGAAGTTGCAAGAGTGTATCATTAATGTACGAAGGCAAAAGGGAAACGCAGGATGTGCCGTAACTAGACCCATTATAAAAAAGATATTTTATTGAATAGAATAGCAGTTGTTCCTATGACCCCAAGAGGACGCTGAAAAGATGTACAAGTGCAGTTTAGAGGGAGATTGTCAGGCTTCCGGCCTGGAAATTGCACTTTCATTCCGCATTGCCTCACATCAGTGGAAATGGCAGGCGAAAGGTAATATCTGTGATTTTTAAGAAATAGTAAAAACTCCATTTCTGTTCACCATCAGCCCTGGGACAAAACGTAATTCAGACATCAGGTACCATTATTTATAACATAATTGCAGTATTACAGTAATAATATGGTTTAAAAAGAAATGCTGCACTTGGTAAATGAATCAAAGCATATGTGGACTGGATTTAAATCTTTTGGGGATTAAATTTGATACAGAGTATTGTGCAGTTATTACACATTTTTGCAAAGGAAATATCTCTTCCAAATGTGTAAAAACATGGGTTCATGCAGACAAAATAAGGTTTACCTATTTAAACTGACACAGAATTGACATACCTACATTAAAAATATCAGCACATTAAATACATGGTCCTTTGTTTCCTTTTTTTGCTCTTGTGTCTTCAAAAAAACTTACCATGATAAAAGTGTAGCGATGTCATAAAGCATTAAAAACTATGACCTGCATTATGATACATCCAGCAGAATTGTTCCAGCAAGAGACAGAAATCCAGCACATCAAAAGAGCAGATAACGTGCTGCAGAAACAAGCCTGCCAGCATCCATTTGGCCAGAGGGGCCAAAGCTTTTACCAGCCCGGTGCACGAGAACGGTGTGAGAACCCTCGCTGACTAGCCCTTCCAGAGCAGGCCCCCTCCCCAGACTGGAGTATGTGTTCAAATGCTCCTGAGTGGCTCAACTGGTAAAATCACCCTCTCACACAGACAGCCTGGCCTTTCCATTTTGACATTACTAGTATGAGTGCGGGCTATGTACCAACTATTGCTTCAATTTTTTGTGTATTTTTTTCTTAATTAAAAATAACTGTTTAGCTTAAACACCTGATCTTACAAGCCAACATCATGATTTACTCCTCCAACTTCAACACCACCAAAGCCAGTGGAGGGGTCAACACACTCCAACAGACAGAATCCAGCAGTGTGGATACTATTCCATACTCAACCTTGACCTGAAAACTCTTTGCAAATAGGGACAGGACCAACAGCAGAACTCTTTGTTAATGAGAATGGGACCAACAGCAGCGCTTATTCTGATCAAACTCTGCAGATCTGGGGCAGACTTGGGGGTTAAATATGAGCAGATGCCCCTTCAGACAGACGGGTGTGTGTTTCAGTGAGCCCCCGCCGCACCATGATTCTGAAAGCAGCCTGTGTTTCCTCAGAGCAGGGCCTTCACGTCATAGCAACCCATCAGGGAAACACTGCAATTGACCCCCATGACCCAGGACAGATAAATGTGAACCCAAAAATCAAGCACTGGCTCTGTGGTGTTTACACAAGTCTAATTTCACTCTCAGCTCATAAAAAACCCAACTGCTACATTGCTGCAAATGCAACATTACTACATCCGTCCTCTTACTTTCATCTACAACATCCACACATAAAACGCAGGAAAGCTACTAAAAGAGCAACATAACTAAGAGAAAATACTAACTTAATGCAATGCATAACATATAAAACATCCAATCTAAGCAATTAAGATTTAACTAGTGTGGGAAGAATAATGGAATCATTTGATAAAGTCTGCAATGAGCAACAGAGTCCTGCAGCTGACTGAAAATGTCCCAATAAGCAAGCATAGTTCCTTCCCTACTCTGCAAACAGGGGAGTGCCAGCCCCAGCACTGTCTCAGTATGCACATGGAGGGGGAGTAAAGTGGGTCAGCTGTGTAAGGCCTTAACACTATCCCAACACTTAATACAGTGGGTCAGCCCAGTTTGGCCTTTACACTATCCCAACACTTACTACAGTGGGTCAGCTGAGTTGGGCCTTTACACTATCCCAACACTTACAACAGTGGGTCAGCTGAGGACACATCTGACATGTTTCATAACTCTATGCTGCTCTTACTCCTGAACAAACTACTATTGCTGCAACCAATAGTTTTTTGTGTTTTAGTCATTATGTTTCATCTGTGGAAGCAATGTGACATGAGAAATCCAAACTAAAGGGCATTCGTGAGAACACACTGAGGAGCATTAGAGAAACTGGCCCTTCTGATTCAGTACACACATTCCCCCTCCATTTTGATCAGTCAGGTCTTCACTGCAAAGTTCTCTATTGACCTTCCTCGTTAAATAAAAGTAAAATGAAAATAAGTAAAAATGTAACAGTTTCACATCAAATAAATGTCCTCACTCCAGAGCAGCAATACATATGTGTGATTTTCAAAATGCAGGATCTGATGTGATGCTTTCATTCCACACAAAATATAAAGTATGTGCTGCAGCTGCTGTGGCTTTTATTATGAAAAAGACGAGTAGTAACAAGTAAAATTCATGTAGTATCCAGCTATGCTTTATTAAAATTTAATATGCCTCTCTTTATCTGAGTACTGTTCAGCTTCACACAGAAAAGCATATGATAACCTGTAGAAAAGTTTTCCCTTCATTTTTAAAGAAATCAAGCCTTTGATCTCACATTCTTTGACATATTTTAAAACAGTTGGGGCTATCATACTCTACAGTGTGGGCTTCATGTTTTCATGAAACATCTATGTTTTTTATTCATAAGTGTAAGTAATGTTATTTGTAGTGTTATTAACCAGCTAAATGCACCTTGAGATACAAGCGCTGTAGCCAAATGGAATTCATATCTTAGCAAGAAGACTAAAAAAATAAAGTAAACATAAGATACATTTACGTAAAAATCTGCATTCCACTCATTCTCCCTGCCTAGTTCTAGACACCAAATAGTGTAAGCACTGAGAAAATAAATAAAAGTAAGACCAAGTCATATAAATAGAACAGTCCAAGATCAAACAAGGGTAAAAGAAGAGTACTACACGTAGCATTTTGACAGCTTTCAGATAATTGCTAAGACCAATAGCATTGAATGAGTTCACAAAGGTTTTGGGAAATGCGAATGACCATTTAAGGTTTGTGTCCTTTATGGCAGATTGTAAAGAGCATGCTCCATTTGAGATCAATTCTAAGCAGCTAAAAAGTTATTGGCTGAACAATCTGGCAAGGTTAATGATATTTTGTAATTGTAAGAACAATAATAACCAGTGAAATTACTGCACTATGTAAAAGGCAGAGTTGTTGCCCTATTCATGTTGCCCAATAATTAGCATTACACTCTAGAGATTATGCACCAAATTACCAATGAACACAATATCAAAATATTCTCTCTTTATCTTTTCTTCAGAACAAATTGAACATCACTTGCTTCGTTTGGTTTATTTTCCCTATAAATTTAAAAACAGTGTTGAGCACTAACCTGATTGTATGGGAAATCTAAAGAAGACCCCATTTATTTCATATATCCACTTCTATTTCCAAGTTCTAGTGTCTGATTTCAATGCTCAAAGTGGATCTTCCTTGTTTGTTGTCAATATTTATGCAGGATGAATGCATCTTGTAAACATGTCTATTGGAATTAATGAAATAAAAAAAACATCTTCTGTCTTACCCAGTGGGACCTTGTCAGATTTTTGATGGCTATAGAGATCTGTGTGCACTTAAAGTAAAAAAATATAAACACCAATATTAAAAATTGAGAATGTATTATACATATTAATGAGCAAGATAAAACACAGTCTGATCCTGCCCTAGTCATGAGAGGCAGCCAGGGTGAAATTCACTCTCACAGTTCATGCTCTTAAAACAAAACTTTCTGTGCCTCAATCTATTGCAACATCTGGCTCCTGGTGTAAGCTGATATTAGGATCAAATTAACTAGAAATGAATGGGATGCTATATGACAGCGTGCAGATGTTCTGGGTGGCGTTGTGATGATCTGGTTGTGATGACAACATAATGAATTCTGAGTGTAACGGCAGGGGTGCGAGCACTAGCGTTTAAAAAGGTAAATGTGGCGGAAAGCTACAACGCAAGAATCAAGCAAGTGAGTCCCTTGGGTTGTTTGGATTTGAATCACTTTGGTGTTGTTGTGAGATGCCTTTTGTCTTCGCTCAGACCCATTATCGCCTGGGTCTCCTCTGTTCTTGGTGCACCCATGCACACACACACACACACACACACACACACACACACACACACACACACACACACACACACACACACACACACACACACACACACACACACACACACACACACATTATCCCAGAGCCGTAATTGCTTGCAGTGAAAATCAGACTCCCTCTGTTGTCAGTAAAGCTGTCAATGAACACATGGTGTCAAAGAAAAGTAACTAATGTTTATGCGTGTATAACTGAAGTGAGAACCCTAGGAGCAGGTAAGCATACAGTACGACTGTCATCAGTCTCACAAAATGACAAATTCAATCTCAAAAGCAGCATAACTAATGTAATCCAGAACAATGAAAAATAAAACTCTTGAAAATCTGCCATATTTAGCACAGGTGCATCACATTATAGTCTTTATATGTTGTCATTCAGTTATCTAAACTTAATGTTTAGATATCAATAACACTCATACACCGTGGCAGACATAGAAAACACTTTTGCACATAACAACATGTAAAGCAGAGACTGTGACACATTCGTAGCTTGTATTTTGATAAAGCACATGGAATTCCAACCTATGTATAAATGCAAGACAGGCCCAGTTGTTGATAGCGTGGCTGCAAGTGCAGACCTATAACTTTGATAAAGTGGTGATCGTTGGGGCGTCCTTGGTGGAAGCTTCAGTGACCAAGACTGGTGTTATGACCCAGCCACTTAGATCCCAGGCAGGGTGTGAAACAATGGTCTTTTTCAAAAACAGGCCAGGCCCAACATTCTCTCTCATCTCTCTCCCTTCCGCTTCATCCAGGTGAGTATATGACACCTGTCGCATCTCCAGATGCCGAAGAGCACATTACTCAGATTAAAAGAAGAAAAGTGTGCCTGTATATGCATGCTACATATTCACCCAATAACTTGGAACACTGGTCATGATGATCATGATTTCATTAACAATGTACATGTTTATTGTTTTATTGTATGCTTTTATGGACTACTGTCTATGAAACAAATTTCAGGGACATTTAACTTATTCTACCACTACTCTACAACACTGCTCAGCTTGCTGATGTTTCATGGTAAAAGGTTTCTCTTGTAAAGTCATCATCAATGTAAAAGTCAAACACATCATCAGCAAACAGAAACAATGGGTGGGAGTGTATACTGCAGAATTACCCTGCACTTGCTTTTAATCAGAGCACATAACAATTTAGGTCACAGATTTCTTGACCAGAAATGTCAACTAGTGAGAAGAGCATTGAGTTTCATAAAAATGGTGGTAGCCAGACAAACCACCCAGTGATTGTGTATTGGTGTTTCCATTGTTTGTTCATTGTTAATATGTGTTGTCAAAAATATTTAAAACACAATTAATATGACTGAATGAACAGACCTAAAGTAGGGTAATTTTCTTTTTATATGCAGAAATCAGCTGTACATCATAAGGGCACCATGTATTTTTGTCTTTCTTGATTTAACCTCATAATAGCTTTGGACCACAACCCGTTTGGTCACAGGTAAAAAAAAAAAAAAACTGTTTTCCATAAATTTTTAAGATAAACTGATCATAGTGTTTTGGACCTAAAGATTGACATGCAGTGTTACTGATTAAAAGCAATTTTGTCTCAAATCTTGTAACTTCAGATGTTGTTCACTTCACTTTATTAGATTAGCTGAATTTAAAAAGAATAGCATGAAGTAGCAATGACCTCTGTATAAATCCCAAGAGATTTGTCCCCAGTCCCACTGAAGAAAAGCATATATGTCAAATTCAATGTCTGCTGAAATGCAATCAAATGATATTCAACAGATCTTGTGAAGACAGCATGATATTCAATAGACCTTTTGAGGACATAATGTGTGTACCCCTGCAGGTACATCAACACACTCTATAAGGAGCACATATAAAATTAGTAGCGTAAGTACAGTCAATGATATACATACATAGTGCTATATAATGATATAGTGCAGATACTATGAATAGTACTCACAAAACAAATATGTTATAACACCCTATTATTAATGCGTTATATTAAGGACCCTAACTTGCAATCAGCACAACAGGCGTTACGTGCAATTTTAGCGCATTGCACCTCAGCTCTCAAAATAGCATAAGTTGATGTGCCCACGTGGGCATTTCCTTTTTCAGGTGATATGTGGTTAAGTGCAATGGCAGCACAATGCAATCTTTCATGCAACTTACAGCGTTTGTGCTAAAGACCAAAAACACACATCACATGTCTTTTCACAGTTGTTTTTGATATGTTCAGGGCCAATGTCTTAAAGACAGTGATGCGCACCTAAATAGGCAGCGACACAATGCACAAACACTGCGCTTGTTACATACACAGGACGCGTACAAATATGAATAAACAAAAGATGACATCACAAAAGGTCACTGTTTTGTATAAGTAAAACATACATGCCACAATGTTTAGTCATATTATTGAACAGAACTGGGGTCTCATTAATGAAATACAGAATTTACCTTAGGCTATATCAATCATTGTTGTCAGACTTTTAAAGTTAAATTTTCATGATGTTGAGATGGCTGCAAAGGCAAAAAAATGAGACTTAAATATGACATTTGAAAAATAGAGTAGTGATGACAAATGCAACTGATTAATTTTTCGTAACAAGCAGATGGTATTTAAATATATTGTAGAGACTGTGTGTTGACAGTGAGAACTTTAAGATCACAGATCAAACATTGGAACTATTTCTAAATTAATTTTGTTCCACAATACCATGTATCAGTATCAAATTACAATGGTACAAGTAACAGAAGAATATCAGCATTTATCTATAGCCTGGTAAGCAAACTGGATAGATTTGATTGAGATAAAGTCCAGAACATTGCCCAGTGAATATTGCTCTCATTTGGAAATGCTACATTGCAGGAAACGAGAATAGCCCTGCTTTACCCTTCAGGGAGCTGACTACTGTTTCTATACTTTCTTGGCTCGTGGAGTTTCACCTGATGCGTGAGCAGGTCTCTGTCCTCCACAGTGAATCAGCTGTTTCTTCCACTAAAGGTACGACACTGTCAAAAAGCAATATGCTACGGCACAAACTGTATCCATTTGTAAAGGCAATGAAACATGACACTCTCATTGCTTTATAGCCAGTAATACCTAAACCACATCCATGTTTAATTAAGTTCATTCTTCCATCCTCATCAGATGTTGTGCCTGAATTTTGTGCATAAGGACAAGACACGGTCAAAAGATTGGAGTGGCTTAGCCACATCCATGAATACTCTTAAGATAATGAGAGGAGCAGTGTATGGTGCATAGCACATAATACTGTCAAAATTGGGCCCTTAATATAGTATGTGTGTTGTGAGGTGGAGAGACACATTATATTTTTTGATGGACTACCAGTGTAACATTGCTCTTTAAGTTTATCCACAAGATTAAATTAAATTTAAATTTAAAAATAAATTTACATTTTATTTGCTAAGCAAAATGTTGAGATAGTATTCAGGTAATTCAGAATTACCACAGAAACTTGGAAATAGGTTTGCCTCAGAGAAACCCACCTACCTACTCCCCCCTTGCCAGCACAGTAAAAAAACCCGCTGGCTGTTGCTCATAAATATGTAGGTCTGCTTATCAATAGCAAGCTGTGTTCAGTTATATTTATTTTGCTGCACAAATGAGCTGTTTCACAATGGCTGTAATTGTATTAAGCCAGGCTAGTAAACCTCAGGTGTACAATTAGCAAAAGGTGACATAAACCCTTTCTGTCGCCATGGTAGCCACGCCCATTTGCACTCAGATGACACAGGTTGGCATGGAGCCACCATGCGACCTGGTCTAGTAACTGTTCTGAAAAGCTGTGATGATATGTTTAAATTTGATTGTTTGGCTCTGTTACATCCCCACCCAAATGGCATTATGACCAAATTGTTTACTTGCACGTCTCTTAATTGCAGCCTAGAGATTTATTATTTTCTATTTTCCTCCTTATTCTTTCTATGGTCGGTTGCTCTGCGGCTAAATCAGGGTGCCTCTTACAGTGTGTCTCGTTAATGTCAGGTTGGCATACATGCAGAGAGTTGGTTCAGTGCCAGGCTAAATCAAATTTTCACATTTTCATCACAGTTCTGTTCCCTTCTCCTTTTTACCAGTGCTAATTATGTTATAGTGCTGCGAAGGGTCTCTGTGGACAAGAACATGAGGGTTAAACACACACTGACCTCATCTTCTGTAATGCTTATGTACTGCAGTGCTTTGCATTGCAGTACATAAGGCCTCATTTAAAGTAAACATCTAATACAATGAAATTCAATCCCAGAGGTGATTTCAAGTACAATGTTTGCAGTGAACATTGACAAACCTGCAAATTTCCACACCAATTATGGCAGGAGACTATTACAAAAGCAAGCAGAGGGAGGGCAGTTTAGCTCATACATGGTTTAGTTTAACTCATACAGGAGTCCATTGTTTCATGTAACTTAGTACAATTACTGCCAGCATATTTTCAAGAAAATATAAAAATGTTATCAACTCTTTTCAAAGTAGAATATTTTACAAAGCAGGAATTCATGTTTGCACATATTAACAGCTGATATGATTTCCACTATAATGAAATTTCACAGAGACATTGTATTTTGTGCATCAGTGATTGATGGTATTGAGAAATGTACTCACAGTAGAACCAGATAGGCTTTTGTAACCAGAGAGGGGTTTTTTTCCTCACTGACCATCCATCTATTTTCATGTTATACAGGTCCAGTTGCCCTCTTCCTTCTTTGTCTAAAGCAAATGCTACTTTTTCCTGGGGTTTGAGGTTTTTACAAAAAGTGATTTCTGGAAGGTTAAAACCAACATCAAATATGGCATGCCAAGTAAGTCAATGATTTATTTCTAAATCTCTGGAGTTCTCCAAAAAAGAATCCAAACCCCAGAACTTAATCCATACGTTGGTTTCAACAAGGAAAAGCTTTTGAATAAATTTTTCTTACAAGTGCAAAGGGAAGAGATCCATTCCTTAAAAATGAAATTGCACCTGGAAGACAAAGTGATCTGATTTTCTTGTCAAAATAATGACCCAATTTAAACAGTAAAGACATGAGGTGGGAGGAAGTCCTGCTGGGGAGAGGCCACATCAATATGCCCATCTTGGTTACCAGTGCATAACCATAGTGATGAGAGAAAGTTTGTAAGAACACAATAGAAAGAGCTGTAATGAGTTGTCAATTCCTGGCTCTTTTGAACAAGTATAAACATTGTGCTCAACTTAGTAATAAACCATCCATCATCAAACATAAATTCAGTGAAGCATACGATATCATATGATCGCTCTACCCATATGTCCATCTGGCTACTCATCAGTTAGCCTGTTAGTGACACGTACTGTACAGTCATGTACGTCAGTCTAATATGTTGATATGTGTGAAATCATCACTATCTTGCAAGTGAATGCATCAGAAGAGTGCTCACTCTTCAGCTACAGTGCTCCATGCATGCGTGTAGGTGGTACAGAGGGGACAAGCCAACATGCTACAATATTTCATTTCACACACACACACTGTATGTGTTATGATTTTGGCATCTGTTCAACTTGCCTGTCTAGCATTTTTATACATGAACTTGGTGGAAATGGGGGAGCAAAGTAACCCTTTAATTGTCTACTATAGTACACATACTGTTTATTCAATGTCAAAGACAAAATACATCACAGATAGATTGAATATTTTCTTTTGGATTTTAGGAAAACTTCACATGTACTTATGCTCATCGATCACCTGAATGAAATCCATTTGCTGTCTCAAACCTCAGTGTTTGAATGTGTTTGAAATGCAACTGTTACACCAATAATGCCCTGAATCATTCTGTCAGGGCCAATGCAGTGGAACGGGGCAGGAAAAGCATAGATTGCGGGTGCATTTGCATCAGCGCAGCCTAACGTCCTGGACAAATGCCTGCGAAAATGGCTGCATGAAATTGAACTTGATACATTTCCTTTATACAGCACCTAGGACTCTGTCATTTTCACTAGCATCCACATTAATCTGGTGTGGTCTGGCAACTGAAAGGGAAAAAAGAACCCAACAGAGACCATAGAGCCAATAAAAAGAGTGGTAGACTCTACCATGGTAACAACTATAAATTCAATTTGCTTCACAGCAGCCAACACAATACAGTTCAACAGAAAAATCAGGATTAAGCTTTCCAGAAGAAAGGACTTAAATGTTACATACATCTGTTGTCATACATTCAACAAAAGGAAGGCATAATCTAAAAGTCTAACTGTATATGAAGCTTGAGGGTCAGCAGAAGCAGCATACTCAAAATTTCAGGGTAAAGCATTTATTCCTTATTGTACACCTGATGCCCAGGATGTCTGGAGCTAATCTCCCTGTTACATGGATGGTATATTTAATCATTTGTGTCTGCTACAAGACATTCTAGTACAGATCAGTGCATCTGTGTAAACAACCAGAGACAATAGAGAATTTCACAATATGTGAATATACAAAACAACTTGAAAGGCTTGTATTATAGATTTTGCAACAGGTTAAATACTGCAGGTTTGTTCATAACACAAAAGTATTAGACTGAAAGACTTTGAGTATCCTATTACATTTCCAAGGGATGTTTTGTGAAAAATAGAAAGAAATTGGATAGAAATAGATATTTTCAGAAAGTAGCATCCTTTGTGGCACCCTTTATAAAGCAACAATATTAAAACAATAAAGGGAAAATAATAATAAAGGGAAATTTCTTTTTAGACACTTTACTGGAAGCTGTTTTTCAAATTTTTTTTTTTCATTAGAGGTCATTTATGAGGTTTTTTATCCAAATAAATATGTTTCATAAAAATGTGGGAGAGCTCAGGGAAAAGTTATAACTCACAGTTATGACTGGAAAAGTTGACTTGCTCTGTCAGTACACCATACCCATCTACTGACCCCCACCCAACACTACCCTTCCCTGCATGGCAGGTGATTCCTGCCAATGTCCATTCCATCTGCACTGCTAATACATAACCACCAAACCCCCTGGGGAGCACTAGAGTGCCTCCTACTGTCTGCGCTGGCAGCCTGTGCTCTCCGGAGAGATACTTTTCCATTAATGTCCTACCCTGCAGGCAGGTGAGTTATTTTGTTGGCAATGCTTTGTACATCACTTGTTCCTGAAACTCTTTATGAGATAGGTATAAGTGCAGGGTTTTTATACTGAGCATAGCATGTCTGCCAGGTCTCGACCCATAACCACCAGACAACCACTCATCTCCCAGCAGGTCCAATTCCCATTGCCATTGTCAATTCCTGTTTACTGAATTGAATACTGTAGCTGCAACATCTGGTGGGTTTGGGTGGTGGGGGGGGGGTGAGTTAGAGGTTGTCATGGTTAAGTGAAATTACATATGGCGACATACAGATACGGCAAATAAACGAAGAGTTGCATCTGCAGGCTTTGTAACTGGAATATTAAATGCTGTCAAGGAGATCTAAATAAATATAATAGGAAGTTCTAGGTAGGTCCTGCATCAGATGCCTCACCCAATCCTACCAAGGAGCGCTCTTCCTCCAATATTACAAATCATATATATGACAACAGTGAACATACTACAGCTGCTGGCTGGAGCAGAAATAATGTTTTTTTTTTATTTATACATTAATTCAGGCCCATACCTGTAAATTAGCTCTCTGCTAAACTAATGTCAACAAGGCAATCAAAAAATATCCACACATGACCTTACAGGTAAAATCTAATTAGCATTTTAAATATGTTTTTCTGGAAAATTGCCTCAAAAGATCAATTTCTGAGCTCACGGATTTTCTGCTGAGCTCCTAAATAAAACTATGCCATTTTAACAGTTTCCCACTTTAGTAAAAAATGTAAAATAAATGATACTCTTTAGTGCTCAGAAAAGAGCGGTGACTGTGGTTTCTTTGGTCCATTCTGGATGGTCCTCTAAATATGGATACCATCTGTTGCATAAGCTCTACGGTTTCATTTCTGGTTTCAAATTTAAGTTGCTGGGGAAACAGAGATTCCACAAGTCAGCGTCCATGTGCTTCTGTATACTTTTGCACAATTTTTTAATAAGAAACAGTCAAGTGGATTAAAAAAATGCGCGTGAGGCCATGCTAAAAGGCTTGTCAGTATCCTCATCTAAAGCTCATTAGTCCATAACACTTCACTATAGTTCAGTGTCCTTAGCTTAATGTGTATGTTACATAAAATATAAGATTAAGTTAAAATAGCAGTTATTTGCATACATTAACTTAATTAAAATGGCTATTTTTAATGCATTAAAAATGGAAGGATTGCTGTAAATGACATTTAGAAGCAGCAGATAGGGACATACAGTGTTTCACAACAGAACAGCACACAAATTCTGCAGAATGAGAGCACAGCCAGAGGTAGGCATAGTTTTTAAAACGTATTTTTATATTTTTATATTTTTAATATGACTCTGTTTTCTCTGGCCAGTTGCTCCTCTGGGATTGTGTTTCCATTCTTTTGGGTTTCTGGTGGAAAACACTGAGCTGGTTGTTGTGAGACTACAATGCTGCCGGTTGTACACAGTGGGCCTTGTTATTCTTGGACGGGTGGCCCGGCCGACTGTTTCAAATTACGGCAGCTCACTCTCCAATGTCTGTATGCAGATCCAGCAGCTAATAATGCCGAAAAATGGCCTTATCCACCAAACCGCTGACTCCTGCCATGTGGCCCTTATGTTTATGTTCGGATGTGTCTTGATGTGCAATTTTACACTAAATTTGAAGCCACCTTGCTTGGGATATGTCTAAAGCAGAATGTTACACAGGCTTTTTGGGAAGGAGGTACTGGTACAACAATGCTGTGCTTTAACACATTATCAGCAGAGGAGGTAAAAAAGAGGAGCCAACTAAAACTGTTCAATAAACTGAAATATCAACAGTGGAAAAAATGACTAGGTCATCTATCACAATTCCAAGTGTGTTTCAGGTTATTGTTTGGCAAACAACTTTTTAAAACCTTTAACAACACAAAAAACAATATCTGCGCACCTGAAGAATGAATTCTCATGAACTCTGAGAGAAACTGTTGGAGCAAAATATTTTTTATTGGTAAACCTTTACACATCAATACTGAAAAATGTTAAAAGATATATCTGTTTAATATATTTTTGGCTAAAATGCATTCATTCCTGTTTAATTAATTCGACTGCACATTACCAAAGTGGTAGACGTTTGGTGGCTGTGGAAATGTTGATGCTTACAAAAGAAACTCTGCAGTTGAAGCCAAAAAGAAACCATAAGTATGACAGACACCAATACACAGAAACAAAGCTTTGGCTCTGTCAATGTTTTTCTTGAAGTTATTGCTCTGCACACACTATATGCTGATTGAAGTTCTTCCACTGTATATATTTCGGTGGGCTTGACGTAAAGTGATTTGGAACCTCGGCAAGAGCAACTGTGGTCACCTGCCAAGTTTTCATTTGGTTTGAAGAACAATTTTCATTCTTTGGAAGCGCAAGTCATGCTGGTCTTTTCCAAAGCTGTTTTTATTACCCCACACACAATGGATTGAATTGTCTGAGTGATCGGAGTGGTATGGCAACGTCTTTAAATTGCATATAAATGATGATAAAGTGTTTTCCTTTGAAATAACTCACATGCAGCCAAAACCAAAAAAAGCCTAAAAATGAATATGCTCGGCAATAATGTATTTCAGATTTATATCAGTCTCTAGTGATATTCAGATGTGTGTGTGATTAGGCTCTGGGGCACAGTCTCTTCATTTTTCGCAGTCACATCACAAGCCACTTATTATGTCACCAAAAAAAATTAAAAATATCCCCACATTGTGACCAGACAAAATCTCTTTGCATTTTCATCAGTGCTACTCTTGCATGAGGGGCCATGTCTTTGTCTGTCTATTAGGATGTGGTTTTACAATATGCTTATAACTATTAAAGATTCCTGAAATTGAAATTTCCTGAAATCTGATTGGTTCAACCAAGTTTGAGCCATGTCATAACACAACAGCTGGGTTAGCTTGAAATGTTGCCTCCAGTTGGAGCCCCACCTACACAAGTTCATGATTTGTGAAAAGACGTAACTGACCATTGGTTTATTAGCGAAGTACAGCTTTGTGTTAGTCTGGTCAGGCTCATAGTACCACAAGGTTATAAGTCTGACATTATGGTTTACCTCTAAACGTAAACAAGTTTCATTTAATAGGCATGAAAAGTAAATATTAAAACAATCTGAATTCCTGTCTGTTGCACTGTTGCACAAGTGGTCCATCATGATCCTTCTCTCTCTCTCTCTCTCTCTCTCTCTCTCTGTCTCACACACACACACACACACACACACACACAGTATAATGGACAATGGGGTTCCTGAGAGGATGGCTGAGTTTGCTGACAGGCGACTGTGCTGGCTGAATCACCAAACCAGATCGTTTGGTGCGTCACCAAGGATCTCATTCCACTGAAATGAAATACACACTGTCTTTAGAGAAATAAAAAAAAATAAATAAAATTTAGAAAAAAAACTTGTTTGAGCATATGACACTCATTAAAGTGGGGAAACTCTCCAAGAGCGGGAGCTGATATAATACCCAATAAAAGATGAGGCTCATCGCTGGCGTCTCCCGAATGCTCAGCGGCTTCCACAGTAATGGCGGAAGTGTCTGCTTCCTTATCGAGCCTTGGCTGAGCGAGCCAAAGGACACCAGGGCATTCAATGGTGCGGTCCAAATGCAGTGGTTCCGTGATGTCACCCCCACCCTACTGCTCAGTGGCTGCGAATGCACAGAAACGCTTCTCCTTTTGTTTCTCTTTTTCCTGATGACTCCCTGCTGTCTGAGGCCCTCTGTTTTGCATCAGACTAATGACATCTCTACCAGAGACGCACATTCATCAGCGCTCAATTTCCACAAAGGAGCAGGGGAGAGAAGACAGCCGTGAACTTTGCCAAAATAAAAACACATCAACATTTCATTCCCTCAATTATTAGATTATCAAATATAACAGTCATTTTATCACATAGCCACAGAACAGGAATCTGAATGGAATTCATTAGCGGGTTTATGAATACTGTTAACCGCAGAGTGGGGAAAATAACATAACTCATGAAAGTGGATAACTCTGTGCACATTTAAAGAATTAAGAGAGTACTTCAGTCAACTAAACACATCACATTTATCTAAAACTGATAATGAATTCAATGCAACATTACTTTGTGAGCATAACTTGGGAAATCTATCTTTTGTTCTCCTCAGCCTTGCCTGTCTGGCTTATATCTCACCATTATAAACAAAGAAGCAATAGAAGTAGTTCAAAATAGGAAACCCTCCCACTTAAAGGATGCAAATAATAAGTATTTTCAAAATAAACCCATCAAAAAAGTGAGGGCAGGTCTACGGAAAAGGTTTTAGTTAATAGTGTCATTCCAAACATAAACTGTGAGACACACTGTACAGTTGAAAAACATGTATCCAATGCACCACACTTCCTCAAGCTACCCTCTGAGAATCAGACCAATGTGTAAGACTCCACATCTCGGGCATGCCAGTTGCGGCTACAACAAGAAGATAAGGTGTGAGTGTATACTTGAGTTGTAAAGCTACTTTGTGTGAATTTTAAAATTGAATAGATTTGACACGCTGTAAAAAATGATATGTTTTCTATACTAAAAAATTAAAGTAACAATTCAGCTGCTTTATCCCTAAGTAAAGAAATAAATCTAACACAACCTGGACAAAATACATGCAATCTGTTAATTTATTTTAAAGTATTGAAAACATGTGTTTTCAATACATGTATGTTCTCCTTTATCTTCATTTATTTGGTTTTTAATAACTGATTTGATCTGGTGATTGGAATGCAGTTTCAAATGCAGTTCATAACATTCGGCTAACTTTATGTTCACAGAGCAGAATCCAGGTTTGTGCTCCTGTAAACACAAGTGTAAAGTTGTAGGTATGGTATACTGTTTGCATGATTATCTTACCTCTTGCTGTATCTGAATGTGTTTATAACAGATTTATCAGCGCAGGAGCCTTGTGGTGAAAATGTGGGTGTGATGAAATCAGATTCATAGTGCATTCCGGGAGGTGGAAGTACTTCTGGTTGAAATTATTTATCCTTTAAAATCTAATGAAGTATAAACATCTCACTTAAATTGTATCCTGGTTTGAGACAGCCACTTGCATTTTTTAAAGCAGGGGCAAAGAAGAAGGGACAGTTCTAGTCTGACTAACCATCCCATTTTGTTGTTTTTATTTATTTGTAATCACAATTTTGATAAAGTCGTGAACTACAGCTGCAGAGTACAGTGAAAACACAGTAGACCAATTGAAGAGCAAACCAACATAGTGTGCACAGCTGTTTAGACAATTAAGACAGAATAATCAGTGGAAACAAAAACCAGCACACACACTGGATGGGGACTCAAAGAATGGAGTAGCACACCCCATGTATATTTTGGAGCTATGAAACAAAGTTCCTTGCCTTTACTTTAACTTTTTATTTGTTTATATTGATAAACTCTTTATGACTTTAAAAAGACATAAAGTTTCTGATACAATATAATTAAATGTAGAATACAAATGAAGACTGCAAATAGTCTGGTCACTTAGATTTATTCCTCACTGAACAAAGTCATATGAGCCATTTGAGAAAATAAAGGCAGTCTAGATTTACTCTTAGTTGTTACTTAATGACAGATTTGAGGTCTTCTTTAACTACAGTTAGGGGTCCAAACCCACAGCAGGAACAGACACAGTGAGAACAGTTTTAAAAAATAAAATCTAAGCACTTTTGACCACATCCCGCTGTTGCTCCTGGCAGCTTCACACACCAAAGAAGCTTAAAAGGTTGGTTGTTGAGGCAGGTGGAGTATGTACCTGATGTCACTTCCCTCTCATCTCTGCAGCACAGCAGGAGTGCCCATGTCTCTGCTAAATTTCACTGCTCTATCACGAATCATTCACTTATGAATATCATTGAAGGTGAAAGAAAAACTTGATTTGCAATCATCCAAACCAATTTTAAGTGGATCAACAATTCTTCCGGGGCTAGCTCCCAAGCGGTTTAATAAAATGACCTTCTTTTCTGAATGACCAGTTAACAAATTGATCACAACCCATGGGAAAATTAAACATTATGCATTAAACTTTTCTAAACTCCTCCAAATCTCCATGCAACAAGACATCCAGAGATAAAGAACAGCCATAGCACATGGGCTGAATCTGCTTTTGCAGTTTGGTCAGAGGGCAAGAGGGAGACAATCCCTTGTTTCCTCGGGGGAGCAGCCCCCACTGTGAAAATGCTACCTCTCAGCTGTCCTAAGCTGACACTGTGATCCCACCCAGCTATATGAGCTTTACAGGTCCCACACTTTAGAAAATACCATCCATCCATCCATCCATCCATCCATGCATCCATCCTTTCATCCATCCATCCATAATTTATACCCACTGCATCCAATCTATGGTTCCATCACAGAGTACCATATGAGTAACTCCAAATGTGTGTTTTTCCCCACAAAAAGGAGAGATTTGCATATTTTTTTCAAGGCTTCCCACTTTTAAAATATCTTGCCTCAATAAGAAGTGTGACACCTTTATCCAACCTTTACCCACCACTCACGAAAGTCTGCAATGGTGAGGCTTTTGAAAACGCTAGCATTTATAACCATGTTCGAAAGGTACCTATCATGGAGGGGGGAAGGGGCTGTCTGTCTTGTTGCTGATGTGCAAGTGACAATGCATAAAACTAATTTAGCCAAAAGGAAACTTTTTCCAGTTCTTGCGGACCTTGTGGGGCTTCACAGCCTCATCACATGTTTTTTACTGCCCAAAAATTTAAAAACTGACTAACCTAAAAGATACATGAGATGTCTGCTATTTTGCAGTTTTTTTCAGAGTGGACAAAATCAGCACATGGTTATGTGTCATACTGGGGATCGAGATAATGTGTGTTCACGTGTCATGCCTGATCATGCCAGTGATCAGGCCATGTTTTTTTAAAGCTGAAAAGCAGAACACCATGGGGAATTCAGAATATGTACCTGGTTTTCAGAAGCGGCTCACATCTCTGCACATTAAGTAGAGTCTGTTCCAGAATGGGGAGTGTGTGGAGGGTGGGATGTGGGGTTGCTCCGGGGGAGCTGGAGGAACACGATGACTCTCAGAATGTTTCCTAGTATCAATAACCCCAGTCACTGTCTGCTGTCACTGCCAGCCAGGCAATCCCTCCAGGCAAAGCACTGTTTTTATCAGCAATAGCATTTAACAAGACAGTTCTTGTCATGCTCACCATCTCCTTGAGTGGTCATGGATTTTTTTCAGTGAGCTAAATGCTGTTTTGAACAGGTTTTATACTGTTCCTGGTATCCTGGTGGCCGGGTCTCTTGGCCAGATACACCCGCGCCATGATTTGACTTTGATTTCCTGAGGTAAGTGATCCAGAGCTGCGGGCCCAGTGAGCCGTGGCTGAAATCCGGCCCCTACTTTGGCGGCCTGCTCCTGATATTGTACACTCTAATGCAAAGTGAAGCCTCACGTCTAAATAGACTGTCAGCTCCCCCCCACCAACTACTTTCACTGCACCCCCTCTCCTTTTATTTTTAACGTTTCCAAAAATCCCCAGATGGGATTCATTTCCACTCTGTTCTGGAGCGTAAACGATACAACGATATTAAGGGGCATTAAACTACTTGATGACATTTTGGTCACGTTAATGAAGACTGGCATGTGGCATGTGGGGGCTGGGGGGGGAGAGGGGGATGTGTGTAAGTGTGTGCATATGTGTTTGTGTGTGTGTGTGTTTGGTTCTCTCTGTCTAACTGTGACCAGGAGTGGGGGTTTGGGGAGGGGAGATTGTCTGTAGCCTCATGTCTTTATTTACTAAGGCTAGACAGGGAAGGTAAATTTTCAATACTGAAAATAAATGTATTGCCTGTGCCACTTTTCCATGGAAACCACTATCAGGGGCAGGGTGCAGTAGGTCGGCGGTATGCTGTCACAGCTCCTGGTGTCTTAGAGACCACGTCTGCAATTTTATTTGCCCGCAGACACAACTCCCTACCCCACACCAGAGCACCAACTCCAATCCTCCCAGTTTCATTTTACCACGGGTGCTGACATTTTGATGGAACCCCACTTCTGGAGGCAGCTGATGCTGGTGTATGGCGGTTACATTAATTGCTAATGACAAAGGCAACCTTCACTCTACGTGGTTTCCCGCCCCATGTTTCTGGATGGTTTTCCAAAGGCTCTCCTTTCCCCCAATAGGAAACACGATATGGGACCTGTGAAAACAGTGTGTATATTGTAGTTTAATTGGGCTCTCGCTGTCGCCCGTCCCCCCTGCCCCCGTCCACCCCAGCCCTGGCGCGTGTGCTGTGGGGTGTCTGTTCCACAACAGGAAAGAATAAGCTCAGGCTCAAATCATAGGAAATTCATCAAATATGGTTGTCGGAGTTGTGTCTTTCAAGCCCTGTTTCCTTGCCATATGATCTCTATAAACCAAATTACTGCTGGCTCCCTCTTGGGCCCGGAGACGCCTGAGGCAGGCCCCCCGTAATCAAAGCCAAATGCTGGCGACAATGGAGGGGATCACCCCAGAAGAATGGAAAAACTCCCCCACCCCATTTAAACTCTGTTTAAATTGACATACTTTTTTCTCTGGAACATCTCCTGCATTTTGCTATTTGTTTTTTTCTCTTAAGTATTGAATAAGAAGTATGTTTTGATTGATTGTTTGATTAATGTAACTTCTTCATTCAGTCTAATATCTGATCAGGTGATAGAGCGGCAAGGTCTCCATCTTGCAGTATTTTTTTGTTGCTTCTCACTTTAGGAACACAAACACACAATTGCAGTATGCTACAGTTAGTCATGCAAAAGAAAGGAGATTTATAAATTACTTCATAGTGACTTTATAAAATAAATACATCAGAAAGCTGGTTCAACGTTTTTATTAATTCTTTGTTTGTTAGAATCATGAAGTGCAGATCCATTGATTAGTTATACCCCCTTCATCCAATTCAGGGTCACAGGGGGCTGGAGCCTATCCCAGTATACACTGGGCAAAAGCCAGGGAGACAACCTGGACAGATACCTATCTATTACAGGACCACATAGACAAAAACGTACTCATAATGTATATTATACAAACACTCATACCTATAGTCAATTTGCCAAGTTCAATCTGCCGTACCTGTATGTCTTTTGGCCTTGGGAGGAACCCATACAAACAGGGGGAGAACAAGCAGACTCCATACAGAAACGGGCTAGCCATGCTGGGAATCAAACTTTGGTCACTCTTGTGGTGAGGCCAAAACATGCCATAATATGTAAAGCAAAAATAGCATATTATGTTGCAATTTTACATTACATTAAAAAATAGTACAGCATAAAATTAAAAATTAATTGCACTGATTGCACATTAACAATATTATCAATAACAAATTGCAATTCACAGCATCACAGCATCAATTCACAGATGAAAGATCATCTTCAGTTGATTGTTGAACTATTGTGCGCTGTCACAGTTGGAAAGACTAAGTGGTTAATGATTTTACTTATGAAACTGTTCTAAGCACAAGCCCAGATGAAAACAGTTGCCTTTTTTTCTACCATCACCCTCTGCCCACCCAGTTTCAAGGAAATTACTGCTAATCTGCAAATAACATTACATTAATGTATAACTTCTGGAAAATCATTGAATATACAGTAAAGTGTTGCAGTTCTGTTAATTTCTTTCATTATTGTCTGTTTGTAGTTTTATCTGGATGTCAATTGGGGATAAATTGGAAAAGTATGAATTGTGGCCATGAAATGAGATTAGCGAGGTCAAGCTCTATAATCCCTCACACATTTGTTCTTCTTGTCTTCTAAACAATAACAAAAAACCGTTGCACTTTCCTTTTTGTGTAAAATTGAATTTTACTCATAATGAGGCATATCCTTTTAAAAATATAAAAATGCAATTTGCAAATCAGGTTTTCTTATCAAAGAGCAGATATCTGTCTTCATAAGGCATAGAAAGCAGAAATAACTGCTTATGCAGTAAATTATTCTGTCCTACCTGTGTGACAATGGCTGGGGATGAATACCCCAGAACAAGCCCTTAAGCTGTCTGTCTGTCTGTCTGTCTGTCTGTCTGTCTGTCTGGCCATGGTCATCATGTGTCCATGTGACTGTGTGTCTGTGTATGAGTGCAAGCAAAAAATAACCCACGAATGCTACCATATGTAGGGGTATGAAAAGGGAAAACTATAATGGAGACGCCAATACACGTGTTTGCTCTTTGCATTAAGACCAGCTTCAGTCCTTCTTGGAATGCTGCAGTACATATTCTGTGTATAATGGGGTACTTAGCCATTCTTCAAGCAGGGCACCCAGGGCTTTGAGAGGTAAAGGAGGAAATCTGCACAGTGCTGTGCTTTGCTGCTCATAAAGGTTTAGGAATGGTTCAGTGAGATAGATCTGGTGACTGCAGAGGTCATGAAAGACTTTTGACTTGAACCTGCTGTTCATAAAAGCACAGTGCTGTCATTTAGGAATACAGATACATCTTAAGGAAATAATGAGTCTACTTGATCAAACGTGAGCCAAACAATTTTTTTGTAAATGCATTTATGAAAACAATTTGAAAGTTTCACATGCCTGTTTGTTTATAGAGTCTCAGCATGTTGTAAACTGTTTACATTGAGCAAAAATGAAATGTAATGTTGTGAAGCCTATACAACTAGTTTTTCCTTTTATTATTCAATTTATTTTTTTTATCCTGATATTATATTGTCATGGTTTGAAATTATTATATAAAAAGCATAAAGGGATTCAACATTGAAAATGTCAATGGATTAATTCACATGCACCAACAGTTAGAGCTACCACCCTGTCAATATAAATCTTATCTGTGATACACACCATATGTTTAGTGGGCATCACAGATGAATCAAATGTATGGGTCCGTTACAGTAGCAACACAAATACGTTCCTGATTATGTTCCCGTGACAGCTACATTGACTGCTATTCATGATTACAATTAATTTTTGTCATTGAGGTGCAATTTCACTCCTGTCATGAATTTTTAGGTAGTTGTTTAGTGGAATTGGCAATTCATTTCTTAACAGAAATTTCTGAAACAAATATATTGAATGCTTTTGGCAAAGTAATATAGACTATAGTCTTATAGACTATTTAAGTAGAATACGTAAGTTTTGGTTTTTTACCATTTACACCTAACTGAAAAGTCAAACCAGATAAGGACACAGTCAGCACCAATTGGAGGAGGCAGAGTTGAATCACATGACAGCCTGTGGGATACACTATAAACACATGCTTCCAATGGAAAAGGCGCATATCTTATGCTTTAAAAGCCACTCTTGGGTTTCTCTCCCTCCTGGTCTGGCCTGATTTTCTGAGATAAAAGTAAGACGACTGGACACTCCACTCCACAAGGCTTGTTAATCATGGCTTAATAATTTAATCATTCATTTCATTTAATAATAATTATCATGTACTGTTACACATTGCTCTATCTCAGCCAAGGAGACTTCTGAGAGAATAAAGGATTGTACCAATTTTGTATCACAGCCAAAGATAAAAAATAAAAGAGAACACTACAAAAATGAAATAGTAGAAGGTATGCATGTACTCAGATGAATGTATTTACATGCACTAAAAATATTATTAATGAAAAACACAGATGATATGAGGACACAGAACCGTGCAGCACTGTGCAGGAGTTTTCCTACTAGCAATACCTGATTCTCAGGAGGAAGTAATGTCAGACCTACATGATACACCAGATAGACCTTAACAAGTCAAGAGAAGTTCAGACTGAAATACAGATGTGCTTCTATACAAAATCTCCATTGTGATAAGGCAGGGCTTGCATTAAAATTGCAAATTTAATGTGCAAATCATTTGTAATAGTGCATCACCCATTAGTACTTGAATTGAAACAAAGTGAGGGTTCAGTCTCTGTGTGGTTCTCTCTCTTTGCACAAAGGGAAAATGAATTTAGTTGGAAAAGAAAAAGCAAAAAAAGAGCAATTATCCTAAAATATTGCAAGATAAAGGCTGTATATCAATACTCTGATGCTTGATTGCAAAATTATAAATTGTTTGTTCTTCCCTAATGTGAATATTTTGGGGCAAGCGGTTAGCAGTTTCTCCTGAATAAGAAACTTCTAATCCATCCTTACCTGCCTTTTTGTTTACAATGTGTTTTCCTTGCTTGTGAAGTGAGCCGTCACATTTAGATGTATCTAAGTGTTTTTTGTGCAACCATCTGTTTCCTGTGGGCTGTATCTCCTCTTGTTTAATCATTCCAGCTTGGCTCAGCCCAATCTTCTCTTTCATTAGACATTTAACCTAATCCCACCTTAATCTTTCACTTCATTTTGTTCTTTTTTCCCATCACCACACTATTAAAGTAATAATGCCAAGCCTAGCTCTTTCGATCTGTAAATGAAAACTCTGAATGTCAACAGCGTGAATCAGAACTATTTTTACCATAATCACTTCCTTTCATTGTGTCTAAATGTAATCACTTTAACATGGCATTATTCAAACGAGTTCTCAGTAATGGGTCGTTAAATGAATTTTACCCCCGTGGAATGCAAAGGCATCATGGCAACATACTGTGTGTATGTTAATGAATAAGTTTTTAAATCAAAGTCTTAGCCTGAGTTCACAGGCATTGAAAATATTTAAAGACACCCCTACCCCAGTCTTAAAAGGCTCATTTTTAGTCATTTAGCTGTGATAGCTCTTTCTTTTGACACAACGCGACGTGTGGGTGACATGTAGCTGATCAATGCTGCCAGTGACAATTTCAAATAATTCAGCAACTGAACGTGACTCATCCGCAATGCAAATGTATGGCAGAAAATGTGTATCAGACACAGCAGGTGAATACATTTCCCACTGAATTCCAAATAAATGTCTCCCTTGTGCTCTGATTGCCTTTTGATAACCTTTCCGTGTGATTGGAGGAAAACTTCTTTCTTTTCGGGTACTGAATCATGTCTGTTTTTGTTTCTTTCCATTTTCTTGGGAAAACCATGCATGCTTATGGTAATATTTTGCTGTACACCCTTTAATTTGTGTATATTCTATCCTATGGGTAGGGGGACACTATGAGGTAAAGCCAGCATTACATCTTATGTATTATCCAGACAATTCATTGTGACGACTAAGACTGAGATGACTACCATTTCACAAAAATAA
The DNA here is from genome assembly GCA_022829145.1 of Albula goreensis. NCBI lineage: Eukaryota > Metazoa > Chordata > Actinopteri > Albuliformes > Albulidae > Albula > Albula goreensis. The sequence continues at coordinate 19,557,724 of CM040755.1, read as the reverse complement.
TAAACTCCAACAAGATCCTCTGTATTTGACCTGTGTACTAAGTATTCAGGGGTGAAAAAGCATGACAGTATAAAATGATTAAACAGCTGGCAAACATAAACTTTTCCTAATTGGTTTTGAGAAAACATTAGAAGTTCAGATTTATTTATTTTTTTTAAACTACCATACATTTCTGTTTAACCGCTTGGCTGAAGCACATCAGCCTTTTTTTAACCACAATGAAAATAAAAATCAAGATAAACTTATTTGGCAAACCTCGCTGCTAACCGAGCCAGTGTCCTGGAATTGTTTCCTTATTTGAGTAGGCAGCTTACAGCCGCAATAATAAAGAGCTATCATAAAACCTTAAGAGAGCTATTTTCAGGCAAATTCAGATTTAAACTCCATTGAATAATAAGAGCCTGACGTGAAAGCAGCAGTATAGTCAGTATAAGCTAAATATGCTTGGAAAACCTGCTCATTCTTACTGCCCTCACCACTGCTAAACCTCACAATAACAGAACTGCCTATTGGCTTTCAGATATAAGATTGTCTATTTATTTAGACGTTTTCACATGTGAAACAGTGTTGGGTGATTTTATTTAAAAAAGAGAGCAAAGCATCCACAAGCATGATTTGCCATTCAGAAGGTATGGTGTGCCTTCCATCATATATTAACACATTCTATGTATTTTATGTTGGTTTGGTTTCTTAGGTTGTACAGTATATGACAGCTCAGTTGTGTATTTCTGATATAGTTAAAGTCATTTTAGTTTATTTTGAAATGTTTCAAATATGTAACATTTTTAACCTTTTACTTTCAAAGTGTAAGTGTTTTAAAGCCCATTTTCAGAAATTTCAAAAATGATGTTTTCATATCAACACATTTTTATATCAAAACTGATGGCACTTAATGATCCAAAGACAACACTGAGCAGGCAGTAAATCATGTCAGAGTAGATGTAGTGAGGAAGGCATACTTAAGCTTCTCCTGCTGCTCCAAACCAAGCATCCAGGGGGAGGAGCGGCAATAATGGCCATGCTTGTGGGCTGGGAGACCAGATCAGAATGAACCGTTATGCTGACAACTGTTCCAATGGGGGACTGTAATAATTTAAACCAGACCATTACACCCTCTAAAAAATAGTAGCAAGTACATACTGCAAAAAAGGGCCATCAGAAAAACGGCATTACTATTTAGCAGACTGCTTGAAAGCTTTTTCAATCAAAAGCCTTAATAAGAAACAGATTGTAGTGTTTGGTTAAAAGGCGCAACTTCCAGAAGTGAAAATTAGGTTGTGAGTTGAAAAGGGGGCCAAATTTGTGATGCCTTGGATTTTCAGCACCATGGTGTAATGGCCAGATTTCAATCATTCTTACAGATTCCCCCGGTTTGTTCTTTTCTCAACTGGGAAACAGTACTGTGTCATAACTGCCAAACAAGCCATATCTCAGAACATGGAGTCATGCCAGTTTTACAAAATGGAAAGGCCATCCACCAGTAAATGTACAAAATTATATGTTCTCAACAGCTGCCAATATTTTTCCCTTCTCTTTACATTGTAGCTATTTACAATGTACATTATGCATAGAAACCAAATTTACTTTAATGCATCACTCAATATACTTTAATCCAACAAAGGCAAAAAAATATCTTACTGAGAGAAACCTCCCTGTTGACAAAGTCCATTTTATCACTGCTAATATCTTACTGCTAGTTTCTCCACGTTCTCAATGGTAATATATGAATCCTCTTGAATTGTAACTTAATAGTAGACATACGATTAACTATGATTAACTTTTCACAACTATTTTTGCCTCCAATGAGCTTCCATTAAAGGTTGCCTCCATTCATTCCATTCATGGATGCATTCAATTACTCTCAATAAAGGTTTGAAAACAGAGAACTAATCCAGGGCCCACTGAAACACACACACACACACGCACACACACACACATGCGCGCAAACACATTTACATAAAAATCCAATTAATATTCATTATTCAACAACATAGTGAAATGTGAATTGATAGTCTCTTAGGTCATACTGAATTGAGGCAGCTTTTCTCTGCATTTGTTTGTTTCGACACATTTTCTGATTGTTTTTATTAACATATAGATACCATACTATTTCTTTGTAAAGACTGTCTCTGCTCTGGCTTTAATTTTAAATTGTTTAACAAACAGACAATGTGAGCAAGATTAAATGGGGGAAATCTAAATGACAGTATCCATTTAAGAAGCAGGAACACTGAAAGCACTGCCACCCTGGTTAGGCAGCTATAGAAATGCCTCACTCAGTTTTCATCTCCAGTTAAATGAGATAAAGACACAAGGCTAGACGATTGTACAATGGCAATTGACTTGGACTCTTGGACAATACAATTCTAAAGAAGTACAGTATTACAAAATTACATTGATCAAGGTTGCAAATACGCCTTCCAAGCAGACAATCTGACAATTTATCTGTGCCACATCATTTGTTCAACATGTGGGATGTAATTGACAGACAGATTATTAAAAAAAAGAAACCAAGGCCTTTAGAAGCAAGCAGTAAATGAACTTTTCACTTATCTTTTTCTCTAGATTTCAATGTAAATCCCACCTTTTGAAATTGGTTTAAATAAAAAAATGGAGAAAATGTACAGAATTCTTTACATGTCTTTCAGAGAAAGACAAGAACCTGAACTGGAAGCCTGTCTTGCAAATAATATACTAAATAGCTTTTTTATCCTTTCAAACTTTGGCCAAAAAATCTTGAAAAAATAAAGTTAATGAATGTATTATAAAGAACAGTGGGGGGAAGTTTATACATCCTGAGTGAACTAAACTTGTCTGACTGCATAATAACGTTCACTAAAATAAACCAAAGATTACTTTGGATTAATGTGGACCTTTTTTTGCTGTCACATAAGATTTTCTGTAGTGAATTTATTTTTTTAAATTTACAAATAATTTTATTTCCATTTGATTTCCGATTATGTTAATAATGTGTGATCACACAGCAACTCCTCTCACACTTCATCCTGTCACCAAATCAAATGCAATTCCTGAAGAATCATTTGGTATATTTCACAATAAAAAGCCTTTTAATGACAGTTATCTCTTGTAGTGTAAGGGGTACATTAAAAATATTAGCATGGCCAACTTTAATGTATTAATGGATGCAAGCCAGTGTTACGATCATCAAGCTGAGCATCTCCTTTGATGCCTCATCGAGCAGAAATCTTCTTTTTTTAAAACAAAATGTTTGAAGTGTCTGCCTGTGTAATAATGATTTATAATTCTCTTGAACTAAAGCAAAATTTGCTAGTAAAAATCATTTTTGAAATAAAAATAAATTGTGCCCGGAGGGTCAGGCTCCATTTTCAAAAGGAGATCACCCAAGAGCAGCAAATGATTTAATAAGCCACCAGTTCCACAACGCCGAGATGGAGGGAACAGAAACATGGAATTTCAAAGTATGTGTAATTAATATCAGTTTATTAGTGTGTCAATCTTTCAAACTGCAGTCTGAAGCAGAGAACAAGAGAGAATGAAAGAATGAAGTGGAGAGAGGTTAAGATTGAGAAGCATATAAAGAACGCTGGAGAAAAGAGAAAAGAGGTGAGGCACATAGTAGGCTTCTTGTCCAGAATCCCATGGTGCAAATCAGAGTGATAGAAATGATGAACATGGTCACTGCCTCCCTCCTTTCTCTGCTCTCCATAACTGGCATGTGTACTCCCTCCCTGCCCTCACCCTGCTGTACACAGCACAATGCAAACAGCACAACTTAAGCACTTTTTACTGGATTCAATAAATAAAAAAACTTTTATGATCATTCTTCTTTTTCACCTCCCACCCTTCTTCTGTATTCCTTTTGAGGAAACAAACTGATGAATGTTTAATGATACATCTGTATCTTTGAATGATGATCATCAAATCCAAATACCCAATAACTGCGCTTGAGGAAGAAGACATTTTTATATTGTGTTAAGAGCTGAACATGTTGAACTCATAGTTTTGAAGCTCGGGAAATATCTCATGAGCTTTGTTCTGGTAGTGATATATTGCATTTCACTATGTTGGCTGGTCTTTGGAGACCATACACTGCAAGTGCACAGATTCTGTTCCAAACACTCTCAACAGGTGCAGCCTGCACATGCTTTGCCTGTGACCCTTTAATCTGATGAGTGTGTGTGTGTGTGTGTGTGTGTGTGTGTGTGTGTATGTGTGTGTGTGCGCGCGTGCGCGCGTGTGTGTGTGTATGTGTGCGCGTGTGTGCGCATGTGTGTGTATGTATGTATGTGTGCACGTGTGTTTATGTGCGTGTGTGCTTTCTATAGCTCTTTACCTGCACCACCTAACAGTTTTCCACTTTCACTAGCTGCAGTTACTGGCTACACATACTGTGTAGGTACAGTATTACAGATCATCACTCTCAAAAGGTAACCTGCATGCTTTTCAGTATGCACAAAAGAACAAAAACAACAAGAACAGGACTGTGGTATCCATGCCATTGCAGATGATGATAAAAAACACATGCCTTTATGATGAAGGAAAAATGCAGTCTCTTCTTGTGATGTCGGAAGTGCCATGATGGCTCCAATGCAGTGCCATGCTGGGCCTTATCGGTATGCACTTAATCGCTGTATTTAAATCAGCCACAGCTAAGCTTGCTCCATTATTCAAAACAAATGCCATTTTATTAAAATATTGGAAGCTGAATGATTTAATGTTGTACTTTTGAATAGTAAAGCAGTTCTACATTATTATGATGGCACATTTAGTTTGTTTACTTTTAACCCCAATCCCCCTTATGTTTACAGCTCCCAAGGTCCCAGACAGCTTCTCCTCAGAGTGCTCTCATGTTTACTGTGCTCTCGTGTACGCCACTTACATTAATATACTCCAAAGCAAACAGAGAGGGAGCTGTGACACAGTGTGGCAGAAATCCTGGACGTACTGTTACGTGACTTCACCATGTGCTTGTCTGCTGCTCCACTTTTATGTTAAATTCATGGTCCTGGAACATGCGTCTGCCAGTAAACAACATCCTAGCAGACATCTAAAAAGGGCAGTGATTTAATAGGGGGCAAATTAAGAATCCATACTGTACTTTCTCCTATCCCCTTGCCCCCCAAAATACAGTAGGTGAGGAGACTGGCAGGCCTGGTCTGCGTAACAAATGCCTTTCTCCCCACAACCCCAAAACCCCCACCCCCACAACCCCCAACGTGAAGGATGCAGTTAAACAGGCCTGTATATAAATTATATTACATACAATAAATTATCGTGCTCACAGACATGATATGGCACACAGGAAAAAGTAATAGCCAATTGGCACACAGATTAAGCAAATGCAAATACAAATTCAAATTCACAGAGCAGATGTTGTGTGTTGTAATATTAACAAGTGCAGTTGGGATCCTGGCATGGGTAGTGAAGAGGACAGGGGCGTTCAGTGTTGAGGGTGTGAGCTGAGTCAACAGGTCATCCAAATGGCCTTGTTCCAAGAATCTCCATTCTGCCCTTCTATACAATTGGTTATATACATACATCTGTGTATATGAAGACATATCTATGCTCATAAAGGCTCATGGGAAAACTGTGTACGTTAGAGATTAAAGTCTCTACAGTGATAGTACCGGGAACAGTTACTTGAAGAGGGACCTTATAATGACTGTGTCTTAATTCAACATTTAATAAAATGACATTACTCCACAAACAATAAAACGTTTGCAAAATCATTTTTTTCTTAAATGTTTACAATAAAAAAAATGAAATATCTTATGTAAGAGCCTATCCCCATTTGGAAGCATGGTGTATATGCATATACCATGTGAGATGTAGAAAGACAGATTCATGAATGTGTGGCATGTCCAACCGAGCACTTTTCCTAGGGTCGGTTTTGAAGTGATCCTTTTAAACAGTGTCAGTGCTGAGAAACTCTGGACAGTTTGGGAAAAGTGAGGTAGAATCAAATGCTGTTGGGTGATGAATTCCATTTCTCTTCTTCCACAGACTACTGATCTATCTACGAGCCACACTGGCAACATCTTGGCTTTCTGAAAAATGCATGGATAACCAAATAAATGAGGCATTCTGGGGACATTTACATATTCATAAAGGTGTGGTTGAGTAATTGGCACATGCATGAGAAAGCTGAGCGATGGTTTTGAGAGGATTATACATGCCTGTGTCGGCACCTTTATTTTGTTAAATTCCAAAAGCCAGGGGGGAGAGTCAACATGCTTTTAAACGTCCATTATGCATTCATTCTTCCACACTGAAAATGTGGCTGAAGGCTTTGAGAGATAAATACACTGAGGACACGCAACGAGGTGAAACAATATGGAAAATTACATTTTTGTAGAAAGAAAAAAAATGTCCTATGTGGATTTTTCAAATGTTTATTTAGTAATCTCATGTGCCTTCTGCCTCAGATGAAATATTTTCAACATATGGCTGTATTAAAAGACTGAAAATGTGAATATTTCTGCAACGACTGATCTGGTAATGTCTATTCCGGTAAATAAAAAACAGAAAAACACTGCATAATTTTTGTAGGTAGCCAAACCTTTAACCCCCTCTGTCTTGTCAGATTTTAGTGAAATGGTACCATCTACTCTGTCTTCTTCTCAGCTGCATGTTTGTTCTTGTAATTTAAAGTCAGACACAAAAATGTTTGTTAAAAACATCAAATAAGCACTGCAATACTGAAATTTTCATCCAAGTTAGGGGACAGAAAAGTACAAGATCATGAGCCTCTACAGTCAGAAAGCAGGGTTTTTCTGTTCATTTATCCTTTAAAATATGTTGTTCCATTTGTGTAATGTATAATATTCAATATGACTAATAAAAGTAGATTCAGGAAAATGCTCTAGCATGTGCATGTGTGTATGTGTGTCTTTGTGTATATGTATGTGCTTTTGTGGCTTAGTGTATGCATATATGCGTACGTGTGTGTGTGTCTGTGTGAGTGTCTGTGTGTGTGTGATTGCATGCATGTGGGTGTGTGCATGTGTGTGTTTGTGTGTGTGGAATAAACCACGCCACACATATAATATGATCAATTTAAATGCAGAAACCGAAACGTTTCAGGACTTGGATACAGCTTTGGCAAATATCAGGTTTGATTAAAACGTTATGTGAGCACACACAGGGCATCTTTTCTCAATGGTGCACCTTTCATTTTATAACAGGGCCCAGCAGCTTTGCACTCCAACCCACAGCTATTGCTAACAGTCTGGGTCTAGACCTTATCAGCAGTGGTTGTGACTACTTCTCCTCTTCTTCATCCCCTCCCCCCAAGTGCCCCTCCCAATCGCAGGGTCCTGGACGTTAATTCGCTGGATGAAATATTTATTGCCACCATACTTTCTGAGCATAAGTTTCAGACCACTTGATAAAATGAATCTGGGTGGCATTATTTTTTAATTATCTCAAATGACTGTTTACTGAGGAGAATGCAATGTAATGCAGATAAACAGATAATTGTGTCCCATTGAGCCTAGACCTCACTTATTAGATACCAACTTCATATCTAAGAGTGATGTGTCTCTTCTACACACAAAAAAGAAAACTCTCCCTGCTGGTAAAAAATCCCCCAATGTAACAAATCTCCTGCCCCCCAAAAAACTGCAGAGAAAAAGAAGAAAAAAATGGCTGACACTGCAAGTGTTCCTAGGATTTCCTTACAGCTATGTGCTGGCAAGAGACAAATTCGACAGGAACACAGTACGATTTTTTCCCCTCCACCTCCTCTGCCGTCCCCTTTGTGTCACCACATTAACTGCAAGATGGATCCTTTCAGTCTCTCAACAGTCATGTCTCTGGCGTTCTGTGGGTCTGAGACGGGGTCTTGGCTTATGCCACGCAGCATGCCGATTCCTCGATTGTTCGTCTCCCTTTTTCCACCCTCTTTTACTTCCCTCACAATTCCCCCACAATTTGGCTTGCCAGCACAGCGCGCACACAAACCATCGATGAGAGGCGGGCCTGGGGTAGACAATGAGAGGACAGTCCCATGAGCCAGCTGGCTGGGCCAGAGCACATGGAGGTCTGGGACAGCTGTGCCGTTTTTGGGCATGGTAAAAACTCAAAATAGGAGTTTTGTTTCTGAGGTGAAGGAGTGCTCACCAGGTGGAATTTTGACACATTACCTGAACAACCTGAAAATGTTGATAATAATCACAGGTATTAAGCTTTTTGAAGAAGGTATGTCTTGACATGAAATTTAAAAAAAAAATGCCATTTTGTTCTGAACACTGGGAATCAGAAAGCAAACCATGAGTAAAAAAATGAAATGAGTTGCATGAGACTAAGCAGGCCCAGATTCAGTCAACATTTGTCCTGAACATTGAATTACTATTATTATTTTCTTCACAAACAAGGTTTGGTGAGGTCAGTTTTGTGTGTCTGTGAAAAAAAGAACATCCCTTGCTTTTTGTCAAAGTTGAAGACAGATGTTGATGGAGGCCAAGCCGGTGAATAATATGTAGCAGGGAGGAGGAGCAGTGAGTGGGGGGATGCAGGGGTGGGCGGTGTTTTAGGATTATAAAGTTTGAGTTTAACCTTGCAGGACTTTTGGAAGGCACTTCGGCATCATGGCTAAGAGTGCTGGCAGAAGGACAGAGTTCCTGGTGGGCCCTCTCGTCTCCGGGAGCTGGTGCTCCACACTAATCTATTTTAAACCATCTGTGAAAATAGCCAGATTCCTTAAGTCCTTCACCTCAATGGATTAAAAAATGGCTCTGGGCTCCAGCCAGCTTTATATATGTGTGCTGTTGTACATGTCCAATATCTCAAAGCCCTCAGCCGTCCAAGATTCCGAGTTAACGTTTCCTGAAAACATTTCCTCGTGCTGCTGCCAATTCAGGAGGCTCACACCTGTATCGCACATCCAGACTTTCTGAGGCTAACATTACTGAGTCTGTTCTCTCTAGAGTGAGAGTTTATGAGAGCATTACTTAACAACTCTGTCTGTGCCCCTAGCAAAGCACAGAAAGCACAGAGCCTTAGGTTTAACAAACCTCATATTACATACAGCTAACACCATTCATGTAGTGATACGCATTATAAAAGATTATCTCAGGTGTTATCAATTTGATGAAGATACATATGCAAACAATACTTAATAATATTTTTAAATTGTATCCAATAGAACAATATCTGCAAGTAGGAACAATGCACAATGTAGTTTCATTTTTATTTTACAGCCATCTGTAAACTGAGCAGAAGCAGAGATGTGAGGAGACAGAAGCTACATCAAAAATGTATTGAGCCAGTTTAAACTGACTACTCTGAAACGCAATGCTGTACTGCTGTACTCATGCCAAACGCTGTACAATAAAGTCGTGAGTCAAGTCTAATGAGAAAATCAGATAAATAGCAGATGAGTTCAGGAGGACAGCTCTCTCTGACTGATTCATTGGATGCTGGCAATGGCATTGAGATCAGATGCAGGCAGGGGCTCCAGAACAGTGAAATATTGTTCTGTGAGACTCCCTCCCTGCATTTAGCCATCAGGGCTGGTGAAACAGGGCATGCAGCAGTGGCATATTAATTATTATCCAAAGCCCAGAACACCTAAAGTCTGCCCTACAATGCTGAGACAGCTCATTCAAACCCCAATAAGCCAAGACTGCAGCATCATTCTGCAGAACACTGGCAAATGTGACAGCAAACTGTTGGTTAGCCATGTCAACATAAGCTACAACAAAACATAAAAACATAACATGTAACTTATTTTGCCAATTTAAAGTGAAAACTGCACAAGTCATGCAAAATCATCAAAAAAGTGTGCATGTTCGACTCATCGCTACTGGTGATTGTAGATTTGTGAATTGAGATAAAATTAACGGTGTAGCGGCAGTATAGAGTATGTCTAATTTTCCATCTACTGCTGGGAGCTCAGGCTGGATGGAGCTAACACAGGCACCTATTATATACACCGCAGTTAAAATCTGCTTTTCCTGCTTTTTTTCCACATGCTCATGGGAGCAGGAGTGAAGGAACTCACTGCATGCTCTAGCAAAAGAAGACGAATGACTGTTGAAAAGAACAAAAGACACACTTAAATGGCTTTACAAAATGTTTCAAGAGGCCTGTCCCAGAACATGTTTTTTTATTTTGCTACGTGCTGTAAAAAGAGGCTAGAATGGAGAGTGACAGCTCACCTTTCTTTGCGTTATATCACTGCCAAATCATTTTGTGACCCAGCTGTTTTAACTAACCCATCCCTGTCCTCATTGCATCAGACTGAATATAAGCAATCAAAATCATCCCAAATTTAACAACCATTTCACTGACCAAATATATATATTTTTATTAAATTAAATTTTTAATTTTTTTTTATTTATTAATTTTTTTTTGTCCATTCTTAAAGTTCATTTAAAATTGTTAGTATGTGTTAACATGTTAATAGAATAGCAGTGGAATGAAAATTAAAAATACATAGGCTAAGGACTTAAAACATAATTATGTTCATGCATTGCTACGTTACCTAAAGGCCTATAATATTGCTATTTGAATATAATGGATGGGGTTCCAAGGTTAGGTGGGGGAGGAGATTGGTCAAATCTTGAGGGGTATAGAGGGGTATAAAGGGGTCCTAGACCAGGTACTGCCTCTCTGTGGTGGTATGACACAGGCATTACCTTGTCTGTGGGGCTTTTAGACTGGGTATTGTCTGTCTGTGAGGTTTGCAAATACCTTGCAAACCCCACAGACCCTTCTTTGAATCGTGCGGGTATTGGCTGCATATGGGGGTTCTGAACCAGGCATTGTCTTGTCTGTGGGGGTCCTAGAACAGCATTGCTTGTCTATTGTGGTCCTTGACAATTTTGCTGGGGTAAAAGGGGCAAGCAACAAAGAGAGCAAGGGGAAGAGAAGATCTCCACGCACAGGGGGAGGGAGAACAGGTCTGAAGACATACAGTAATTAGCAGTTTTTGAGTGCATTTACAATATGGAGAAATGATAGAAATGTGTTGTAAATGCATACTAAATTTGTGCAATTATGACAAAAAAACTTACAGGGAAATCAAAATTGACATCATGTTTGTTGAGTGGTCTTTTAAAAGCAAAACAAAAGAGCAAAAAAGCCAATATCCTTCATCATTCAAGAAAGCCAACAGAAACGAACGCTTCAGCTTCAGTCTGGAATCTAAATCATATCACGTCTTTATCTTTTTCCACTGCTTTCTCATATATTTTGAAAACTACTCATCAAAACGGAACAAACTACACCCTATAGACTTTTGCGCAGCTGGCTAGAGATGGGTTTTGAAAGCTGAAGATTGGTTTTTCACCTGTTTCTTCTGCCCTTTTCTCTGAAATTAAACCCTTGCTTACTGTCTCCTCTCCTAAGCACTCTTAAATATGACACACATTTGTATTCTCACTGTTATTCTTGTGTCTTGCCAGAATATCCTGGCCATTTGCTTTTCCACTCCTTGGTGGTGGAACACAGGTAACGTAGTTGACTGTTTGCTCATGAATGTACAGCTGCTGAAATCGATACATGGGATTTTTATCTCAGTCTTATTTAAAAAAGAGATTACTTTGCTAAAATAAACAGTAGTTGTTACCTCACAGTAAATTAATACAGTTGTTTTCCTCACCTAACAAGAAATTCACTTGGACTATGCTCTACACATTAAATAAGCTACAGTAACTGCATGCCTACTGTTTTATTCTGAACATCAATTACGTGTAGCTATGTGTTCACTTACTTTATGGGTCAATAAAACAACAGTCAACTGATATAAAAGAGGCAATTTCATATTCCCCAACTGTTTATGTAATGAAGTCTTACCTCAACGTACTGTAATGTAGGCTGCTGTTTCCTTCCGCGACTAGGCACAATCCCTTTCCCACCAAGTTCTTTCAAGGTTCCATTCCTCCAAAAATCAAGGACCCATAAAACAGTGGAGTGTGCTATGTGTTAAAACCATCCACAAAGAAATCTAAAAATGCCTGTTTTTTATACAAAATAGTCTTGAAAATGTAATATGAAGTTCTGAAACCATGTTACCTGCAATAAAAAGATCTGGTGTTAGCTGCTACCTTAAGCTCTATTGATGTGTGGGTCATGTTTTTTTTTTACACACACACCTGCCTGACCCATTATGAGCTCCAATCCCCACCCACACAACCCAATACCATGTGTATGAAACAACGATCCGAACCCCACCCAACCCACAAACCTCAAAAAACTTAAAAAATGAATACAGTCAGTATTAGTCTGTCAGTGTTGTATTCATTGAAAGGCAACCCCCATAAAGCATGTAGACAACAGGTAAGCCCCTGTTTTAAACATCTTTCGTCACTGATGTTTCGCTAGAGCACATCATAGGCACATTTACAATGAACGTATCAAATTTTCATTAAATTTCATAGAGGGATGCTTAAAGAGCATACATGTAACTCCACTGTATCCCATTTCAGTAGTATTAAACCTGCAACCTATTTATTTAAAATGATTTAAAAATGACCCAAGCCAACCAAAATGAACTAGAGAAGAGTGAACATTGGGTACTGTTCCACATAACAGGAAAACATCAACATCAGAGCTTCCATCCATTATCTGTATGAAAACTTCTGTTAAGTTAAACCAAAGAATCCAGGCTACGTGTCTTACTGAAGGAGAGAGTGGGCTGAAAGACTGCTGTGTGTCTCTGTATATATGTTAACGTATTGTTGCAGTGCAGTCAATTTCCTTTTCATCACTCCACTCCAGTACTAAAAGCAAATTTGAAAAAAGCATAATTGACATCAAGGTATGAATACCGTACAAGTGAAGGGACTGTTATCAATATGATGAAAACTCTATTTTACATTTTTTCATTCCTCATGGAAAGGCATAGTAATGCATTGCAAATCTGTGATTATATCATCAAAACTCAGTGGAGCAAAAACATACTTCCACTGAAGTAAAACAAACTATTTTTGTTCCTGTTTTTAATATTAAAAAACAAAACCAATGACAGGGCTTTGTTCATTCAAACGATGCATGCAAAATAGTTTTAACTTACCATTAGTACAAGCGCGCATAGGCATAGATACAACATGGCCCATCTGACTTCTACAAAAAATGAACAGATATATATTTAATCACACTACTCATTATAAAAAGGAAGAACACTTACTGAAAAGAGATCCAACTACAAGCTCACAGCTCTCAGTTATTTACGCTATTGGTTTATATTATGCTTAGTATGCATTTTTATGGAAAATGGTCTTAATAATAATAGATTTGATTAATGAATTCATGTTGTCATGTTCGCAACTTTTAAATGGTAAAGAACCATGCTGAAGATGCATGCTGAGTTTTCTACCTGTCAAGGTACCCACAGTTATCCACATATGTATGACCCAGTAGCTATGACTCAGCTTGCTTATTTTAAATTGTGCACCTACAAATAGCACACTTGAATAATAACAAAAATGAAGTGAAAGGAATGCAAGACCCTGAAGCTCTGTAAAAACATCTTTTTGTTTGCATACAATACATTCACATGTTCTTGCATGTGTAAGTATGTATGAGCATGCACGCTCCCCTGTGTGCATGTGTTTGTGTGTGTTTGAATGATAGGCATTTTGTAAAAAAAAAAAAATACACCTACAGTATCACATCAATGCAACCTTCTCTAGACTAATGAATATTAACTTTTCCTTTAAAAGCATATATATATATAGGCTACAAAGAAAACCTTATTTGATAAATGTCATTATTCATTACATACATCAGATATTGCTTTAAAAGTTATGGGAATGCATTTATCATTTAAAAAATGTTTGCATTCATTTAAAATGATTCTGTTCAAGAGAATTCATATAATGTATCCATTATGCCAACTTCACCAATACAGTAAATATTGAACCTTGTTTTATATATAATCAGATTGTATTTGACAATGATTTGTATATTCATGGAGAATGCTCTCTGATGACAAATCATGAGTTTCAATATTTTAACCTTGTGTTGTACTGTATGATTCGAACAGTTTATGATGCCTGCCATTTCAAATCGAATCTATAGCCGTCATTTTTCAACTTTCAATGGTTTCCTTATTCATTCGAGGCACAAAACCTTTGACTGTATTCAACTGATGGCGCATTTTGTTCATATTTCAACTTATGGGTTTTTGACTGACACTGTTAATATTTTGTCAAAAAATGTGTCATGATTACACATTATTGAATGGCAGTGAGATACTCTAACATGATAAAAGTGGCAACAGATACCCTTTAATGTTTTTCTGGCCATTCTATGAAACTTTGACTTGAAACTGTATTTGATAAGCAAAACATTAAATAATGCAATCCATATTAAATACATGGTAATGCTGATTCAGTCCAGGATTCAGTCTTGCACCAATTTGGTACTGACTTATAAAATACGGAGGAACACACAGCCACTAGAAAATTAAAACAAAATTTCTCTTTAATTTTGTAAGTGTCAACAGCAGTACAAAAGATGGAGTGATGGTGAAACAGTTCTGTTGTTTGTTGTTTGTCGTTCTTGTTTTTCTTTGTAGGAAAAGGAGGAAACTTGAGGTAAATGAGCTTAAACAGGCAGTCACACAAACCCTCCCCACCCCTGCCCCCTATCCCCATCATGTTACTGATTAGGTACACAAATGGATGATGCTACATTACAATATGCTGAAGAAATGTCAATCCTGTGGGGAAAAATACCAAAGGATTCATACATATGACTAAGGTGCCTAAATACACCAGGTTGTGTCAGTCAACCAGTGTATCGTCTTTGATTTATTAATACTACCAAAACAGAGAATACTGATCTCTGCATGTACCACTGTAAAATTATTTTACCTTTAGTTTTTTTACACCTCACATCAATACTGCACATGGAAACCAATGACTTTGCTGGTTTACAATTTGAAGCCAAGCAAAAAACAAAAAAGAAACAAAATAAAAAATACAAAGATTTTTAGTACCCTTTTTTCTCTTGTTTTTTTTTTTTAAACAATAATAACCTTAGCAAATAGCTGTCTTTTTGTACTGTAAAAAGAAGAATGTGAACACAAATGTGATGGCAACCTTTTAAGTTCAATTAAAAACTTTACACTGGACTGTACAAGATATTCTGATAAACTATTTACATTTTCAGACTTAAATTTTTTTTTTTCAAAGCAGCAACAGACACTATTATTTTATCTCTAGTAACGCCCTAACAATACCTGCTAAGGGCAAAACTGCCCTGCTGAGAAAGGTATTTCTACAAATATAACTTGCTTGTAGGAGCCTGCAAGCAGAATTTAAAAAAAAAGACGGCAGCCCAATATCGATAGAAGAGCCACACCCACCGCATTACTTGAAAAACTAGCATAACAAATTTAAAAAGAGAGTACCATTTTGACAACAGCAGGGGGTGGAGCCAGGGGCATGGGCTTGCAACCCCAAACAGCAAAATTGATGCTTGTGAACAGCAGCTAGCATATCAGTCCAGCATGTCAGTGAATTGTGCTGATTAAATTAACACAGAAAACAATCAGACCAATCACACAATGTACACTTAAAACAAAGTCTAATGTCAGGGAAAAAGAGTTACAGTAATATAAGTTATGTAGTAAGAGCTTGCGGGCTTGTCTTCTGTCTTCCTTGATATTATACAGCAAAGACCGCTTAAGAGTTCAGAGAGAAATGTGAAGCAGACTAAGCTCACCATAAACTGGATGGGTTAATTTATGATTTTTTTTTTAAATAAGCCAAATCAGAAAAAAACAAAACCAGACAGGGAATGCACACTAGAATTCCTGCAATGTGCAGCACACAAACTAATAAATATTTGCACGTCCCCTATAACCTAAGCTCACCAAGAACCTCACTTGTGTTTTCAATGAAATGTCTGCTCAGATAAAGACTGCTAACCCATTCAGTTTCATTTAAAAAAAAAATACACACAGTTAAGTCATTCAGATGTATTTCGATCTTTAGGCCATTTGAAATTGCCTTCGCATTTTCCCAAATTTGGCACAATTCTACAGATAATAATGATGACCTAACTGCCCTTCAAATGTGACTGGACCATGTTAGAAGCTTGGATAAAGTTGTTTTTCAACATGTGTTATCTATATGCACAGACTGAAAAATTTACACACTAAGAGGTTGTTGTGTACATCTGCCAATTCAAGAAATGTGGTAATGTTACACCAAGAG
Organism: Albula goreensis; assembly: GCA_022829145.1. NCBI lineage: Eukaryota > Metazoa > Chordata > Actinopteri > Albuliformes > Albulidae > Albula > Albula goreensis. The sequence continues at coordinate 19,541,573 of CM040755.1, read as the reverse complement.
ATATCATCACTGGTACTGCATGTGCGTTACTTGGAATATAATACAGGCTTTAGCCTGCGCATTAGCACTATGGGAGGTAAGGGTCGACACTTTCCAGAATGAGTGTGAGATATATCACTGAAACACAAACAAGTGAGGTGCCCAGCCATCTCAGCTACAGGTCCAATACTGCTCTCTGTCATAATATTTCTAAATTCAGCATCTACATGAGGTACAGTGACTTGTCAGTTTTATTTCTATAACACAGACCAACATACACTGATGTAAAAAAGAAAAAAAAAACAGTCAAATACATAACTTATACTTCACTACATATTCATGAACAAAAATATAATTCTATTTTCCTATGTTATATTTACAATTTTTAAAAAACAAATTCTATGATGAGATGGTGAATTCTTGAAGAAAAAAATAATAAACAAGAAACTTTGTTTTCTGCTCCGATTCGGGGTTAGATCTCACTGTTTTTCTTCTTTTTTTCTGATTGTCCTTTAATGAGGCTGCAATGACACTTTTTAGAGCCAATACTGGCTAATAAATACAACAAAATGTATATACGCACGATATCGCTTCAAATACAATATACAACACAAACATACGTGACCAATAAAATTGCGTTTCTGGAGTCCGGTGTTGATCAGTTGATCATGGTCAGTTGATCGGTTGTTATGTTAGCCTTTGGGCGAGTTCACTGAACATTTTCCCTCTGAAAGCAGTGGAGCCAAAACAAAGTGTCCATTCATAACGTGTTTTTTGCATAAATAAACAAAATAACCAGACAGAAAAAAACAGTCAAAATCTGGCAACTGTGAGACAAGCCCACATGAGTCCAAACTGGTGACTTTGTTCATGTCGTTTTTCTCTCTCTCGCTCTCTCTCTCATACAACAGCTTCACATTAGTCAGAATTGATAAAAAATACCATTTATATCCAGTGCTTATAACACTTATCAAACAATGTCTCTGTGAGAGTTCTTGACATTTTTTTCTTCTTTTTTTGTTTGTAATACAAGCGCAATCAAGTTTCAGTCCCATGAAAAGTCCTTTGCTTTAAACAACCAGCCTGCAGATTAGTATTTTGGCATGGCCATGAAGAACACACACATCACGTTATCAACCAGCAAAAAGAGGACATATAGCCTAACACGCCTACAATTGTTGGCCTGCAAGGGGGAAAGGAAAGTCAGTTCATTTAGAGAACAAACCAACCACTATCATATTCCCAAAAAATAAATAAATAAAACAAAGGAAAAATATGGAATTCTATTTTAAAAAATCATAACTGATACAACCAAGCTGATTATCATGTTTGCAAATCGGGGTTGTCTTAGAATCTAATAGACATAAAAGCTGAAGCTTTAAGTGAGTGGAGATAACAAATAAAGAAATTAAAAAAAGAGAAAGCTGTGCCTTTTTTAATGCAGGAAATCATACAGTGACCATCAGTGCCAGCCATGGCAGGTAAACAGGGTTGACTGTAAACTTGCATCTCCTAATTGCTCTGTTACTGAGGAGCGAGCTGTTCAAGGGCGTAGGGAAAATAAGAGGACTCATACATTAATAATGCCCGATTTGAGCCGATACCCTCTCGTCCGTCATTTTAATAATCCCCCACAGCTTGATATACTTGTTCCATCTGCTCGCCAACGATTCTCTGCCATGGCCAGGGCTTGGCCTTGTGAGAGCCCGTCTGAGGAGAATCACAATAAAACAGTGGGCTGGAAAGGCCTTCATTCCCCACAATCCCAGCCTCTCCAGGCCAGATGGCTGCCCCTTGGGGCAGGAGATGCTGTGGGCACAGGCAGATGTGGGGAGCTGGTCGGGGCTAAGGGTCTTGGACCGGCTTGGCTGCATCAGTGAAAACCTTATGGCCAACCACAGCTGATCCACCTCTGCGTGACCTGACAAGGTAAAACCCTGTGGATCTTTCTGCCAAAAAGGTAGGGCCCTGCAACACCTGGTTGCCATGATAAGGGTGTGAGTTTAACATTGTGTTAGCTGAATTCCTGACATCTAATTAAGGATAATACAATATTATGGGATATTGACCATAGTACGGACAAAATGGAATAAAGTTTGTTGATGACCTTTAAGGGTTGTCAGTGATGCAGTAACAGTGCTGAACAGTAACCTCATTAGTCCACCCAGTTTCTCTGGGAAACATAAGGGCCCATTCTGTCATGACAAAATGACTCTTTTTCTTAAGACTTAAGGATGCACTCATCACAAGTGTACATCCAGAGAGCTTAGCTTTAAGACTTAATTAAGATTTACAATGTCCACAAAGACTTAAGTATAAGGAGCAAAAAAAAGTCCTCTGTAGATCAAGGAATTTGAAGTTAGTGTCCCGCTAAGGGGCTGAAGTGTATTTACTCTGGGAGCACACAGTGCAGTACTGCACTACAGCAATCAGTGATTGTAATGCCACCAAAGCTGCCTTTTCCTGCTCTTCCAGTTTCGCAGATTGGAATGCTTTTGGCCCCTTGGCATTCTGGACTGATTACAATCACTCCGATTAAGAACTCAGTGGGTAAGACTGAACTGAGAAGGCAGAGTAGTAATGACTGTATGATCTCTGTATTGCTCACCCAAGAGCACCTCCGCACTTGTGGCAGGCAGACAGGCAGGGCAAAGCATGCACTGTGTTGACTGCGTCATCCTGCTGCCCACCTCTCCTCCTCATCCCCCCTCCACATTCCTGAGTACTTTAACTAGGCTCATGAAAAAAAGGAACAGAGCAGAAAAGTGACAGCTTTTTCTTTTATGCTGCTTCATTAAGATTGTCTAAGACTTTTGCAGTGCCTGCTTTAAGACTTACAAATTTTAAGATATATGTGATGGAAGGTTATGCAAAGTTTTGGCACATCTGGACTTAAAATAGGAAAATATGAAAAACAGTAATAATAATAATAATAATAATAATAATAATAATAATAATAATAATATGGGAGTCTGCATTCCCTCTGTGCTTGCTAGCACAATTGTGGACTGGTTCCTGTGTTTTATTTTCATATGAAATATCAGAGTACTTTTCTTTCTCTGGTTTTTTTCTTAAATAGTTCAGGTTAAAAACATTCACAAGCTGTTGGCTGGCACAGCATACCTGAGTGAGAATATATAACCCCAATCAAAGATGTAAGTAAGCTACTAAATTAATTGAAATGCACATATATATGTGAATATATTCACAGAAAAAAAATCAAGGATAAGACTGTGAGACTATTGATTAATATTGAATGTTGAGTTTCAAGTCCTGATGTCCAAAGTTGTATAGGCAACAAAAACTTTTGTCAGACTGTCCATGAATAAAACAAAAGAAGTAAAGATGAGATTAAATGGGATAGATGAAATAAAATTTCAACAGCTAAATCCATTAGAGCCACATATACATGCAGGCTCTGAAGGTTTACATGTTCAGAAAGGGAGCTTTTGTATTGTCTTCTGTTTTTTGTCATCTTCCTTGATTACCTCTCTCTCTCTCTATTTCACTCTCATACTGGTTCTCTCAAGTATGAATCATCTGCTGTTTTCATGCTGGGTTTGGCCATATGAGGGTGGGGGCAGGGGTAGGGTGGACTCAGTTGGCGCTGACCGGCTCCCGTGTCTCGTTGTCACTGCTGTAGTCTGATTTAGGCTCATCCTCAAAGTCCTCGTACATGTCCATCTCGTCCTCGCCATTCACGCCATCTCCGGTTGCCACAGCTCCGGGCTCCAGCTTCAGGCCATAGGTGCTCTGGATGACGGGGATGGTGGGCTCTGGGCTGGCTGAGGCGCTGGAGCAATCTGATGTCATCTGCGGTGATGGCGTGGCGGTAGCCATGGTGATGGCCGGGGTAGACCACACCCCCACTGGTTGTGATGGGAATTTGGGGCTGTTGCCTGCATGGACACAGACAGATGATGAAGAGACAGAAAAAGAGCGATGAACAGTTAAGAACAAAACCACTTGGGCAGAGACTCAAAACTCCCTGTCCAGCCAATTACATTTTCTAAGCCTTTTCTATTTTCATTTTTCCTTAGTCCCAGATTTGGAACTCAATGTGTATCCTTTGCTCAGAGCGATCATGTTCTATGACTGACAAACTTATATGAACCAATCGTTGTGCTTTGCTGTGGAGCGTGAGTACTATTGTTTGATTGGTTCAAGCTTGTCATATAAATGACAGTTTATTGTAGCTCCTAAAATTTTAACACAATCTCTTTCCACCAGGTATATCTCTCACAGCTCTAATGACAGCTGGGGGGATGTGGATCATGGTGTCATTGGAAGCAGGTTATGCAGTGATAACGCCAGGAGCCCTGGCCCACTGGGATGATGAGCTGAAGCCAGTGCCCTGCTGTGGATTTCTGTTAACGGTCGACCAATGACACAGTCCAAGGCTCAGACCTGTGATGTCCATGCCATGAGGCCAAACCTGCAATTTGTGCAAGGACCCTTACTGACTGAGCCATTAGGGAGCCCCAGACCCTTCTATTTTACTTCATTTCAGCTGTCTCTCCTAACCACCTCTCCACATTCACTGCATGCTCACTAAAGTTCCACAACTAACAAGTAACGTGTATCAAATGAAACTCTTACAGACAGAGAGTTCTTAAAAAGTTGAAGGAATGCTGAAACCATATATCACTCATCTCAATCCCCAAGGCTCCTCATTTTAAGTACTGTAATTGAGAAGATTAGCCTAAGTTTTTCTATGCTTGCAATATATATTCACAGCTAACAGTTCCCTGTGAAAATGATTTGGCAGATGTTTTGGCAGCAAAGTTTTGAATTCAACCGGGTAAAGCATTTTTGTGATATGAAGCCAATTGATAGTTCAAACAACACACACACACACACACACACACATGCTATGCTATGCACACAGTTATTCACAGCGTGATTGCGACCTCAGATATCATTCTTCTAAATGGCAAAGCGGGAACACCTGGAGTAGATGTCTCACTGACCGCACACAATAAATTAGGGGGTAAAAATTGAGGTTCATTGAGGGCCGTCATCCTTAAATTAATACTTAGCTTTTATACCCTGTAATAATATCTGCATCCAATTTCTCTGCCTGCAGACTGCTATTGTCTTAATTTGATAAATTACAAGTATTAAAAGTCACTGGAGTTTAAAGCTGTGCCACTTGCAGACTCATTGGGAGTTCAGGGAATTCATTTTAACGGGACCGCAAATGTTTTTTATTAAACTGCTGCAACCGTTTTACATCACCGTTCCTAGACATGTAATGAGAGAGTAACGAATGCTTATGGAAAACGACAACCTTTTATTGTTTAACTGGGCCGTTCATTAGAATCATGTGGGAGGGAGAGCCGTATATCAAAAGGAAAAAGGACTTAATGAGCGGCAGTATGAATGTAATCAGCGCCATTTTGGGTCACTGGTTTTATGATGCTACACATTTGGAGATGCTGCTGCACGTATGTTCAAGAGACAACACATACACCGGTTTTTGTGTCACTGTCTCCCTCCACATAGAATAACACAAAAGTCCAAGAACGGAGTGTAAACCTTGGGAAAATTATGTGTTGACCCGAATGTAATTATAATCTGAATTAGTTCCAACTACAACCTCTGCAAATGCGAAATCAGTGAAAAGATTTCAGGCTCCTTATATAATTACAGAATTGTATTGCCATTTTAAATTTGTGGCACTAAATATCTCCCAAGATGCCTTGAGGCAGAAGTGGGGGCAGGCTCGCTGGTGTTTTTTCCCACGCTGCAGGCTCGTTGCCATGCACCTACCCCACAGTGAAGAACTGCCGCATCTCTTGCCTCCGTGAGCGCATCATCTGCTTGTACTCGCCTATGCGCAGCTTCTTGCCATCGATGATGCAGGTACGCTTGGGCCGCGGCTTGTACTTGTAGTTCGGGTATTTTTCAAGGTGGATCTTGCTCAGCCGGGCCTGCTCCTCATAGTACGGCTGCTTCTCCTGGTTTGTCATAGCCTTCCAGCGAGAGCCTACCATGGACAAAAGAGAGCCAGGATGTGATTAGGCTTGTAGAATTAAGTGTAGCTTTGTTTATGAACAGATTAAATGTGTAAACAGGGCCAAGAGCCTTTGGGTTAAATCGACAGTAAAGGATTCCCCCCACCATCCTTCAGCAAGTCTCTAATAATGAAAAAGCTTTGTAGAAACCAAAGGAAAGATTGAAAGACTGGATTATTAACATGGATATTATGAGATTAAAGAAGATTAAATTCAACAGCTGTTTACTATTGAAATTAAATAATCACATCCCGTATGATGATTGTGTTTTTGTGTGTGTGTGTGTGTGTGTGTGTGTGTGTGTGTGTGTGTGCGCGTAAATGAGTATGTGTGTGTGTGTGTCTGTAAATGTGTATGTAAGTGTAAATGCGTGTGTGTGTGTGTGTGTCTGTAAATGTGTGTGTGTGTGTGTGTGTGTGTTTCTGTAAATGTGTATGTATGTGTAAATGCGTGTGTGTGTGTGTGTGTGTAAATGTGTATGTATGTGTAAATGCATGTGTGTGTGTCTGTGTAAATGTGTGTGTGTGTGTGTGTGTGTGTCTGATTGAGAGTCCCTGAAGCACACAGGGTGATTGCACTGAGCACTGTGCACATCCGCTCACTGGGAATCACAGCTGATTGTCTACCGGATGCATTTTGGAGGCCAGGTCTGCCTTCTGTTTATTAATATGTAACCTAATATACATTGAAATATGGAATTTTAATGTCAGCACAAATGCAGGTACACTGAAACCAGTGCTATGCATGTAGTCATGGCATGTTTTAGCTCGCTGGTGTTAATCTCTATGGTAATATGGAGAAAATTTTAACATACAGCATGTTATATTTTCACATGCATTTCATGACTCATAGTTTGAAAGTCACTGACTTTTTTCCTTCCCCTTTTTTGCAACATAGCCCACCCCCCCAGGTTTGTTATTTCACTGACGCAGCAAACACCTTCTTGTCTGGCCTTCCTCTGCATTAGCGGGCACAACAAGCCTTTAAATATTTAGAAAACCCACAGTGCCCTGCCACGGTGTGACGGGACTTTTAGTAGCGGTGATCTATGGACTTCCAGAGCAGAGGGAAGTGACCCATTTAGCCGTGTCATTTTTCATAACGTATAATGCCCGTCTGACAGGCAGTAAATCCTGAGCGGGTGGGAGGGTGTCTGACTGAAGTACGATGACACCGAGGGCCCCTTATTGTGACAAACCCCTCAGTTTCTCCTGCATTACAATGCAGTATTTAAAAAATACTGTTAAGCCACAGCAAATTGCAATATGAGTCAATTGATTCAAAGCAGACAAAAACTGCACTGAGTGCATATGTAAATGAACTTATAATGCCTTTAAAGAAACTAAATTAGTGTGCTTTGTATTTAATTGAAACAATATATTTTTATTTTATTTAGCAAATAACATAATTAACATTCTTTATACTACAATGCCACAATCACTGTGGATTTTTCATGTAGAAAAAACAGCATTCATTTCAAATGCTCAGCTGAGGCAATGTTGCCTTTTTACATGTAAAATTCATTTCCATCGTATCATTGAGCTATATTCCACTGGTACACAGTTTAGTCTTCATTCTAGAACAGTGAAGGCTTTTAGTTTCTCTACCCAGCCATTTTGCTAATACAGTATTTCAGTGCTTTATGAATGGCGTTCTGTTTCTTGTTGTTATTAACATAGTGCTTTTAAACACCACACATTTATCACTATTGCCAAAAGCCAAACAGCAAACTGCTTATGTGCGGCTGAAAGGCTATTCACATTGGAAGGGACACACTCAGGAATGCACTCAGATTTTATAAAGAAGAGATACATATTAGGGTAGGAAAACCAATGATATATTTTAAGTTATTATTACAGGATACATATGGACATATCCTACATAGAATAAGTGCTACATAAATAATAACAATAAACCATGACAATATTAAATGTGTTATTTATAATAATATTTTGTATTTTTATTTTATGATAGAAAGTGTTCTTTTTGTAATGTGAGCATGTTAAAATAAATGTTACGTTTGTTTTCTTCCAAATGTTTCCATTCACAATGTCAGTTCAGCTTCATTCTTTTATGAATAGCATTAGTGTCTGAATTCTCAGCTTGATCCGCTTCAGTTTCTGAGTCATGGCTTATTTAAGCTTGTATTCTGATGCAAAAAGAAGGTATGGCCATGTGGAGCAGTGATTGCACATGATTAAATATGTTCATATCACTGTTCCTATGCCAGTGGTTCACATACATTGTGAAGCACAACTTGCAGGGAACCAACACCTTTGAGTAAAGGCAAAAAATCACTATTGTCCCTTTCAAAACCTTCGGTGTATATTTACATGTAAGTTACACATAGTATTTGAGATAAAATGAAGTGGTGGGCCAGCTGAGGTTCCAGGGCATAGCTGGTCAATGGCAGCGAGGCTAGGCTGTCTTACCAAGGATTTTGCTGATGTTGGAGTTGTGCATGTCAGGAAAGGCCTGCAAAATCTTCCGCCGCTCATCCTTGGCCCACACCATGAAGGCGTTCATGGGACGCTTTATGTGGGGCTCGCTGCTGTTGCGTCCCCGTGATTCCCTGAAGACTCTGGCTTCTGTGCTGCTGGCGCCTCCTGTTGGCCAAACATAGCATCGCTGTGGGTTTATCTGCAAAGCCAATAGCTACCTCACTCCCTGGAAGCAGACAGGTCAGTCCTATGATACCACCTCACATGATATTTAGCAATCCATTATTTTCTATGTCACACAGTGCTAAATGAGAAAGCTTGCACTGATCTAACTGATATTACCTCACTCCAACAACCAATAGCTTGTGGGTACCTTCCATGCATTTCCAGTTTTGTAGGGAGAAAAAAAAACAGTGTGTGTGTAGAAGGGTATGGGGGGGCATAGGGGTGGTGGGTTAGTGTACAGACAACCTTGGGGCTGCAGTCTGACACTGTCTTATCAGCTGGCCAGGAGGAGGCGCTGTGGGCCCGACCTCGGTTGCATTGTGCATCAGAGTCTGTAAATCCATTTTCAGCGGTTCATGTTTAACAGTCATACCAACACATTTATAAGCCGTAAAGGATTGTCTTTATCTGGCAAGCCAGTGCAGTGCACGCATTCACACCGTCATGGTGCATCAGCAAGTGGAGCGGGCCCTGCTCGTCTCCAGGCAGCACAGACTCCTGCTGCTTTACACCAAGCAGCACGGCCTCAGCCGCCTCAGGCATCTGCAGGGCAGCCCACTGCCAATTGGTTTTACCTGCCTGCAGTGCACACCCACCGATACTGCCTTTCACTGACAGTTCACCTGAGGATCCTACTGTTTCAGCCATTGGGCAGTCAAAATGTGTCTAAAACACACATATGCAATCATGCAAATGTGTACATGTGCAAACAAATGTGCACACACAAAAACGTACACACACACACATGCACACTCATACACACGGATGCACACAGACACACACACAGGTGTATATATAAATGTCTGCACTGCACAAAGAAACATACATGCAGATTATACGTGTGTGTGTGTGTGTGTATGTGTGCATACAGTATACAGACCCCCAGCTACAGACTAATGGAGGCACACATGTACTCTCACAGCACCATGTGCTCTGGTGATCATATTTGCTGGCTGAAAACAGACATCCTCTTGATCCAGTGACCACTGCTACAGTGGCAGGTTCGCCCGCGCCGGACCGGCTGCTCCAAGCCGTCAGGATGCAGGGATAATACACTACCTCTCTGCTACCCTTGCCCACAGTACATTAATTTCATTTAGCACGCGCTAACCGTACAGGATAAATTGATTTCACTTTGTGTGGTTTTGACAGCCATGTTTATTGTGCAGTGAAATGTAGTGTGGCGCGGGGGGCTGACAGTATCCATCAGCGCGGGGCAATCTGCTGCCTGTCGGCCCAGATGAAGGCATCCATTACGCCGGGAGCCAAGCGCTCGTTCAGACACGACAGCCACTGTCTGCTCCTGCCGATCGCTCGCTCTAATTTACGATGTCCCCCCATTTCCCCCTTCCCCCCCAACCGCACCATTACTCCAGTGGCTGACACTGATTCAGCAATTTATATACTGGCACGCTACCCGCAAGAGCAGAGGTGAACACACACAAACAAAATCACCGCAACCTTTCAATCAGACAGAGTTTCAATTCCTCCCTGCAAAGGCTTAAGAAAAGCCTGAATTCCATACGCTAGTTTTTTGGTGCTAAGTTAAGCATTTATTTAGTTTAATGCATTTGTGTTTAATTCATCCAGGCAATTTAAAAATCTCTCTTATTCCTGTTGATATATTATATTGTGCTTATACACTATACAACTGTATGTGGTATGTTGTGCCATTTAACCTCCAAATATCGACTCTCTGTGCTACTCTCTGGTCCTAACTTACTCAGTTACCCCTTTTGTTGTGGGAATAAATGGATCAAAGGCTCTCCGACGCAATCAATCATTCAAACAATATGGACCACAAGGCCGAGCCCTGTCTTCTGCAGGGTGGGAGACTGGAGCCCATGCTCCTTTGGCGACAGGAGGGGGTGAGGCATGGAGGCACGGGTGGTCCCTGGTGGGACTCTGCCATCTCAATCGGCCTTTAATTAAACCCAGCCAATAAGCTGTGGGGCCCAGCCAGCACTCAATGTCTCCACCGCCCCCCCCTCAACAAAATCATACCATGCACAGCAAGCTCCATTTTACTACGACAGTCAAATGACGTAAATAAATACAGAGCAGAAATCCAACAACAAGCGCTGACACTTCACAAATTAACATTAATTTATTTACCTTTTTCCCCATGGTACAGACATGTTTAGGAAGGACCTAGTTAGGTGTGTGATTGTGTAAATAAATACAGATGTTTAGCTCTCACACAGGTACAGCCTGTGAGGCAAGTGTGGGGCTGCTGGAGAGAGGGGGGCTTAATCAGGTTTATTGTGATTTATGAGGCCCAGTGTACAACATGACGGAGAGATGCGTGAATCTCTTTTTAATCTATCTCTCATAGGGACAGCAGCAGGGGTGGGGGGCAGGAAAGGGAGAGAGAATAATTGACTAATTGATTCTTTCAGTTTGTATTATTTCCTCAAAGATTTGTGTACAATGCTTTGGCAATATATGTATTGTGTGCCATGCCAATAAAGCACTGACAGAGAAAACTGAATGGCAGGCAAGCCAGAGACACTGTGTAAAGAGGTGTGCTTTTGCTATCATGCAATGCATTTTCTGAATTCAGAGAAGACTGAATAAAAAAACACCTTTACAGATGACAAGCAAAAATTTGAAATATTTTGGTAAAGGGAAACACAACGTGTCTTACAGCAAAATAAGTGACAGTGAGCAGCAGACCACTCAGGAAATTTAAGTATTCTTATTATTTTGACTTTTATAATCATAGGTTTTTTAAGCAAAATATTCTTAAGCAAATTCACAAATTAAAGCCTTACAAAAAGTGTACAGTTACTATTGATATTTTTTGTTTTTGTTGATTTGAGGATGCACATTTTAAGAGTACAAAAATGTAGTAATGCAGTGTTGATGCCAATAAAAATATTTGAATTTGACCTGGAAAGATAGAAAGGGGAAGAGAAACTGAGAGAGCAAAAAAGGAAAGAAACAGTGAGAGAGAGCAAGAGAGACGGTAAGAGGGTGAAATAGTGACAGAGAGAGAGAGAGAGAGAGAGAGAGGCAGGAGAAAACAGCAGTGCAGAGAGGCCTGCCACACCTGCCCCCTGCAGGTCTGGACTGGCCCAGGTGAGCAGGAGGCAGCCAGGATCGGCTGCCTTCCCAGCACTCCCCTACACATGCAGCCCCCGTTACACAACGGCTCTGCCAAACAAGCAGCCAGCACGCAAACCTGCCCCCCTCCTTTGAGAGCGGAGTTAAAGCGTCTCCCACAGAGGTCTTACTGGCTGACAATGGGGCTTCCCTGCTGCAGGGGGAACCAGCACTGGGAAATAAGTGCACATCACCAGATGGAACACCACACCCTACGTATTCAAGTCACCACTCATATTTTTGGTAATTAAAGCATTACAAATTGCAAAACAATTTAAGACTTTACTTTAAACCAAAAGCTCTGTGCTCTTTGTTGTTTTTATTTTCCTGTCCACAAGCTGAAGATTTTTACATTTCTGCTGTGCTTACAGGGAGATAAAAAGCTCAATGTGTCACCACTCGGATGCCGCAGTTTCTCTTTTTGTTTTTGTTGTGCATTTCACCTTGCACATTTCCCAGATTTGAGCCTGGCATGTAGATTCCTTGTCGTAGCTCCACTAATTCAGAGCACTTCAATAAAATCTAGCCTCGGCTGACAGGACCCATCATGACCCACAGAACACCTCACTGGTCTATACAATTTCTGCAGTAGTTTTTAAAAGGTATAATTAAAAACCCTGATAAACTCAATTACAATACTGGAAAAAATGCATTTACCCCCATGACAAAATACTTAAAATACTAAGTATTTCAAATTTTTATGATAAACATTATTAAACTTATACATAAAATAAAAATAAGCATTATTACACTTACAAATAAAATGCTATGTAATACAAACAATTTGTTGTGCATTAAAATAGGATTTTATTTACATGAGGACTTTAATGTGTTAGGAAAATCCTCTAGATTGTATAATTACACAACGCTCTCTATTCGTCCATTTGTTTGACAAAGGTCTAAGTAAAAATGGCAACTTTTATAAAAATAACTATTTATGCCTGTCATTGAACAATATATTCTCCTTTTTATGAGAATATAATTTGCTTTCATGTATTGTTCTGTGGTGCTAGTTCAAGCAGCCTTAAGTGAAAAGGACAGATAATTCCCATGGCTTATTGTAAACAAAGAAAGGAAACTAACACATAATAATTATTTCATAATTGTATAGTGAAAGCACTGAGTCACTAAAAATGAAAAAATAAAGTTCCTTTATACAGTAGTGCCTCCCATCTGGAGTCTATTGGCCATTAATGACTAATCGGCCCTCCGTTTTTATTTGTCCAATATTGTCACAAAGTGCATAGGGAATAACCCGTTTCCTGCTCGTACTCTGTCAACGCCCCCCTTTTTTGTTCTGGCAGGGGTCCCATCTGACGTGAGGCTAGTTTAAACAAGCGCGCAAGTGGAACTTATGAACTGCCATGAGAAAGAGTGAACAAAGGGGCCATGCTGAAGCCCGTTGTGGTGTTTGCTAATGTTTTTCATCTGAGCTTAAAAAGACCTAATGACTCTGTGGTGAGCTGATGCATGTGGCCCGTGGCTTTTTGCGAAATGAGGGAAATTCTCCCCAGCTTCATGCCCGGCCTCCTGTTTTCCAGGGTCTCTCTTTGGCAGCTGTTAATTTGGTTGCTGCATGCACTACAAATATTAGTTTAAGCAACCTAAAACTTTCTGAGAGCTCAACCAATGACAGGGTAGTCCTGTACCCCTGCACCACACAAAGCACAACAGGGGCTTGTTGGGGTTTGGTGGGGGGTCTGACTAATCGGACCCCACGTTGTAGATACTCTGCACACTCTTCAGTAATTTTCCTCACACTAAAATGCAGCAAAATGCCCATGCTATACACACCGTACAGTTCATGCTCAACTGTTAGTGGTCTGCTTTCTGAACCACAATTACAAGCATTGCTGCTTTAGACATGGACCAAAAATTCCTCAAAACCAGTTATGAATGTAACTTCCAGAGCATTTAAATTACCATGTTAAAACACAGACACATTTTGTGATGATTCTTATCTGTTCCTATTTAATGTCACTCTGCTCATCATCATCTGCGTTTACTCTTCAGTACTTGTCCATGTCATGTTCTTTGGGGATGGAACAATTTCAATCAACTTCAAAACAGTTGCCACTCTGATGTGGTCATGCAAAGAGGAGTTTTAATGTGGGCATATTACTGTACTGTGAAAAACTGGGCACAGACATGGTCATCTTTGTTTTGCTGGTAGTAGAGCTGACAGACGCATTTGAGAAACAGGTCGTCAGCTATGAGTCTGGTCTCTATGTATTCTCTGTTTGGATATAGTCTTGGGCCTTTTTAGTGACAAAGTAAAACATCAACATCGAAATTCAGTACAAAAAAAAGTTGTCAACTGCCCATGGGAAGACAAAGCACAGCTGCACACAGATTCATGGTTTAAGAAATCTGGCTGCTCTCTTCTTATATTTGATTTCAAATCAGGAGGAATGAAACTAACTTAACTGGACTTAACTGGCACCTTTGAAAAGGCAACAACAGGCGAGAGGAGAGATACTGAGTGTAGTCAAACAAATTGGAATGTTTTCATATGCTGTAAATCATCTTCAAGACAAATGGTAATCCAACAATGGCGACGGACTCACATTCTCTTGAGAAATAGTTAGTGCCCTACCTCAGCGCAATTGCGACTATTTAAAGATGGTCCGATTCCATGCTTCTCTGCACTGGCCCCTGAGGTTCCATGGAAACTGCTGCAAAATATTTACATCTGGCAAACACGGAGGCACAGGAGCTCCTGTCTCAGGCCGCTTACGCATCAGGGCCACAAAGGGGGGCAACGCCCTGTCAGGCCGGTGAGAGCAGAATTTACACCTCTCTGTCAGGGACCTCAAACGTGCCGAGGTGCTGTTAGGGCAAGGCCTGGAACAGAGCCAGTTTTGTCCTCCGAACCCCTCACCTCTAGCCACCTACCTGTGAAAAATCATGGTGCACCAATGTCCTCAGAAAGGCATAGCTATGGACAGCTAACAGCTTCACCTCACACTCTGCCACTGTGGAAAACCACACAATCTTGGCTGCTCCTCACCTGTACTTACAGAAGCCGCATTGGGCATTGGGCATTGGGCATAGAGGTTTAGAGTTTTAACATACCTTTAGTTCATTTTTAAGTGAAGCTCATTAATGCACTTCTTTGAAAATAGTCTGATTATTTGTTCAAATGTGTTCATTCCCAACTTACTTGAGCTGAGCTGGGAACTCATTCAACTATTCATTCTGAACATCTTGTCCACCACCTAGCCTTGTCCAACAGCTATCTAATTTTTTTCTGCTCTTATAATTCACTACCTTTGCTTCATCCAAAAGAGAATACATCTTGATGTCTTATTCTTTTGAAACTGGGCACATATAACTTCCTGGCTGCTCATAAATGTATAGATGATTTATGGCTTCACTTCTTTCAAATAATACTTAAGTCAGTGAAGAGCATGTACTAGCCTATTCACACACACACACACACACACACACTAATTTATGCATCAAATTAGGGAAGGTCTTGGTGATTCTGCCAGCACTTATGGTGACTCTCATAAACGACAGTGAAACTGAACAACAGGCAAAAAAACAAGAACAAGAAGGAGGAGGTCTTACCATCCATATCTTCAGGCCGAGTGAGGTCTATGACCCGGTGCCCCATCTTTCCATCTTCACCCAGCTTTCCCAGGTGGTGCCCCAGGCTCTCAAAATGTGCCCTCTCCTGTGTTACAGGGGGAAAAGAAACAGATTACTAGTGTACACACCATATTGTCCAAGAGAGTAGTTAAAACACTTTTGAGCAAAACACCAAAACATAGGAGCTGTCCTTGAATCACACCAACTTCAATAATTATCCATTGCTCTCAAAAATGACAAATACAGCAAATTCTTCTGAAAGAGGGAAACAACCAGCCTTCACTTGTTTGTGATAAATTAGCTTGTTGAAACAATGCAGGGGAAAATGCCCCCTTGTTAATATATCCACAGTTGGGGCATGGAAAGTAAGAGGTTCTGGAACAGCAAAAGAGAGGATCCAAAACATGAGCTAAGGGGACTGGTGACTTGGGGCCTCTGACACGTGTTCGTATTTTCCTGTAATCTTGCCGGTATGTTCCCCCGTCCTCTGCCACTCAAAGCCCAGTGCTCATCACTTATTCAGGGCTCATGCTTTACAGAAGCCTCCGTGTTTTCCCCCCTTTTGTCGTGTCGCTTTATGCTCAGACTAAACTTGGCATGGTGTTGCACTTGATGCACAATGAAACCCTGTCATTCAACGCTCCGCGACAATATTAAATGTCATGTCCGTGTGCATTTACAGAATAAAATAACAGCTTTCGGGGGGCCTCTGAATAGTTGCTGCACATTACACTTAATGCATTATGCAGAAGCAGAGTGCTGACTGCTCCTCTCTCCATTGTTAAATGACCTAGTTCTTGCAGTGAATGCGCGGGGCATTAGTGGAGAGCTGTCTTCTTCTTTTAAAGACTGAAGTGGGGATGGACACTTTGACTCCGCATGATACAAATAATCTCTCTCTCTCCGTCTCCTTGTGTCAGGCTGGGAGGCACTAAGAGCCGACATGTCGCTGTGATTCAGAGGGGGACAGCGTTTGTTTTACTCCCTGGGTGAGAATTCAATCTCTGCCAAAGGTGTGCTATCTTTTACCCCCACCCCCACCCCACCCCCTTTTCCTTCTCTTCCTACTCCTTTTCCTCACAGGTTTTTTTTTTTTTGTTGAAAACACCACTCAGGTGGGGCCCTTACACAATGCTAACAGCTCCCCTGCCACAAAAACAGACACCGACACCAATGTTCACATTAATCTTTCAGTGCTCATGTTTGTTTGTTGGTTTAGACTCCGTTTTCTCCTGAGGATGCTGCTATACACAACAAAAACTCAGTTTTTTGTTTGTGCTCTGCGACAAAAAATGTTACACTGTATTTTTATTAGCCCTCAATAATTTTTGTTACGTTACTAAGTGAATGGACACACTAAGCTGAATGGAAATATTGCAACTTATCATGATAAAAGTGATTCGCACTGTTAATGTTTGATTTAAATATATTTTTTTTAAATTATGGTATCTTCAGGATGTCCTATTTTTCAATTACAGTAATTCACAATTCACAAATACAAAAAGGGCTGTCAAAAAGAAAACAAAGTAGAAATTCAGATGCTATAAATTGCATAAGTATTTCACAGAGCTCTGATTCTCCTCACTTATTTATGTAATAACGATTACTCAAAAAAGAGAGAGACTGAAGACACGCACACACAGACACACACATAAAAGTACTTCAATTTTCCATCATGCTTGGGGGAACAATAATTATTTACGGCCATCTGAGTGATTTTGATGTACAATTAAGCACTACCTGCTCGTGGCATGTCATTAATGCCCTGCCTATCTGAATGCGCTTTGCTTATTTAAGTGTTTTCTAATTATGATATACGCAGCGGCCCTGCTGCGCAGACAGCAAGGCGGGAGGCTAAGATGGAGTGGTCCATGTCTTCCAGAACAGCGCGTGAGCTGGGTGCGAAGCGTCACACGCCACCGTATTCATCATGAAGCCAAGATTATTGTGGTTAATGAAAGAGCAGGGTGGCCCGGTGACGAATTGAGGGATGCGTGACTGCATAAGGGGTGAGGGGAGGCACAGCAGGCGCATCTTACACCCAATAGCAGATGCCCTACCGGGGGCACCAGTGGGGTTTGATAGCATTTGCCCTCTATCCATGTAAGCTGTGTTGGCCCATTCCAATACATAACACCTCAAACCCCTTTTCTTAGGCTTGAGATAATTAAGCATTATGTTTGAGTGAGGAAAATAAAGTCATCACAAACTGCCACAAGAGCATGATCGGTGAAAAAAAATCATATAGCTGATGACAAGGATCACATTTAACCATTTTATCACATTTGAAGAGTTTCATACATAAATATATACATAAATAAATAAATGCAGGTGAATATGCCACTTTAAAGTTCAGAGATCTCTACTCTGTATTTTCAATGCTGCGCATGACAGTTAATTTTCAACACCAGATTTTTTTAATGTAAAATGATCCGGATTGAACAGTAAGGGAGCTCAAGACAAAAATTACAAATAAAGTAACAAAAGTTTTGTATTGTAACAATAAATCTAAAGAGTGAGCTAATTAACCATTAAACTAACACAGCTCATCCTAACAGACCTGGACAATGTATTTCCATTAAATTTTATATACTATGTTTTATATACTATTGGTTATAACCTATATAATTTATGTCTGAGCATTAGAATTACACTTAAATTTATAGAAGTAATTTATATGCATAACACCCAAGGTTTTTATTTTTTTTGAAGGTTTGAAAATATTCAGGGAACAAATGTTACTTTACAACCCTTTGCATCAAGTGCAGTGATAAATTAATGCCATTTTTATTATTTTATGGTGTCATTAAATTTTTACTGATCACTCTGCCACTGAAGAGCAGGAAAGGACACCAAGTCTGGCAGGACGTTGGCTGTCCTGGAGGGGCTAAAAGAAAGCTCACCCCTGTTTCTCTAGTAAACAGCGATGCACCATAAATGATATTTATAATGTACATTACAAGGGAAGAGGCTTCACTAAATGGTGAGAAAGAGGGAGGGGGGATCGATTTGTTATTCTTACTGTTTTATTTGTCTTTCTTTCTTCTGTCATTACATAACTGTATATGAGCAAAATATAAAACAAATATAATGCAGCCTGTGGGTGACAATATTTACAGCCAATAAAACATTCCAAATGGAAAGATGAGAGAAAGAAGAACAGGAAAAGAGAGGGACAGACAGAGAAAGAGAAGAAAAAACCCAAGTAGAGTGAAATATATTGAGGATGAGAGGTTGAGAAAAACAGACAGCGAAAATGGGGAGAGCAGGAAGGAGAGAGGGAGGGGGTGTCGGGTGAGAGAGAGAAAGAGCAGCAGAAAGACAACACGTAGATGTAATATTACACGGGCCGCCCTCCCATCCTGACCACCGCCACTGATTAGCCAGCGCCTGTTCCCCAAATGGGTTCAGCATGCCGCCCTCCGTCCCACAACTAAAATTATAGCAACGCACTCCTTGCCCAAGTGGAAAAAGGTGCCCACAATAATCCCATCCACTCTCCTCTACTCTCTTCTTTTTTCTTTTTCTTTCTTTCTTTTTTTTGTGTCTCAGATTTGGTTACGGGCGCGTTTTGTTGGATGCAGAATGGTTGCCGGGTGAAGTAATGCCATGGAGGCCAATGGCAGCGCTTTTGGAATTTATTAAGTTTTTTTTTTTCATCTGGAGCCAGAGAGAGCCGACGTCAGCAATTTAACGAAGGCTTTAATCACAGTGGCCACAGACCGTGCGCCTCAGGACTGCCGCTCAACCCACAGGACATATTTTGGGGCAGCGTATATGGGGGGAGGCTGTGGCTGCTCTTTGCATTGTGCTGCCGGCGGTAACCCAAACATTTCCCTCTCCTTCATAAATAGCTCCTGAATCTGAGTTAGACCACTGTCGCTCACTGATAAGTGAGCATTAATGCTCTCTTCGTAAACTTGGGATCTTTCTTCTTTGGAAAAAAAATCTGATGTGCCCATCTGTACTTTGCTATTCAGATAACAGCTTGCAGTAATGGCAGAAGAGAGCAATTTCTAGGCAGTGCAAATTGCGTAAGTTGGGTGCAAGCAACCAGGAATGCCTAAAGTTTATGACCAGGTTTCTGGAGAGACTTTTCCAAAAAATTTTAAAAAGAGCAAAAAAGGAAGGTGATCAACCAATGGACTCTGGCCACACTCTGTGTGTTATGGATACTGATTGCTGGTGAGGATACAGCAGGTGAAAGGAGAGCCATTTATGCTACTGTGCTGGTTTACCAGACCCAAAAAAATATATGGCTTAGAGAACCCTGCCTCTTAAGGTAATGTGACCCCAAAAAAACCGGGCAGAGTTTTGGCAATGCTGAGGCCCTACTGCTGGCTTCCGGGGTCTTCACTGGGCCAAATACAGACAGCAGCAGCCCCTCTCAACTCAATGTGTCACATCCCCCATCTGCTTCTAATCCCAGCTGTAACCAACGGCGACGTTATTTATAATTCCCCCGCTCCCCAGCAATGGGAGTTGTGTACAGGGCGTTTTAGCCCCTAAGCACATCCAGTTGTGCGGTAAGCCCCAAAGTTCCTTTCATGCGGTCTAAAGCTCTTTATTCAAAAAACAGGCTGAGTTTTCTGCTGTGCGAAAAGGCAATGATGAAGGCGAGCAGACACGGTCAGTTTTGGTATCAGACTGCAACCTGCACAGGTCAACATGAGATGGTTCAGGGACACTGGGAACGCTGCCCAGCTCATACACCTGGCTGTGGCACCAGCATGGCTTCTCTTGCAGAGGCTTTCTTAGATTTCCAACATCTTACTTCAATCAGGCAGTGAAAACTAACTGCAGACATGAGGTAGGCCCAAGCTGGGCATGCAGCCAACATGGTAGCTATTTTGTTTTTTTGCATTTAATGACACAGACTACTCTAAAACATATAACATGAAGTATCCCCTTACATCTCTGTGCTATTAATTTAGGAGAAACCGTACCAAATTAACCCACCATGAAGGAGGGCTGTTTCTCCTCTCATTTGTAAACTATCTGTTTCACTCTTATGAGACATGCACCCATGTTTCTACTTTTAACTAAGTCATATTTTCCTTTATTCCAAACTGCTGTGTTGAGGTTATTATCTCCTTCCAGATCTCAGTAATCCTGAACGTTTTCACCAAGTTCTCCAGGAAGAGTCAAGCCCACCTCTGCCAGATTTACCATGACGATAAATCACGGTCATGGAACACAATCTGTGCCACACATCAGTCACAGCTGACCTGACAGAGACAGAAGGCTTCATTTGCCATTTCTGGATTTTTCTGTCTTGGTCCCAAAGTGTATCAATGCACTATTGTGCCCACACTCTTTCTTTCTTTCTTTCATCCCCCTGTTCTTTCATTCCCCTGTACAGGCCCACAGCCTAGGCATCAGGGAAATCCATCACTGGTTCCAGTTTACCTTTGGCAGTTTCAGATTTTAAACCCATGTCAGCAGAAAAATCCAGTGCTAGACTGACCAGTCAGAGAGAGTATGGGCATGGGTTACATCAACTGGCCTTCGTTTCTCATACTCAGGCAAACACACACTCACACGCATACACACACACATGCAAATTCTCTCTCTCTCTCTCTCTCTTTGTCTTACACACAGATACACACACTCGCACGCACACACACAAATGCAAATTCTCCCTCTCTCTCTCTCTTTCTCTTACACACAGATACACACACACAGACAGCTACAGCTATTTATATGTATCTGGCAGTTGAGAACAATCGGAGCGAGCATTAATGTAAGCAATTCTCAACAATGGCATTCACTGGCGTCTTTGTGTGGGATATAATCAAATTTCAGTCCAGACATATGCCAAGGTTTACACTGCAGCCAAAAGGCAGAAGCTGGCAATTTCCATGAGGACCGTGAAAAGAGAAAAAAATGCTTCCACAGCCACAAACCAGACAACATTACAGAGGCTGAAGAGGAGCCCCACGTACACCTCTGCTCTGCCAGCACCAGCAGCAAAGTCCTGTCTGAACATACTCAGGACTTCCGTGGCCGGAGGAGAGTGAATATTGCACACATCAATTTAGCTTCGAAGGGAGGGGTTTGGGGAAGAGGTGAGTTCTAGTGTAGGCGTAGTTCAATAGGTTAATATGCTGACCCCTCCTCCCCCTTTAATTCCAATTTGAGAGGTGTCAGCAGAGGAATATATTTTATCTCCACAGACACCATTGGGCCCAGCGAGCCTATTTAAAAGCATGCATCCCTGTGCAAGAGTGAAGGGAATGTTAAATGTCAAAAATAAATGGCAGTTGGACTATGTTTTGTTATTGGGCTTGCTTTGCCAGTGCTGTTGTGTCAGTCTAGTTTTATAAAGGGCCTAGAGTGACACACATGACAGGACAGGTATTCCCAGCCTGGGGGTTGGGGGGATGGGAGTGTGGTGTTTGAAGAACACTCATGGCAGCAGTCTAGAGCAGTGGTTAAAACAGGTTTTCCCAAACTGCGGTCCATGAATGAGTCCCAGGACACCCAAGATGTAAAGAATGTATTTCCCCTTTCAAAACTATTTTGGTTACAATATGACATTTCATATTTGATTACTAGTAATATATGCTGTATAATTTTGGTCCATGCAATCTTGGGAGTACATACCATCAGATAAAAACTACAATTCTCCCTATTGTAGTCTTGCAGCATCGGACTCCTGACCAAAACCCTCCTGTGCTCCAGTACAAACTCAGCTGTATAAAAGCTTTACTGTGTAAGACAGCCCCATATATAGATGAATAATAGAATAAAGTAATTTCTCAGAACAGACAATAATACCTTTAAGATAAATATTTTAAAATGGGGGAATTGTGATGGGTTGGAAAAGTGTTTCTCTTACTTGGAGGCGGGAGGAGGGAATAAAGAGGACAAACAGAACAACAAGGAAACATAGTTGGGTAGCAGTAAAACATGAATATTTTACTCCTTCACCTTAAGGACAGGGATGCTAAATGCAAGCTCTCATCTACCCAAAGGAGAGAAAAGGAGGAGCGCTGGGGGAGAGAGACAGTGAGTAAGAGAGAGGGAGGGAGAAAGAGAGAGACTCATGTAGAAGGACAGGGCCTGTATGCTGCCTCTCCCATTGTGCTCGGTGGACCACACTTTGTATTAAAAGATGAATTGATCCATCTGTAAGCAGCACTTAGCCCCACTCTCCAGCTCGGGTCGTTACGCTGGGATAAATCAATATTTAATATCCCCACCAACAGCCCCAGTAGATGATTTTAACCTCTCCTTAATCCCATTTATGTTACCTTTCCAGAATCTTCATGTAAGCTTTCACAGTGATAAACTTCCAAACAGCCGACATGGATTGAGGGAGCCGGGGGGGGGGGGGCTCGGAGTTGGCTGTTAGGGAAAGTACAGTATTTATGTCAGGTGAGCTTGTTCACTTGAAATATTAATACTCTGAAACTGACCAAAGTGAAAGCTTTTATCCGGAGTGTTAGAAACCGCGCCCGCTGTTGGGACGTGTCACGGACCACTGCAGACCTGCTGCTCGCTATCACTGCGAGGACATCCAGGTGCATTCTGTTCTCCACAGTTCTCATGTGCCTTGCTTTATGTTTCTCACAGGTTTTCATGAGTGGCACAGAGTCCACAGTAAATATTTGTGATCACTGAACTTTCAAACTACCTTTTATGGAGAAAAAAACAAAGACTGGTTTTCATTTTGAGTCAAAGACAAGGAGAAATGTTGGCTAAATGTAGTTGCTCAGCTTGCAACTGAATCACAATGTCCATCCATTCCTCTGGTTACACGTCCCAACTGCAAGAGGTGGAGTACAGTAACTCTTTCCAATTCTAATTTCCTTTAAGTCACACAGATTTAGACAGCTTTATATGGTCTTCAGAATGTTTCAGAGGAGTTTTACCTGAGAGAGAAGACTGCTCCATACGTCATTTCCCCTTCCCCCACTCACTCCACATCAGGCAAATGTACATATATCTACGCAACAGGGGATTCTACCCTCTCATCTGGGAAGTGGCTGAGAAAGTGATGTCTGTCAGCTTTGAAAAAGGAGCCGGTGCACTCAGCCGCCCATGTAGCTGCATGATAACCCAAAAACGCCACTCATGCTTTCAGTCTGATGGGGCCCATAATTGTTATTTGTTGTCTCTTCCCTCATTCTTGTTGACGGCATCATCTCTCACTGGCATCTTCACGCACCGCACCCTCCTACTCACACATCAAAAACACACCCCTCAGGCAAAGGGGCCTAACACTCACCATGACCTTTATGCTGTTTCACCCCTCTATTACCAATCTGAACACACACACATACATACAAACACACACAGTCCCACAAGTATGCAAAGTCAAAGATAACAAGCAGAAGATACCTCTTTCCTCCTACAGAGAACACACACTTGCACCACTCTGCCAAATACTGGATTAAAAAAGTATGTGGACTATAACTTAAAAAAAAGAGGTTAATCTGCACCATGTGGCAAGGACATAAGCATGGGCAACAACAGCATGTGTTTGCTCAGGCATGACATGTTTGCATATTTTCTCATGCTAGGCTGACCACCCTTGAATCTGGTTCAAAGACATGATGTCTCACTGATCACATTCAAAGACATGGTGTCTCACTGATCACATTCAAAGACATGGTGTCTCACTTATCACACTCAGATTGATTCGTGAAAGAGTGTATAGCTGGGATTTTGGTGAATGAGTAGTAGGATTCTTAGTAGCATGCCCTCAAAAACACAGCCACCCAGAGGTGAAATCTGTATGAGCTGTGCTCTTTCAACTGAGTATACATGCTTCTGATTTTGACTTACATTATCAAAAAGATTACAGCCATTCATGTTCTGAACAGAACATTGAGTGGAAATAATTTCAAAAACACTATGGGAAAGGATATGTCAGGATTCTTGCAAGGTAACCATACCAACCAACAAGAAAAACAAAAAAGTAACACTTGACAGGAAAAATCTTTAAAAAAAAATCTCAGAGAAGGGGTTTATTACATGACTGAAACAATAAACTTTATCACAAGGCGCCCACAAATAGCCATCTTTCACAATGTTCACAGAGGCACAATTTCTCAAAATCAGCAATACCCCTAATTCCAAATCAAAAAGGGGAAATCAAAATAGATGTTCACAGACTTTTTTATACATACATTGACCTAGTTGAGACTTGTGGGTTGAAAGTATCAGATAATGAAATATTAATGGATCTTTGCTCCAAGTTCCTGCCTTCCCTTCACAGCCAACTGGCAATATGGCATCAATCACTTGGAGGAGGATTTTTTTTTTTTTGCTTGATTGACTCATCGATTGAAGATATTTTTAAAGAGCATCCCTGGGAGTCCAAGCCTTCCTGGTACAAAGCAGGGCCCCGTCCCACACCGGGGCAGGGGGAGGCACAGGGCAGCTTTAATTGGGCAGAGACATCACAGTTTGCCCACACAGGGCAGTGAAGGACCCTCTCTGCCCTTGCTCTGCATCTATACACACACAGATATACACACACACACAACTCTCATCCACATACAAACACAAATACACATACACACACAGAAACAAGCTCTCTCTCTATTTCTCTCTCATTCTCTGTCACACACACACGTGCACATGCATGCACACACACACACACACACACACACACACACACACACACACACACACACACCCACACATTCCCCTGCCCTGCCCTGCCAGCTCTCATCAAAATTATTATTTTGGAAGACCAGAAGAGGATGGCTAGCTCTCAAAACTCCTCTGCTCTTTATAGATGGTGAAAAAACAGGTCTGTAATGCTTTCAGCTCCTTGGTGTTCTTCATGATACTAACAGTGAAAATAACACATTCTCGGGAAGACAGAGCAAAGGGGTGTGAGAGGATGAAGTGTTGTTATAGTGACAGCATGCAGTGTGGTGAGAGTGTCATGTCAGAGAATTGGGGGTGTGCATGTGTTGGTCTGTTGCTTTAGGGAAAGGCATGTAAGAGACAGCCAGAGAATATAATGTAAATATGGTGTTATAATATAAAAACACAAGAGAGAAAAACTGTCTAATGACAATCAACTCAGCTAGGCTTGTCATTTATGCGACAAAAGTAAGACAAACAGTATGTGTGTTTGTGTCTGAGCGTGTGTGCCATGAAGGTCCATAGAGGTTTTAATATGTGTAATTTCAAAGACTGTAGAAGCAATCCTGAGAGAGGTGTGATGCATGATATGCTCCACTCACCTTTTAAGTTTTGCAGTTAACATGCTGGTAAGGGCTTTTGGTGCGTGGCATGTAAAAGTCATGTGACATGCGGCTCATTGCACTGACCTTGTCGGCCCTGCAGTTGTTGAGGCCCATGCTGCTCAGGGTGGAGAGCTTGGCCTCCATGCCCTGCTGGTGGTGCTGCATCTGCTCACGCTGAATCTGCTCCCTCATCTTCCTCGCCTCCTGGATAGCTTTCATGACCGCGTCCTGGTCACCGAACAGCGCAGTGGAGTTCAGACTGGACAGGATGTCTGTGGTCGGGCGCAGTCACAGCATGATCAGTTGTTACATTGTCTGAACACAATGTTATAAAATGGGGGTTGGGGGTGGCATGGTTGACTATTCAGGGAATTTTTTAACTATGATTTTAAATCAGCCTCCCCATCTAGCCTCCACTAACTATGAATGTACCACAAACATGTTTGCTTAGCCAGGACCCAATAAAATGAAGTGGAAATCTTACCGTCTCCATTTCTTGTCTAATTAGACTGATCAAAGTAAGGTGTGGGGCTGGGTGGAAATAGAGGGAAATGCAAACAGAGCAGCCCTTTTCAAAGCTCCAGCTCTGATCAACGAGAGGAAATGAAGAAACGTGCAGACAGACTAAAACTGTTTTAGTGTAATGAGAGGTTTGGGATTGCATTTAATAACAGATAGTGCACTGCTAAATAAAACAGCTTATAGAGAGACAATGATATGCGGAAGCTCTTAAAAAATAAATAACATGTTCCTGCTTCCACAATTTTCAGCTTTCAGAGCTTTAAACACAGGGGGGTCTGACAAAGATTAAACATTGGAATTTGTATCAATGGCCATAGTAATTTAGGAGTACACATCTCTGAATTTGTATTTAATTCAGAAAGATAACTACCACTGGTTACAGTCAAACTGCTAGACTGGCTCACTCTGTGTGCTGTCAGCCAAATGACAAATAAAGAATTTACACTAAACCATGAAAACAAACAAATATATACAAATGAAGAATCCTGCTTTAATGAGCAGTCTTTTGTTTGCTTAATACGATCAAATTAAATAGATCAATCAGAAATAGCAGGGGGTTGGCTATACGCTCTGAGACAGATTTGAAGGTTCTACAGAATCTATACTTGTTGTTTTCTGTTCTGCAATGTCCGTATTCTGTTTTCTAAACTGTATACATCTTGATAAAAGGGTGCAGTAATAAGCAAAGATTTCACTCATGTATGCTTATTTGTCATACAATTTCAACATTTGTCATTCTTTTTTCAACCATTTGTGAAGTATCTGTACATCTGGTGTGTATGTGTGTTTGTGCCTGTTTTAGCATGTGCATGTGTCTACACCTGTGTGCACGTGTGTATC
Organism: Albula goreensis; assembly: GCA_022829145.1. Taxonomy (NCBI): domain Eukaryota; kingdom Metazoa; phylum Chordata; class Actinopteri; order Albuliformes; family Albulidae; genus Albula; species Albula goreensis. The sequence goes on along the minus strand of CM040755.1, from coordinate 19,514,639 downwards.
TGAGGATGTGTGTGTGTGTGTGTGTGTGTGTGTGTGTGTGTGTGTGTGTGTGTGTGTGTGTGTGTGTGTGTGTGTGTGTGTGTGTGTGTGCGTGTGCACCTTACCCAGGGAAGAGCTGCGGCCCAGGCTGGCTCCAATGGGGCTGGGGATTCCGCCCTTGGACAGGCTGTTGGGGCTGGTCTTGCTCCCAGGGAACAGGCTGTGTGTGGGGGACACAGGGGACTTGACTGGCTCAGCCGTCTTGGGCCGAGCAGAGAGGTTCAGTGGCTGCGTCCCTTCATCCTGCAGTCAATGGGAAGAAAGGGTGTGGTGTGTGAGAGTGAATGGGGCTCCTCCACTACTCTCAGCCTCCTGGCTGAGACAATGATGGCTGCTAATAGCACAGAGCTCACTAATTATGCACAACTCCTTCACAACCACTGCCCCTCATTCATCCACTACTGCTGTGCCATCAGGTGCATCCCCATGGTTTCCATGTTCCTTTGTGTAGGGTAATTAACACAGACACTCACTGTCTGTACAATTTCATCTACCCACATTTGTTCCAAGGATATTCCTTACTGGTTTTATTGTAAAATGTGCAGTAAAACAAACAAGATATGGGAGGTGTTTCCCATGATGCCATTCTTAGCTGCAACAGGAGAGTTGTGTATCAGATAAGAGTGATGTCATGAATACAGGATACACCAGGAAAAAATGCCAGTATGGGTCTGCCATGGAAACGGGCCCTGATTTCCACAGCAGTGCTCTCCAGCCTTGTGTTTAACTGAATTTGTTTCTAAGTAGTTTCAAAGTATTTGCTTATACAAAGCACATGGAATGACACAGATATCCAGCATGTCTCAATAATGCAGTCGTAATTACAGATTGACTTCAATAAAGCTAAAAGTGGACACATGTAAAACCACAGCTGCCCAGACTTCAGACAGCCAACAATATTCATACACTTGCCAGTGGTTTTTTTGTCATCTTTCCGTCATTCCATACAACTGAGAATTCATGATTGGGTAACATTTTGTGTTGGACTTCCAAAGTCAATTAGAATAACTATGGGAATTAAAAGAGAGCCATACTGAAATAGGAGCAGGCGTGAGAACAGCAGAAGCTTCCACGTCTGATCTTGACAGCGCCCCTCCTTTACCAAACGCTGACCAACATGGATGCAATTTAGTGATGATGGAGAGAGAGCAGAGTGCTGTGCGGGGGCTCTGTGTCTGTCATGGGGGGGGGGGGGATGCAGCTGAAGAGGGGTCCCAGTGGAGTACACTACTGTTTAATGACATGATTTATGGGCCCCCTTCTATTGTGATACTCCTTTAAACATTTCCAAATGCAGGCATGTTTCTGATTACAGCCTTGGCTGGGTGATCTATAAGTTTGGTAAGCTGCATTGAAGCACGGAGGATCCCTGCCACACAGCAGCCAGAGCAAGAGTGAGAGAGAGAAAGTCCTCCCTTGGAGGTTTGGCCGTTGGTCCCAGCGATATTGTCCCTGGTTATTAATAACATGCATAGAAATCTTGTATTTAAACAAATATGTATAAAAAAGATCAGATGTGGCAGTAGGAAATACATACAAAGGAAGGTATAAGTAAGTGCTACATAATTTATGGTTCAGACAGGTAAAGAAAACAAATAAAATAAGATTGTTTTACTGTGTGATCAACAGAACCATGGTTTCAGCCACATTAGTCTTCAACAGGAGAGTTCATTGATCAATTAAAGAAGTTTATTCCAGTGAACTCAATGTTCCAGATTGTTCAGGTATGTTTTGTAGATGGTACTTTCCATTCCCAACGTGTAGTTGGGAATCTTTGCTTCAATCAGTCAGTCCTGGGAAGGGCAGTGCCGTGTGGGTGTACCTTGACTTGGGTGACGGGGCTGGATGGCCGCTTCTCGTTCTTGGGGCCGGTGGGTGAGATGGGGCCAGATGAGTTGGGAGGCTGGGGCAGAGAGGACATCTTAGCGCCAGGCGAGAGCTGCATGTTAGCCAGCTGGGCGGCATATATTTGCTGCTGGGAAGAAACCGACACTGGCATTAGAGACCAGAGCCCATCACACTAACAAAAGCCTGTGCTAATCTCCCTTTCTCTCTCCATTTCTCCTTCTTTTTTGACTTTGTTCACATTTTTGGGTTGCTTTGATTGTTTTGTTATTGTTGGGTTTTCTTTGTTGCTCAGAGTATACAGAGCAACGTTCTTTTGACCACCATGCCTTTGGCTTAATGCAACATTAAATAAAGAACTTTTAAAAGTTAGAAAAGCTTCTCTCTTTCGCTGCACTCTCTTGTTTTCCTCCTGTGTTCCTGCTCTGGAACAAAAGCTCTGTCTGAGGTCTTAACTGCATATTACAGGCTGAGAGGCAGCAGCTCTCCAACCACACCATGCCTCTTGTACAGCACAACTGGCTTGCTTTTTTCTTTCTAAATCTCTTTCTTTCTCTGTCTTCATCATATCAGAGAAATTCCCTGACTGAATGTAAAGGCTTGGGTTGCTGTTAGATCTAAATTCAAACCAGTCCCACTGGTTTTGGTGCTTCCCAGCATTTCTCTACCAATAATGAGCACCACAGACCTCAGACACGTTCACCTGAACTCAGTGTCTGAATGTTTGTATAACAGCAGTTCTCCTCAAACTTTCCACTCCCGTGAACCATTTACGTTCTCTGTGACCCTCCCCTTAGCAACAAGTACCAAAACATTTGTTCAAACACAGAATAAGTTTTTTTCTTTTTAACATCTTACTAAACAACTGCATGCATGTCAAATAGTGCAGTGTTAATTTGACGGCTGTCTATGGGAAGTGAATTCAGCACTCAGGATGTTTTTCTTATGTGTTCTGCAGACTGCAGAGTCCTGAGAGACATTGTGTAATAATATAATAATAGTTTGGGAAACATTAAATAAGCACCACAGAAACACTTTCACTCGAACCATCAGTGAAGTATGATTCACAGAAAAAAGCAGCTTAGATGACTAAGGCCAGAAAAACATAAATCATTGATGAGTTACATGAGTTCAGGTAAAGCCGAAGATATGGTCTTTCACTAAAATGCATAGGACAGAGAAGCATTCAATGTGGTGAAATAAAGGTTTACTTTTCATTAATGTCAGCAATCTATTAGTAATTACACGCTGTGATCTGTTTCACAAGATAATTATCAATAAATAATAATGTTTCAAAAAACAGAAATTGCCTGTACAGAATTTTCTACCCTGCACTGGGATGAGGTTTAGCACTGGGAAAACACCATGGAAGGTATATGGCCTCTTTCTGTACTGGGAATAAGGTTAAAAGCTCTTGAACAGAAAATTGACAGACAGGCCAAAATATGACTGATCTAGTTAACCACCAAAGAGGATTAATGCTGTTTGTGTACATTTGATTAAGTCTAGACCACAGGTCAGTCATACCACCACCATTGCCACAGCCCTCAGCACAGTAATAATGATAAACTAAGTGCTGTATTTGGCACTGTGGTGAGGTCAGAAACAGCAGTGCTCTCCAACTGATTCCAACCCCCCCAAAGCCCACCTCTTATGCTTCATTTTTTACAAACAATATTAGAACACTGGGTATTAAGGGCTTCACCAGCAACAGCACAGTATATGTAAAAGAATATAAGCATCACCACAGGCAGTGACCAGTGCCCTCACGTTGCCTCCTTGTGGTGATACATAAACCTCTTGTCGATGCTGCAAGATGGCTGTGCTTTTGTCAGGAGGTGCTAAGGTCAAAGGGACATGTGGGGGTAAAGGTCGGGGATAAGGAGGCCTCTCCTGGCAGCCCTGGGTCATCTCGCGGGCTAGACACATGTTCCCATCCCAGACAGAGAGACATCTGCATGCCTCTCAGAGGCCCCCCTCCACCTCACAGGCCCTCCCACCCCCGCTCTCCCCCGCCCTCCACCATCTTGACGGGAGGCTGTGGCAGAAGGTTCCGGCGGTAATGAGGGTCAGGCTGAAAGTCAATGGGTGCAGAGGGACTGAGAACTGGGATGTGCTGGCTCCATGCCCCCGACCCACACTGCTGTACCATCTCCTAACTCTGACCATCTCCCCACAACAGAAAGGAGGGGGTGTGTTCTGTAGTCCTGAACTTTAAAATGCAAACTTACTAAAGTGCTATGCAGCATGTTTTATTATGATACTGCATGCCGTACCTGAAGGATTAAAAATAGTCAGAAGACAGTTGTAAAAACAAAAACTGTTAAGTGATAGCTTTCAAATTATTCAGCATACAGTGTGAGGCACTAAACTGCATGCTTTCACTTCAAATGATTTTACATATGTCTGTACTTGTGCTTTTTTGTTTAGGTCTTTGTTTCACTAAAACGTGTTCTTGGAATAAAACGCATGAGCAGGGAACAAGGTTCCTTCCTTTTGTTCTTGGGAGACCTGACTCAACAAGAGCATGCAACCTGTGGTGTGAGTAGTGAGCAAGTTCTACGTAAACGCACAGTAAGTGTTCTTGCGTGTGTGTGTGTGTGTGTGTGTATGTCATTGTGAGTCTGTGGGCTGTCAATATGTGTGTATGAGAGCGCATGAGTGTAGACAGGGTGGGTGAATTTAGAGATACTGACTGCATCTATTTCTTCTTTACCACAGGAACATGAACAAAAAAGACAGAACAAAGACCAGGCAAGACACTGAGAGACTCTTGAAACCACTGAGAGCTGCCCTCTCCCCACACACACAAACACATAGAAAACCTCATGTACTAACTCCTTATGCAGTCAGATATCAGCCGAGTTTACATTTTATTGTGATGTGTGTATGCGTGTGTGTGTGTGTATATGTGTGTGCGTGTGTGTATGTGTGTGTGTGTGTGTGCGTGTCTGTGTGTATGTATGTGTGTGTGTGCGTATGTGTGTGTGTGTATATGCGAGTGTGTGTGTGTATGCGTGTGTGTGTGTTTATGTGTGTGTGTGCGTGTGTATGTATGTATGTGAGTGTATGTATGTGTATGTGTGTGTGCGTGTGTGTGTGTATGTGTGTGTGTGCGTGTGTGTGTGTGCATGTGTATGTATGTATGTGAGTGTGTGTATGTGTGTGTGTGTGCATGTGTATGTATGTATGTGAGTGTGTGTATGTGTGTGTGTGTGCATGTGTATGTATGTAAGTGAGTGTGTGCGTGTGTGTAAGTGTGTGTGTGCGTGTGAGTGTGTGCGTGTGTGTATGTGTGTGTGTGTGTGTGTGTGTGTGTGTGTGTATGTGTGGAGGGGATAGGAAAGATAGGTATGATCCTCTCTTTCTATGGCTTCATTAGGAGATTCAGAAAATATCACTGACCCACCCCAGTGACTGTGATACTGTAATGCATTTCTCCAATTGAGTATTAGATCATTTTCTGAAATACAGCTTAGTAAGAGACAGATAAAGACAGAAAGAAGGATGGAGGAAGAAAGAGAGACCAGTGAAACTGTACTTTTCAGATTCATGTCCCTCCACCGTATTAATACCCCCTCTTTTTCTAAAAGCATGTTTCCAACCCCCCATCTCCTCTCTCCTTCCCTCCCTCCCTTTCTTTCTCCATTTGAATGCAGCGAGTCTGTGGGAGTGGGTCTTGGAGCATCAGTTTGGTGCGAGGTCAGCCCGTTAGCCTCTGGTAATTAAAAGCAACCCCTCAGAGGGCAGCAGAGGTTAAACCGGAGGGTTCACTTTTCTGCCTGCGACATTATACTGAGATTACACACTCAGGCAATGATGTCCCACATCCCTGCACACTCCCAAAACAAGGTCACAGCATGTAGCTACAACAAATACACTGCTTGCACTCCCTTCTACAGGAGCAAAACTACATACAGTGCAGAGGTGTGGAGGCAGTGGGTTGGTGCATTTCTGTACCCTGTGTGTTCCTGAGAAGAGGGATGAAAAGGGTCTCTATGACAGAGGCCATTGTGAAATGCACCAGTGGTTGATTTGGCGTGCGTTTGGGTGATGTCTGATAGCCACTGATATGGGAGCTTACTTTTGCAGCCACACAGACAGAGCTAGCTGAGCCCAATGCAGCCTGAAAGCCCAGCAACTGATACACTCTCTCTCATCTTTTTTGTTGATTATGAGTGTGCTTTACTGTTCCCAAGGTAACCTGATGGTGTCTGTATTGAGCAGCAATGCGTCTTCTGTATTTAGCTCAGCGTTAGTGTGGCAGTGTGTTGGGGCGGGGATCACTGCATTACTGCTGCATTGCTGCACCCACCACTTAAAAGATTCCCCCACCCCTCCTGCTCATCGCCCATGGCGACCTGACTGACCCTGGGCGGCCCAGATGTCGGGAGGAATGGCAACATCCTGGTGCAGCCCACTGATGCTTTACAGTATGGTTCAGCATCTGTTTCTGCCTCTGCTCAAACTGCTCTGCACACAGTCACACACAAACACACACACATGCACATGTGCGCACACAAACACACAGCCCTCACATCCCTCAAATACACACACACACACACACACGCATGCATGCACACACACACACACACACCGCATACTTGCACACACACACACACACACACACACACACACACACACACACACACACACACACACACACACACTGCTGCTCTCAAGTCCCTGTCCAGAGATCCATCCCCTCTCCCACTGTCCCCCTATCCCTTTCTCCCTCACTCCATCCATCTATCCATCTAACAAGCCTTCCATCCAGCTGTCTGCCAGCTTTCTGTCCATCTGTCTCTCTCATTAGCTCCTGCATGCTGGTTTAATGTGGCAGTGCAGTGCTCTGCTCTGTTCTAGACTCTCTAAGCTCTCACACACCTTGTTTTTCTCCTCCCTGTCTCTCTTTCAGCTGCAAAAACTTTGGTCCATCTGCTTTCTTTCTAAACTGAGTTACAGCAATACACAGTTCAACTGCCATAAACCCTATCAACACTGTTAATTTGCTCTTTCTCTTCCTGAACCAAGTCAAAGCCCATATACTGTTAATCTTTTCTCTTTCACTCAATGTGAACCCAGTGTCAAAGCGCAACATTGTTCATTTTTACTCTCTTTAAAGCCAAAGTACACTGAATCAGCGCTCACTGGTGGCAGCAGAAACAGCTTCTCCACACACATCTAAAATGTGGGAGATTTGCATAAAAATAAAGACACTGGTACAATTGAAGAGGGCTTCTAGCGCAGAACATTTATGGTTTCTCTCTCTTGCCATCTCCTCCTTATCCCCAAATGAGCGTCAGGAGCATCTCCACGGCCCTGGATGCAAGCGTGGCATGCTGGTTCTTTACATGGCTTAGGCTACAGTGCGTTTGACTGATGCTGTATTCAGAGTGATGGATGGTAATTGCAGTGTAAAGTCACCACTCAAGCAATTTAACATCCAGTGCTTTAAAGCTTAAGGATGTGGCAAGGCTGAGCAATTAAAAAGGGAAAGAGAAAGAAATAGGTTAAGAAAGGAAGAGAGAGACAGATTTTCATTGAGAGCAGACAGGCGACGGGTCGCAGAGCCGAGTATTACCACACCATGTTTAGAGAGAGGACACAAACTGTACTCTACCCAACAGTGCTGACTTTCAAACTTGCTTAAATTAAAAACCAAAACAGGCAGCTTCATAATGATATAAAAAAAACAGGCCTTTCCCCTGAAAAAGTGTTTACAACCCCCCTGGCAAATAGAGCAAAAAGCAAAAAAGCACATTGCAGGCGTGAAAACGACTTTAGAAAAAATTGCACTAGTGCAATTGTTTATGTACATCAACAAATTCAGCACATTCTAAGCTGCATAAATCACAATCATTTAATGTAAACCATGTGTTTTCATTGTATGTGATTGTATGCATGAATATGCATTTCCAAGAATGCATGAAGTAAATACATTAAATTCTGTGAAGGTACACATACTTTAACGTGTCCAACTCTTAGCTTCTGCAAGAAATACATTTTATTCAGATGTGTGATTAATGCTTCTAGACGTCAGCACTGGTATAATGTTGGTCAGTTGCTGCTGCAGCTTTATTCCGTGGAGTGTGTAACTTCAGGTCCAGCTTAAAATCACACTTTTTTAGTGTCAGTTCAGACGAGTATGTCAGTCGTGGGACAGTCCATTGTCCCTCATCCCCACTCACCCCCCTCCCCAATAGCTTCTTTAAGCCCTGGTTGAGGGCTAATGAAGAAAGGCACTCAGTCAGATGCTGAAAATGGTTTAAACCTGTTTTCTCCTGTGAGTTTGTGGACTGGGAGCAATCTGTCAGGCAAGCATTGAGTCAAATTACTTGGTGGTACAGGAATGGCGAGTGACAGCCGTGTGTGTTTGCTGCCCGCCGTGGTATTGACAAGCAAATTACACTTTCTAACACTCAAATGCTCCCCACCCAAGCCCCACTCCCTCTGATCAGACCAAAATCTTTTTGCACTCCTTTTCAAAAATACATTTAAAAAGGGAGGATGGGGGTTTCTTTGCATTCACGCCACTGACTGTTATGACACAGAAAATTGTTAAAGCGTGCATGTCCGACATTAAGACTGGCGTAACCAGCCAGCTCCTGACTGGATGGCTGCACACATTACCGCCATGGTAGCACAATAATTAATTCCTTTCCTCCGATGAGATGATTTTCTTTTTTTTTAGGGTTCATACATTTCACAGTCTAAACAGAATAAATTGGTTAAAATGATAAGCTTGCCGAGGATGCTGACAAGGAGCGATATTTTAATTACAAGACATAGGGAGGAAGCCGTCGCCTGGCTGTGCCAGATTAGGGAAAGGAGGCAAGAAACTGGTGCCCCCTGTGGGCAAAGGGGTGGTTGCCTTGCCTGCCACTCACAAAGGTGTGCCCTGCCCACACCGTTTCCGACACAGCCATTACCACGGCTCACATGCCAAGCACTTATCTTTGGTTAAACTACAGATGCTCTTCATGAATCATGACCTGATGGCAACATGTAGAATCAGGCCCAAGATCATCTGCACTGTGAGAACAATGGGACAAAGTGAAACTGGAACTTGTATGTGTGAGAGAGGCAAATTTGTCGCTCTTCCTATCAGAGGGCGAGACAAAGCCACCAACATCCATAACGCGACCGCAGTGCTGCTCACTAACTGATGGACAAAGTGGGACCTTGTCTTAACTCGCCACAAAATAACAGTTTCCCAGTTCATTCCCTCAGTTGTCTCTTTTGTTTTTCAAATGAGGTTCTTGTCTTCTGCTTTTGTCCTTGGTTGACTTTTTGGTATGTACGAGGCAAAAAAAATCCTTCTATCTTCTTGTGTTTCCCTGCACTGGATGATCTGCACAGCAGGGGAGATTACTGTCACTACTATCACTGTGTGGAAAAGGGTATTTAATCTCCCGTGTTCTTATTCTGATATTAGGATGTTTTAATCACCCCACCTCACCCCCTCTCTTAATGAATGCAGTCATGTGATTCAGTGATGTCAGTGGTGGGTGAAAGGGTATGCTTGCTTTTTACAGGGAGTATCTACACAGAGCAAATTAGTTGCTGCCAGCTGAATTATACAGTGGTGAGGACAGTTAGTTTTGTTTTTCTGTTTGTTTTTGTTTTTGGCTAGGGGATGCACCTTTTCTAGTGTGCAGTGTTCTCCAAAGGTCAGCCAAACCACAGTCCTGCAGGCTCAGTTTTAGTCTGTTCCCAGGGCTAAATACATTATCAGAATTGATGGTCATAGGCCCCCCTCTATCAGCCTTCAGATATATGACCATCTCAGCCTCCATCTGCCCTGGCACAGCACTATAAATAGAACTACCCCCACCCACTTCCAAAACGACCTGGCTTACCCCACCCAGAGTTTCCCTTTCGCAGACCTACATCATCTTGTGTCTGTGACAGGATGGGATAGGACAGGACAGGGCGGGGCAGGGCAAGGTGTTGGTCAGGGCACCTGCATCACATGTACCTGGCAGGACATGACAGGACATGTCCCGCCTTCTGCCCCCCACCCCCTCTTTTGTCCCTCCCGTGGCTGAGTGATGAAGGAGGATCCTTCCTGCCGCAGCTGCCGCCGTTGTCAGAACTTGCCAAGGCTCATTAATGCTCAGAGCGATAAGCTCCGAAGGACAAATTGCACTCACGTACAGATGAGGAGGAAAAGTTATGCTGCATCCAGTTCCCACTCCCCAGAACCCTGTCAAATCTCAGCTTTGTTTTAAGAAGTCCAGATGATTGAAAAGTGTAATGTCCCATTAATACCATTTACATATAACTGTTATTGACAAAATAAAGGCACTTTTTGAGGCAAGGCCTTGATATTGGCTTCTCTACCCCTGCTCTGTCTCTTCCTTTTGTTTCAAAGGAGTAGCGGTAAGGAGCAGCTCCTTACATTGGAGATTCTTATTCAAGTCATTTCATAAAGGCTTAAAGATTTATGATTACGGGGTTTCAAAAGATATTGCGCTCTGCCACTCTTCCCAAGCCCGCGAGACTGCTTTGATAACTTTGCGGGGCAGAGCACGCGGGAGTAACGACAATAGCGTAAAGCTACAGCGTGGGTTTGTGTGTTTGTTATGTAAATAAGCCCCAGTCAAGGTAACCAGGGAATACATGCCGCCAATTTGGAAACTGAGACCGCACACAGCCCTCCACACAGCTTTAGTAACAGTGATAACAACTGAAGAGAGATGATTATCTTTATTAAACATTAGTACTGGAAGTCTCCCTGTGTCAGCAGCACACATGCATAACTGCTCCCCAGGAATATTCCTTTGGAAAGGCTTGGTGCCTTTTCTGCATGCTGGGGGAAGATTCAGAATCACATTGATTTTAATGAAATGCCATGAAAATTGTTTTTGCTTCCAGTGAAAACTACAAGAGAGGGGGTGGTCCTCTGAAAAGAGTAAATGTGAAGGTGGTAGGCGAGGAGGGGAGGAGCCTTCCAAAATTATTTAGCATGCAGCCCTTTATTTAGCATACAGCTGGTTAGCAATTTAGTGCTGAGGGCTTGGCGGGAGTCCCGGGCGCTCTTTGTTTTTTGCACATACCTGGAGCTGGAGGGGGCTGAGTCCTGACGCGGCGGCAGCTGCCATTGTCGATGGAATGAACTGCACGGGGTAGTTATCACCTGTTGGGGGGAAGAGAACAATGCGAACAGGTTCAGACAATGAGCGGCCCTGCGGCAGCCAGGCAAGTGCCAGCACGATCAACCCCCCCACCCCCATCCCAACAGTCCAGGCTCAAGGATCACACATCTGCACCAACAAAGAGCTCAGCTGGGCGGACTCTTCGGAGAATTACTCAGGAACTTATCTCTCTCTAGCCCTCTGTTTCTCTTTCTCTCTCTCTCTCTCTCTCTCTCTCTCGCTCTCTGCCAGGTCATGATGGGCGGAGACCGAGCCAGCAGATTGGCCAGCTTGACTCTGTATCTGTATGATTACTTGTCATTCTTGGGAAGGAAGTGTCGTGATCTCTCGAGAACTATATTTAGATACAGACATGTACTGCTTTTATTCAATAAGGCATTGAACCAGAGTGAGAGTTCTGAAGTGGTGGGAGTACATAGGTCCATTCTGAATACAGTTTAGACAGAGAAACAAATGACAGAGACTGTACCAGAAGACAAATAGTTATATAATTTCTTAGTATTCTACTTGCTGCCATTTTGTCACATACATGTATATTTAATATGGGGTGAACATGCATACTTTACACAGGTTGTGATCCATTTACAAAGCTGAATTCACATAGAGACCAAGACAAATGTTCTGCTTCATCCAACCAAAAACTGATCTACCCTTTAGGAGGTGTAGGAGGAATGACCAGACACAGGTGGGTGTATGTGTTGAACATCAACAGCAACTGTGTAATACTGTGGAGACACAACTGATCTGAAGTCAGTCAGTTTGGCTTCAGCAGCGTCCTTGAAGTCAGTCTGCATTTACTTGGGCTGAGTTCAGGTCCCACCTCTGCTTGTCAGTTTCTCTCTGACACATGGAGCCATTAAGCTGCAGGCATGTGGGTAAAAATGTACATACCTTCCTTCTTCCCCCTCCCTCTCTCTCCCTCTGTCTCACGCTTCACAATCCTGTACAGCGCAGCACATCGTGACACAGCCGAGAAACCCGATCACCGTTTGATGTGGTGGGGGAATAAATCACGCAATTGAGCAGGATTCTGAATTGGGCCAAGGAAAGGGTATGGCGGCGGTTGCTACTGGAAGCCATTACGGCTCGAACACAACACAACAGCTCCTGTCTTGGAGCAGTACTCTCCTTTCTCTCTATCTCTCTCTCTTGCTCTCTCTCGGCTGCAGGAGTTAGTGATTTTCCCCATTTAAACTTGGGTGGGTCAGAAGTCAAACAAGGACACTGGCCATGTGACAGACGGGGGTGAGGAGGGTGCAGGACTGGGGAGTCCAGTGGACTGGGACTTTTGCCAGGCTGCAGTCTGAGAGACTGAACCCTGTCTGAAAGGCAACTCCAGCCCACTGCCCTGCTCCATGAGCATTAGTCCAGTGACGCCTTGGTCTGGCAGGACAGGTGGGGTCTGTTTCCCAGCACTCCGTAGCAATCCTGAGGGGGGTGCTCGGAGTCTGAGTGGCATCCAGTTGCATCCTGACTTAGTCGGCACTGCTTCACTTCCTTCACACAGACCTATGGTCCCACGTATTTAACAAGAGAATGCTAGCGTATATCTGTGTACTTCATACTTCTTCACATGTGGGTACAAATATATCTTTGTGCATATGTCTATTGCATATGTGTACATGTGTGTAGGGGTTTGTACATGCATGTGTGTGTGTTTGTGTGTGTGTGTGTGTGTGTGTGTGTGTGTGTGTGTGTGTGTGTGTGTGTGTGTGTGTGTGTGTGTGTGCGGGTGTGCGCGTGTGTGTACATGTTTGAGTGTATGTGCATGTGTGTGTGTGTTACAGCCTCTTCAGCATTCTCTCAGACATTACAGACTGAAGGAGCTCAGTTCAACAGGATCCTCAGCTTTGCATTTTACCCCTAACGTGAGCATTTCATTAGGACGGCCTTATCAAAGCCCCCTTCAGCTCTGAGCCCAATGCCAAAAAAAACCCAACAACAGCTGCTGCTCCAAAGTCTGATTCCAGCGCTGCCTGCACTCACACCTTCTTAAGAGCACCTGTTAAATAATGCTAAAAGCGCTTTGCCTGAAATAATAATAGCAGCAGTCCTCTCATCCCTTATTCCTTTTCAGCCAGATGTCATGTTGTAAAAACCCAATACAGCCAATTAAGCAGGGAGCCGTTGGGCGGAGTGACGGCCGCCCGGGCATCCACACTGGGGCCCTGGCGTAGCCTCAGGTTGCTGCTTGAGGACTGAAGAGTCTGCACTACACAGTAATGAAAAAGGTGGAGGAGTGTCATGAAGAATTCAGGAATATGAGCTCACTCCGTCCCGTGCTCTCAACACTTGGACACCGAATGCCCCCTGGCATGCAATTTTTAATATTCTGTCAGTTGATGAGGTTTCTAGTTAGAGAAGGGGAGAAAAGTTAAAGCTAAAGCAACTTTTTAAAGGTAAATTCTTATGAATTTTAAATTAAAGGAGTAGAGGATTTCTAGAATATGGAGCAGAAAAGCTGTCTTTTTAGCAGCTCGAACATTCTTGGTTGAAGATCAGCCTCTCACTGATAGGCTGTTAAGCAGAGCAGAAGTGAGATGTCTGAATGAGGGAGGTAAAGTTTGACAGGAGGCTTGTGGAGCACTCTGGTCCTGTTTTTTGCAGGAGCGGTGATGGACCCAGTACATGTCTTTCATGTCAGCAGTCACCGTCTCACCTCCTCACCTCCTGAGCAGGCAGGCTAAACGTAGTGGTCCCTCTCTCCTCACATGTATTTGATGGCACATGCTGCAGTCATACCATGTGGCCAGAACATCAGCCAGTGTGGTAGCAAAGAAGACTGACATCATCAGCACTGCTTGGTCAAACAGGCAACACTGTGAGGACTGGGTGTTTGCAGCCATGGTTAAGATGGGTTCTGATTGGTCTGCTGACCTCCTGACCTGGATCCCATCAGCAAACAAGTGGAAGCACTAGCAAGTATGTTAGCAGCCATAGTAACCAGTTTAGCAACCTGGATGAGACTGCCCTTGCTCTACAAGGGGATTTGGTTTCAGGACAAAAAACAGAAACATTAAGCATCTTAATTTTTTTCTAAAATTTTACTGTTTTCTTTATTTATTTATTTTTACAAAATAATGAATAAAGTACGGCTAAAGTACGGAGTTAAAAGTAAGTCCTGTTATTTGTGCTAAAATGTTTTCTGTGTAAAACATTAAAAAATCAAACTGAGCAAAGGATCCCCTCTGGCGTTTTTCATCTGACTGTCAGGCTCCAGTCCTTACAGGGTATAGTGCATTTACCTGCAGAACCAACACACGCAGAAATATGTGTGTATGGGAGAAACACTTCCCCTGTAATTTAGCTGTGATTGGACTGAGATTTGACTGTGGTTTGACAATGTTCTGGGAATAAATGCAGTTTTCAAAGGCCGGAGAGGATGCAGAGAGCGGACAGTCCCTTTCCCCCTGGATACTCGGCTGCCATAAATCCCTCTGCCTCTCTCCCTCTGACAGATCTCGCTGCTCTCCTCTTTTACTCATCTGCCTCGTGTCATTTCCCAGAGGTCTTATTGATGTGTCAGTTGGATATGTCTGATGGGGGAAGATCTCTGTGTGGGCAATTTTTAGTTTTACAGACACCTGATAGTCAATGTGTCTCAGAGAAAACAAAAAAAAAAACAGACGGAGCAGGCAGTTGATTCTTCTGCTGGGGCAGGAGTTTGAAGACAAAAAAGACACCCCCAATTTCCCCACCCATTTCTCCCAAAAATTCAGGGGGAGATTAGGGCTTGGGGTGACTAGTCTGGCAGGGAGTCAATTACATGTTGCAGCAATTTTTTTCAAATTCATTTTTTGGGAGGGGTAGGGTGGCTTGGAATGGAATGTCTGTGTGTGGAGCAGTTCACATTCCCAAGGAGACAAAGGGGGATGTGGGGGGTGGATGGGGTTTTGAACGTGGCATGTCGGGACAGGTACGGACAGCTATGCCTGGTGGGGACGGGGGGACGGGGGGTTCCTGCATCCTTCATCCCTGCAGCCTGAGTGCAGTGCACCTCCTCCTCCTCTCACTCACTTACGCAACCCCCACCAACATCTGTAATTGCACAGCTTTGTTTGAATGGCTGTTGGGAGCGCCGCTGTTTGCTGATGTATAAATTAGGCGTTCCGTATCCATTCACATCCTGTCAGTCCATCAGGATGTTATTGTGCGGGCTGGGAGGCTGTCAGGGGACCTGCTGTTATTAGCTGCTTCTTATCCCCCAAACCCCCCTCCCCATTCACCATCAGCTTACTCTCAATAGCACACAGTTTTGCTGCAGAGGGACAGGCTGCCTGGGGCTGTCTGTGACAAACACTTAATGCAGCAAACATGTTCATGTATCTTCACTCACAGTGCAATGAACAGAGGAGCAAATAAAAACCCCACACACTCTTGTGACATCAGGATTCCAAATATTTTTCAAGGTTTTCTGTGTTTATGGGGGTACACAGCCCTATCTGTGTCAAAATAGGGACATAACCCCAACCCCATTTGATTAATCAGGCTTAAAGGAACACCAGCAAACCAGTAGGAGCTGTCTTCTTTTTTTCATGACCTGGACATGTTTCAAAGGTTCTGGGACAGTCAAATTGGGATGTTCCTCTGTTTAATTTTCTTCCCTGTCTAAATTCAGATGAGCCATTTCACTTTCCACATAGATTCCAGCCCCACCAATACCAGCTTTGCCAAGCCAAGCAGGCTGCTATCTGTGAGTTTGAGAACAGTATATATCTGTGTGGTTAGATCAAAGTAAGATCACACAGCATGTGAATGCAGAAAGATGACATCTTTTGTTCTGCCAATGTGAATTGAAAGTGAACAATGCAAAGTGAAAGGGAAGATGTAGCTAAAACTGTAAGGCCTGAGGCACAGCTTCCACAATTATGCTCTAAGATGCAAGTGAAAGCTACTGTTTTTTCTCACAAGCGTGTGCATGTGAATGTGTGTGAATAAGAGAGTGTGTGTGTGAGTTGTGAGGTTTACTAACTCTTACATCTTGGAATCACAATTCTTTGGAATCAGAGTATAATTTAGCAATTTGTCTGGAACTTTACTTCTTTTTACTTTGAGTTGCAGAACTAGTCATAAAAGTAGTCAGACATACTTTAAACGGTTGTTTTTGCTCTGCTAGTTGATGCAGCTTACACCTTTGGGACATAGGGAGGGACTTAGACATCATACCTGGCTTGTACGACATTCCTGGGGGGAAGAGGAAGCCTTGCTGGGCAGCGGCAGCGGCTGCCAGAGTGCGCTGGTCGTGTGGAAAGATGGGGATCATAAGCGGAGGCATGTGACCTTGGACCTGCGGAGCACAAAGAGAGCAGAGATCAGACAGCCGCCAAATGCATCCTGACAGGTGCGTCTGTGGAGTGGCCGGCCCTCCATGCGCTTGCACAAAGCCCCGCCTGCCCACCCCACCCCCTTGCTTGGCCCCCGCCAAATCCCTGCCGGTCTCGCCTCATCTCTTCAAAGAGCTTGCCTCACATTGTCCCGTCCTGCGTGTCAAAGGTGCTTCGCCCAGGATAAGGAGGCATTATTCGCGCCTCACGTTTCTGTTTTGTGTCTTTTTGTGTGTTGCTGGATGGGGGAAGGGAGGGGCTAAAACTGGGAAGAGGAGCCTTTTTAAAAGTCACTTTAACATGACTTTAACACACCCTCACTTTCATAACAATTACTTGACATAATAATGGACTGCATTTGTATTGTATCTATTCTCAATGCACTTTATGGTGATTCAGGGGCAGCACACATAAACCACACACACTCACATCCTTACACTTACATCATCACAAGTTATAAAGTACTTTGCAGTTATCAATGATTAATTAATATCTACATTATACACAATAATTAATAGACTGAGTATTCCATTCAAGGGATGATCCTATATTTCGACAATGAAGCCATTTTGTCTATTTACCAGTCCTGTAAATAGATAAATGCTACTTGTTTTTGGGTGAATTGGCCCTGGAGATATCTCTACAATGCAATTACAATGGTACTGGTGAGTTGCTCTACTCTTGGTATAAGTGGACAAACAGGCTCACACTGTATGGGATGGAGTATCCTTTTAAACAAGGATGTGCATCCTCCCATTTCAGTAGTGCATATAATTTAAACCTTGAATAAAACCTGAATAAAACCTCCTTTTTAAAAACACATCTACTACCATTGATTAATGTTGACTGACCATCATGATTTAATGATATATAGTGCAGTTATCAATAAAGTAATACACATTCATAACTGTTACTATATTTGACACCAGTCCAGACTTTGAATCATCACAGTGGCTCTAATAAAACAGGTTCTGCAGAAACACTACTGCTATTTGATATTATATTATTTTGTTTTAGTTTTTGGGTTTTTGGGGTCAGTTGTAAAAACAGTAAAATAGCAAGCAGCAGTCTAACATTCTGTAATTGTTTCCAGCAGCGTGGCACCTGGAAAGGGTTCTAAAAACACCCTCTACATTCCTTACATGTCACTTTAACATTGACTGCAACTGAGAGCAGAACATCACATATCACCCCCCATAAAAGTTTTTATTTGCCCACCGTAACCTTCAGCATTTGTGCTGGGGGAAGTGGGGCGCAGGCAAGAAGGGCTTGATCTTGTCATAACTCCCTTCCTGTCTCCACCTCACAGGGCACAGAGCTGCAGCCATGCACCCCCACACGGGTTAATCCAATCGACCTCAGGAGACCCTGTCTGGAAACAAGGCTAATTAAGGTTGCCCCCTCAAAAATAACACTTTACAGTTAAGTTCCTCTGATTTTCTCCTCAAACAAAATAGTCTTGCAATAAAAAAGCCGCCCACCGCTATTACCGGGTCGGCATGAAACAAGCCAGTCTGCAGCAGCCATTTCCCACTGCCACGTTACAACAAAGGCAAGTCTGCACACAATTCACACTTCTCTTTCCACCAACATCTCTCTGTCTGTGCAGGCTTAGAGTAGTTCAACATGGTCTGATTCCTCCCCACGCACAGTTGGTCCAGTGCCCAAGACCAGCGCACTGACATCGGTAGACTGTCAGCTGGCACAGATTACCAGGATGCAGAGAAAAGTCTTTGTGCACAACAATCCATTTTAATGTCACTTTTCATTTGCTTCCTTATCATAGAACTGTGACCTATGAAAATATTGCCTTATATATTACTAACCAGAATATCTCACAGTTATAAAACATTACTATAACTAAGTGTTATGAAAAAATAAACTGCATTGATTGAACTCTCACTCACACAACATGAAAAGGGGACAAAGACAGCCCTACTTTGTACACATATTTAATATGAATAAATGTGAAGTATTCATATCATACTGATGTGGTCCAATTATCCCTCTGTCATCAAAACAAAAAAATATATATATGAATTCATTGATAGATAGAACATACAGCTTCGGATGGATGCTAAACAATGCATAAAGAAAGCTCTATATGACCTCAGCTGCATTTTGATTGGGAAAGAAACAGATTTGGAAGCAGTTGAATAAAAATCCGTGATATTTGCATAAATGGCTGCAACATGTCAAACTTTAAGTTATAACAGCAACCTCAGTGAAAGGCAAAACCAATATACAGAATTGCAGCAGTTTCAAAGTGTTAAATGTTTCCCTAGACCCTCAATTAACTGATGAAGAAAGCGTATTTGTATTCTTTCACATTATAACATATTTTTTCTTTGACTGCTGAGAAACTGGTTATCCTTATCTGGACAAATTTAGATGAACAACATACCAGCTCCAAGACAAAAGTCTCTCTCACATTTATTTTTGTGCTGTGAGTGTGCTAATACGTCATCTCTGGCTTCTTTCTCCTTTGTCTAGTTAATTCAGTTTGCAAAAGGAATGTTTTCTCTTTGGTATGTGAAATAAAGAAGATCTAAAAGTCAAAAGTCTCTATTTTCTTCTAATTCCTACTTCTATTTCCTCTCTCTCTCCCACCCACTTGCAGTCTCAGAAAGGGTTAATACCAGGTTGCCAAGTCTATTTTAATATTTAGGATAATCTTCAGGAGTCTGACAGATTAAAGTATATTACATATGATGGCAACTTCCCCTCCTTTCCCCTCCTCTCCTTTTTTCTCCTCTGCCCACCCCTCTCTTTCTCACTTTTGCTCATAACGATGCTGCCACATCGTTGTCACGCCGCTGCTTGGCTTTTGTCTTACTTAAGTGGCGAATAATGCCATTTCAAGCCATCTGCCCCAAAGCTTCAATAAAGACACATGACTGCGTTAACTGGCCTGTTGTCTTATGAGGAACATGTGCTATTGTTTGTCCCAGAAGGCCAGCACTAAGAATATGTGTGTCTCGCACTTGAAGAATAGTGTCTGTAGTGGTCAGTCAGGCGAAAGTCAGCCCAAAGGACAGTAGGCTTCAGAGAGAGACTGTGAGCTCTGCATCACATCAGTACTGCCAGGCCTGAGGACTGCATCCAGGACAGCTATAGACAGTATACTGCAATGAGTGTGATTGTGTTTGAATATTTGTGTGCATAGCAAGACGTATGGATATGTGCATATGTGTTTGGATATACTGTATGTGTGCTTGTGCAACGATGTGTCTGCATTCTAAAAATCTTTACCAAAAAATGTTTAACAAAAAAAAACAGTAGAACACAGGCTCATCAATATCAATATCAGAAACGCTGATTTCAGCACTAGACTCCAATAATGCTGTTAAAGACCCACTAATCCAGGGGTCGAGTGCCACAGGACAAATCAAACAGCTGAATGGTCATGAGTGAGATGAGCCAATGCGTCAGACATCACTGCACCATGAGGCTCATGTCCACTCCATTCTCCTGTCACACACACAGGTGACAGCCCTCACCATGGACACAGAAATGGAGATGAACAGGCCTTCACTGTAACCAATAGGGCCCCTGTCGCTGGCCATGCACCTTCCTGTCATTTAACTCCTTTTTCACAAGACCCTGGGGACAGTCCAATGGCAACCTCCTCTGCTCCACCTCATCTCCTAATAAAGTTTGATCTTCTGAGAATGTCACCTCACAATTTCATGTGGTTTCAGTTTTAAAAGGGAAGAGCCAACTAAACATGTCCAAATGCCAATACTCTTGACATGATAATGGGGAAGGAGATAAAAACAGTTTTAGAGGACTCTACTTCTCCGTTTAAAACAATTATGCTATTTTTAATAGATGCACACTCCAGGATGAGGTAAAGCAAAAGGTAACGAATAAGACTCGCATTCCCAAAATTCCTGTGTGTTTTGCAAAAACTTTTCCCTTTTCTGTTTACTGGTGGGTGTTTGAGAGGATCTGCCCCTCACCTCTCATCCCATGCTCCCCTAGATGAAGGAAGTACACCTGGGATGCAGCAGTCTATTATTTCCACAGCATGGCCTGCGATGGCACCTACCAAGTGTTCACATGCACCATGTCTGAGAGCGAGCCTGAGCTCACCACGGGAACAAAAAATCAGCTCGTCACTTTTCACATCTCTCCAGTAGACTTAGGGGGATCTAATTTTAGTGTGGGAGTGCTACCGCTATTACCGCCAGTAGCAGTAGTTCACACTTTGTTCCCTGTTGCACTCTACTGACTCTCAAATCAAACGGTCACTAGAGACAAACCACCTTTGGTGGCACAAATTAAGGCAAAGCAATCTAGTAACCGCTGGCAGACTCAATTCCTTCATACAGCTAAAAGCACTGAAATCAGATGATGGTATGCAGCAGTGTCTGCTATACTGTGCATCCCGCCTGATAAGTGAGCTTTTGGGGAATAATTCTAGCAGGAAATGGGGGGGAGGGGTTGTTGAATGAAATCACTGCTGGGCCATGCTGTCTGTGTGTTTCTCTGTTCTAGCAAGGTTAATTCATAAAACAATCCCAGAGATCCCAGCTCGCACATTATTCCCACATCACAAGCCATTCATCCGCCAGCCTCTTTTCCTCTATACACAAACAGGACAAGGCTGGCTCAGCTCTAATGCTGGCCACAGAGCTTTTGTGGCATGGTTATCAAACCCATGGATGTTCCTCTCAGCTCCAGTCTCAAATGACCCATCCACTGTCCCCCAACCCCCCGAACCCCTGGTCCCCAGACCCCACAAACCCAAGACAGAGGCCAAGCCTCTCCTTTTTCTCCTCAGAGATGAAGGGGGAACACGAGAGGTTGGTCTGCTGCAGATTTACAGGTCAGTCACAAAGGGTCTTTGTCTGACCATGGCTTTGTCCAATCCTACTCCCCCGTCCCCTCCCCTCTGGTCCACAGAACCTCCACCCCTGTACCTCCTGAGCCTCTCAGCCTCAGGAAAAGCCTGTTTGGGCTGACAGGTAAGAGATTAACATCTACAGGCTGCAGGAACACAATCTCCACTTTGTTAGGAAGGTGTTTGTGCAAGAGGCCCCCGGCTGAACACGGCCCATTTGTTTATGCTGTATCTATCACCTATGAGAGAAAACAGGGGGCCTGGCCTATCCTTTGCTGAGGAGACATATAGGGTACCAAACAATTTAGTACCCAATTTTCAGTGTGGGGTCTGGGCTGTAGCCATGCACTGGATATCAGACTGGATAACCAATAGATGACTTCTTGTTACACTAATTCCTCACAACGCAAAAAAAATCTCTCTTGTCGCACAGCTATGCCAATATATATATATTCCAGCTATTCTATATTACATCTCAGCCTGTAACTAAGGAGGACACCCACCACCCCTCCACACCCCACTGTGGCCCCCCCACTCAGCTGCTCTCAAGAGCTCCTGCATGGCTAAGAGGCAGCTTGGAAATCACCAACGATGGCATGCCAATGTATATCCATATCAAATGCTTCTCTGCACAATGTGAAATCTCGCATTTCTGATTATAGTTTAATGATGACTTATTTATGTTTGGAAACCGCCCATAGCCAAGATTTTTATACATACAACACAAAGCTTTTAAGAAAAAAAAAAAAACAATTGTCAGATTAAACACACCCCCTTGAAACATCTGAATTAATGAAGAATTACACAAACAATGAGTGGAAGACTATTGCACAGAGGCAGAAAATGAGTAAATTGCCCAGAGTACAAAGAGGAGCAAAATGCCTTTGCCTCCCCTGTGGATAGGATGGAACATGATCAATGCAGATTCAACAGAAACGCACACTAAAGGCAAACTCCTTCACAAAGCCTCAAAGACCTAAAACATAATTTAAGTTTGTAAATATTTTAAGCAATTAGATTTGTATTGAAATTAAATATCAAAGATAAGCCTTGGGGTCCTCTGTCTTTGAGCTCTTATTTATATGCTATGTATGCAGTACTTTCATTATGATAGCCCCCTATCTTTTACCCCTAGTCTCTCCCTCTCCCTGTAATTTGCTGGAGTATGTGGGCTGCTCATCTTTAAATAACACCTACTCCTTAATGTTACATTCACTACAATTACAACACAAGGGCAGTGTGGAAGACAGACAGACAAACAAACAGACAGACAGCCAATGAGCAGGAAGGAGAGGATGGGAGGGGGGGAGTGAGGAAGGGAGAGAGAAGAGAAGGGGGCTACAAAAAAAGTATATTCTGCCAGGACCTGGTCATAAAATTAAAAAGGTTTGCAGTAAACTGGCAAAATCCATAAGGACTCCCTCAAACAGCATGAGTAATGAGAGGAGAGGAGAACAGACATAAACAAACCCAAAAAATGCGAGTCTGGGGCCAGGAGCATCGTTACCCCAGATATATATCCCAGATATACGGACACTGGCATGTGCAGGACACCTCCAGCCCTTACGGTGCAGAGAGGAGAGGAGGCGAGAGAGGAGATGAGGAGAGGAGTCATAAAGGACGTTTGGCAGAGGGCCGTCAGGCTGCAGCCCTCTCTCACGCAGGGGCCTCCTGGAGAAGGAGGAGAGGAGGCCTTTCTGTAGATGCACAAGTGCCCGCTCCCTTCTCATTTGTGGGTCTGACCTTGAGCAGTTAAGGGCTGGAATCAGAGGAGGAGGCATCATGTGTCTCACCTGCTCTCTGTCACCTGCTACCATGGCATTAGCACTTCAAAGAGGAGGATGAGGGTGAGGATGACACCACAGCACCTGTGCAGCAGACCTGTCTGTTCCTCGTCCCTCTGCAGGCAATAGCACTACACTGCCTGAGTTTCATAGGAACTTAGAGGACAAAGCAAAGCTACTACAAAATTGGTACATTTTCTCAAGCTAATTTTATAGTGACAATTGCCTATTGACAAGATATTATTCCACATTTTGAACTATTTGATCTGTTTATTTTTGTTAACTGAAAATGATTTATAAGTAGGGTGTTCTTTGCACATATGCATTGTTTGTCAGTTCATAAGTTAAAGTGAGCTGCGGGTATTTTGATGTCTTCAAGTAGCAAAGTGATGACACCATTTTGTAATTCAAATGGGTATACATATGGTTCTTGACTTACGATGGTCCTTGACTTACGTCTAGCCTACCTTAAAAATGCTTAGAACACTTACATTAGCCTACAGTTGGGCAAATACATTAACACAAAGCCTATTTTATAATAAAATGTTGAATATCTCATTTATTGAATACTGTACTGAGAGAGATGCTGTCCCACCATCGTAAAGTCAAAAAATCTTAAAGTTGGACCATCGTAATTCTGGGACCATCTGTATTGCATTATACTTTATTTCAAAATAAAAATAATATCAAAAACTTTTAAATAGTAGCATTTATATACAATAATAGTCAACTTAAATACCATACAACACAGTGTTAAGCTTTGTATGGCGTTCAAATAAGAAGATAAAGAAAAGAGGAGAAATATGTGAACCATATGATCCAGGGAGACCTGAAATCTGGCAAACAAACAAACAAACAAACAAACAAACATAAGCGTATGAATGAGGCTTCTGGGAACACCCAACTTATAAATATCAAATTACAGGCAAAGCATACAAGATTTTTTTTATTATTTGATATGGATTTAAACTGATCTTCCCATGGATATTTCCTTTTAGGTTTTACCATATTTTATCCAAACGTATTTTGCACAGCACTAATTCACTGAATATTTAATAAAGAGGATAAACACTTCCTTTAAATGTTTACTCTCCCTCGTTCTAAACTATGCCATACTGACTTAGTGCTGCTGTGGGACATCTGTTTGTTTTGAAAAGAATGTGAAAGGCAAAACAGCTGACCAAATGTTTTGTGCAGTCTCCATTTCCACATGCACACAAAAGCTACAACAATGTTCAAACAATGTATGGGCTGATTTGGAGCCTCCGGAAACTTAATTTAGAAAGTGTTTCAGTGTCCAGCGGCAGGAGCTGGCTGGCTGGAATCAGACCACCCGTAATCTAATCATGGCATTGTCCACAGTGAGGCTCGAGGAGGTGGGGTGCAATACCCCTTCTTCCTGTCGGCAGCCGACAGACTGAGCCGTTGTCTTCAAGATCGCCTCCCAGCTGCCGGGACTTGTGAGAACAACAGAGGCTACTCTGTGGTCCGGCAAAAAGCGGGATTGTTATGAAGGAAACTTTATTGCAGGCACATGAGTGTGTTAAGACTTTTAAAACACGCTCCAATGTCATGTGCACACCCAGTGACGGGCAAGAGTAATTATGAAGAAGAAGAAGAAGAAGAAGGAAAAAAACAAAAAACCAACAATTCCATGTCTATGAAAAGAAAAAAACCGCGTGGGACAAAACAGCCCATTCATTGCACTCCTTGGGGAATGCTCGGACTCTCCGCTGCCCCCCGAAAACAAAAAGGGCCTTTTTTTGGTGCCGCTGTGGGCTGAATGCTTCACTTTGCCACCCTCACCCTAAGAAAACACGGGCCCCCATTCTGACTGCCGTCTGGCCACGCACACTAGACCCTATTTATGCACCGCTTCCCCCCACTCCTTTGCCCACTGTGCCCGCCTGCCCACTGTGGAGGCTCACAGCGAGGTAAAGCCGACACAGAGACTAAACAGTTTGTTCAACATTAACAGAGGAAAGCACAGCAATGAGTGGGCGGAAAACAAGGTCATCACCACACTGGAGGACCTTTCCCTTGCCCTCCCATATTTCCTGTTGAGAACCCTGATTGGCCAGGAGAGAAGCAAACGGGATGCTGATTGGACAAGAATGAAGCACATGGGATTGCAACTGGATTAGGCTGATGCAGTGACACAAATCTGTCCAGACGTGTGGCTTCTGACAGAATGTCCAGCCATATTGACAGTTACGAAGAAGTGTTCTGAAGTTATATATAACATACATAAAAAATCTATTGATATTTTGTGTGTGGTTCCTTGTCATGTTGTGTCTTCATTGTGCATTATGTTTAATATCAAAACATACTTACATTCATAGTATTTTACCTTGGGGAATACAGTATAATTTCCATTATGCACAATTTAACATATTAAATTCCAGCTGGTTAATTACTCTTAAGTTTAGCATGAGCCCTGACACAGGCAGAAAGATCCTGCTTAAACAAAACCAACTCCCAAAGCTGGTTTTAGAATCCCCTTCTGTAACTAATTAAAGACAGACTCAGGTGTGACTTCACACACTCTAACTGTTCATGTGACAGCCACCTAATTAATACACCTTAACTACAGAGGTGCCAAAACAGAAACCCAGGGTTACTGGCCCTGCTGTTAATTACAAACATGCAAGGCTGTGGGTAATTAACATTGATAATTTGACCTGTGTTTGTCTACATTCTTAAGTTGACAGAACAGGCACATGCATTCTTAGCATATGTTCCAAACAAGCGTGCCTTTGTCTCGACCTGCCTCTGGAGCTGTGTGAGTCTGCTGTGCAAAGCTATTACAGCGTGTAAGTGGGGAAATGTGTCTCACGGCAGTAACATACGCAGGCCAGCCCTGCCAGAGTGCGCTAGCGTTACCCAGCACTGCTGACTCTGTGCTAGGGAGGATATCACATTGGCAGCTCAACTGTGAACATGTTTGTTTTTTCTAACAGTCCCAGTGAATGAACTGATTCACTCTGTAACACAAAAATGCTAGTCCCCTTAACCTGGACCTAAAGGGACCATTAGATTAAAATGGCTGGCATGCATTAATATCACAGAGAAAAGTACAGTAGTGAGGGCACATTAATGGTGGCCTATCAAGGACTAAGCTAGTGAAGCCAAGCAAGCAAATCCACCCAGAAAGCCACGCACTGTTTATATTCATAATTTATGAATTTGTTTAAACAGGCCGGCAACATTACGGTTTCCCATTCATCCACTTAGCTTAATTTCCAAACCATCAAGTCCATTGCTGAGGTTGTATCTATTAAGCCATTTTTGTGCATCATTAAGTTTTAACCGGGTCCCCGATAGCTTTATTGTTCAAACTGGCGTGTGACTTTATTTAACGTCAGCATTTCTTTCTGGATTCTGACAAGGGCTCACATATTATAACTAATTAAATTGATCCCTCTTTCCCACTCACCCCCACCACCGCCTCAGCAAAAGCCACTAAACGGAATTATTTGTACCCAAGTGTCAATATATTAAATCAAAAGGCTAATGAGTCAGGTCACCGCCTTCTTTTCATTCTCAACCTTGCATGGACTGGTCTTCACCACTTTAATGATTCCCCAATGTGGTAGATGGTCATACTGAGTGGGACCTTGGCTGGAACTGAATGTGTGAGAAAAACCTAAAAGTCTGAACATGGGAAACTAACTGAAAATGTTTACTCAATATCTCAGACAACATACTTGGCACAAAAAACAAACAAAAACACAGAGATGTATTCCTATTATATTCCAACTGCTGTTTATCCTGCAACTGCTAATTGGGGTGCTTGCATATTCTCTATAACAAAGTCTATTCTAGGCTTTTTTTGCTATGCATTAATAAGATTCTATCGCTTTACATGTAATTTGCGGGTAGGAAAACAAGAGCAACAACATCTAGCTGGAGACAGCTTAAAACTGCAAATCTTTGTTCAGTTAGCAACCACCCATACATTTTTTTCAGGCTAATTATGAAAATTATTCAGCGTTTTGTTTGCCTCTCTTTGTCTGTGTATGTGTGTGTGTCTGTGTGTACACATTTGTCTCACACAGGAAGGTACTAAACAAAAATACAGGATTTAATTATAGGTCATACTGTAAGACTGAAATGCCATGGCCAATCACTTGTGGACTGATAATGGAGTACTCTGGCAGGTTTAATGTTCAAGTCGGGGGCCACCTAATCAAGTAATAAATGGCTGTGAATAATGAGAAAATTAATTTAGGCAGGGTGGGGGTACCCTCTCTCACCTCAACAGAGACGGCTGTTTAGCGTGGAGGTCAACTGCACAAAACCACCTCAAATTTGAGAGAGGCACACTGTTTTAGAAGTGTTCTGAGAGCCCCTTTAAAAACATGGAACAGTGTGGCCATTTCTGAGACCTGCTGGTCCCTTCCACTCTGGTATTTTCTCTAGCTGAACCGGCAAAAGGTGGAAACCAGGAATGGGGTGAGATTACCCCAAAGAGCCAATGTTGTTTATCATGCCCCATGTCTATGGTAGCAGAACGTTTGGTGTGTATGTTTTCTGTTTTCTGTGTGTAGCGGGGCAAAGAGGGGTCGTTGATTTTCTTTGAATATAAGCCTTCACACAAAAGCTGCTGTGTTGAATGAGAGGGCTGCTCTCACCTGCACAAATACAGCTCTATTTTAATGGTTCTGCGCTTGTGAATTCTGCTACGGTTTTCCAACATAGGGAAATGGTAGCTCTTTGTCTTACATCTCAGATCCCTATAGATTGGATGCCATTGAAAACAGACTGTGTATTAATCTCCAGTTTGCCTCCTCTTAATATGTCAGTAAAGTATTTATGAGAGTTATGTTTCTGTATTGAGATATGTTTATGAGAATACAGCTTATTTGCTCATAGAATATTAAAGCATTTTTAACATACAGGCAAATTTACTTCAGTGCACATCAATAAACTAAAAAATTTAAACATTACAGAAAAAAATAACAAAGAAATGTTGTTTCATGAAATTCTAATTTTACCAATCTAAATTAAATGTAATGTCTAACTTTATGCTTTTTCCACACGTTTTCATCTGTTTCAATGCTGACATAGTTAAGGGAGGAATGAGAAATAAGCTGATGAAATGTCAGTGTGTCAGGCAGAAATGAGGAGCCGAGCGCAGAGGGGAAGGTGTTTGAGTGGAGCGATTAATTAGCCCTTTAGCACCAAGGCCGTCTGCTCCAGGAAGGCTTCCTCTGGCTGCTGGCGCTGCTAAATTGCGGCAGTCTTGGCGGCCTTTACGGGCCTGGGGAAATTGCGCACATATGACAGAAATTAAGCCCTCGTTTAGGAGAGACACATGTCTGTCAAGTCCAGAGGAACAAAGGCAAGTCCCCTGGGCCCCTTGAGTCCCTCAGGCTGACTCATTCCGCTCGCTCTGTCTGCCCATTATGGACTGGATGTGAGAGGTAATAAATCATTTCATCTGCTTATTGTCTCACACATGCAAACACGAACAGGCATGCACAAGCACACACCCAAACACACATATACATGCATATACACATGCACACATATACACACCCTTTTCTGCATTGTACATTGTTGCTTGGCTTTATGGTAATCTGTTCCTGTGTGCGCTGTGGAGGTGGTTAACCCTGGAGCAATTAAACCATATCTTTAATCTGGTAGCTGTCGGCAGCTATTATTTAACCCTTGGAAGTCCCCTGCTGTTCCTCCACTGTTTAAAACCACATGTTAGGAAAACTTTTCTGCTTTGAAGTGTGTGCTGACAGTGTGGCACAGACCCTGTGAGCAGCTCTCTCCTCCAGTCCTTCAGGAATGCCGTTTACATGCACTCCAGGATGCCCCCGCCCCCCAAAAAAGGGGGTTGATAAGGCCTGCTGTTATGTCAAAATGCTTTAAAGCAAAAAGCATGGTGGTTATTTTCCCCCCCACACGCACAAAGGAATCTAAATCCTCCTTGGCACTATGTCAAGAATCCTACACGTACCACTGCACTGTAAATACAGATGCTGTTATTTAATGACCACCAGAAATCAGCAGATCCCCCCAAACACTGTAAAACATTGCTACTAAAAGCACAGGTATTTCATGACCTAAGGAAACACCCCACAGTATCAGGAAAGTTCGACAAAAACCATCCCTCAAGGGAGGTGAGCACAGGTCCAGAGAGCAAAAGAGAGCTTTGCCAATACCAATGTATGTTTGTCCTCCTAAATTGAAATTTAAGTGAGAGATGGGGGTGGGGATATCAGAGAAAGAGAAGACTGTGGAGCAGAGCCACATGGAGTTCCTCTCACACAGCAAGCAGAGGAAAAGCAGATCTGTATTTGATAAGCAGAACCAGACCTGTACAACAGCACCGTGTCGAAGGCCACAGAACCAAAACCAAGAATAAACAGGCCCTAGTCCCGCAGCCATCCAGCAAAAATAAACTTCATCAACTTTTTCAGAGACCAAGTAAGTGATGTTAATACACAGTGACTTTGTGCAAGAGACAATAATGCCTGGCTATATGAGTATTTAGGATCTGTTTCTAAAAGTCAATGGTAGGGACTGTTAAAGTGCTTGAGAACAGTGCATTTAGTA
Organism: Albula goreensis; assembly: GCA_022829145.1. Classification (NCBI taxonomy): domain Eukaryota; kingdom Metazoa; phylum Chordata; class Actinopteri; order Albuliformes; family Albulidae; genus Albula; species Albula goreensis. Next base: position 19,485,070 of record CM040755.1, on the reverse strand, counting down.
TTAAGTTAATGAGCAGGATCAGTGTCAACATGGACACTTATTTCATGTAGATGTTCAGATCAGCTAGGCCATTTTATTGCATAGGAATGCCAAAAATCCCATCTAATACTAGAGATTCAAAGCAGTTCTGTAGCACCACAGATGTGGATCACAGGAAGGTTGCAACAAATATTCCCTTGGCCTGATTGTGTGCATGTGTGTGTCTGTGTGTCTATGTGTGATTTGGGAATTGTATGTATATATGTGTGAATGATTTGTGGGTTCAGTGTGTGTGTGTGTTGTGTGTCTGTGTGTAATTTTAGATTTCTATGTGTATATTTTTGAATGATTTGTGAGTTTAGTGTGTGTGTGTGAGTAAGTGCATATGTGTGTGCATGCAGGCTCTGGAGTGAATGTGTGTGAGAGTGTATATGTAGACAGATGTCCTGTCTGAGGCAGAGAGAATGCCCTGTCTGCAGCAGAAAGCTGCCCTTGAGCTGCACATATCTGCAGCCGTTCAAGGATCCTTGATAAAAAAACACACAAATTCCATTTATCTTTCATCAAATCCATTTATACATGCAATAAAGGACATCATAATACAAAGCTATATGGCAAAACCACCCTTTCGGGTTAAAAAATTCACTTTGAACCTTTGAAATACCTAATTTGAGAGAAAGAGTCAGTTCACCCCATGAACAATTTCCGGCCTTTGCAAATCTGCAACAAATCCTATATATATCCAACAACAACAACAATTATAAAGAATAAGAATGACAATAAGAATAATGAGATCAAACAGTGCAGCTTGTAAGGTGTCAGACCACTGGTGAACCAGAGATGGTGGGATAAATCCATCCTCAGTTTCATTCATCCCTCCTTTACCCTGCAACACTGCCAAGTTATAAGGCTGTTGAAATATCACTCTCCAAAACATGTGCGCTAAACATTTGGCCAACAACTCTTTGAGATCATTTTATTAACTCCAAGCTCGTTTCATAGACTGCTGCTCATGTTGCTAGCATATGCCATGCTGCCATTCACCCCCTCTATAATTAGAAAAACCATATGAAAGAGGAAACTTCAGCTCAAATGCTAAAATAGGACTGATTTGTTGCTATTGGGGGGATGAGGGATATAAAGTGGGCGTAATTGTCAAGGAGACGGTCTTTTTCATAAACAGTCCAATCTGAGCTGGCTGTTCTGGTTGACTGAGGCAAAACCTAAACAAACCGGCAGGACACAGCCCTGCCACAGCACAGCAAGTGGCTATTTTTTGCTCATCTGTTAAAGTAAGTACCTCTTCATGGTCTCGTTTGACTGGGTTTTAAAGATCTCTCTTATGCATGAAGAGTTCTGTCACAAAAAAGACTTATTTTTCGTTACAGATCAGATTTGCTTTAACATTCTGTTCTAATTGCCACAAGCTCCTCTTTCGGTTTCTATTGGCCCTTTAAATTTGCACTTGAATCTACACAACTGTAACCCATTCCCATGTGTGGAAAAGGACACTGTACATGCAGTATGAAATATAAAAAGAGGAAGAAGCAAGGGGACAGAAAAGAGGAAGACCTTGTGCTTAAACCACTGATAAACTCCAAACTTAGTAATCAAAACATCTGCTATCTGAAAAAACAAGCAACGCTGTAATCCTGAAGGACAAAAATTAAATCTCTCTGTGCCCCTTCCGATAAACGAGATGATGAAAGGACAGAAGGCCACTTAAAGGGCTCGCTTACACTAGCCACCTCTGTGTTCCAGATACTTCCATCTTTCCTCATTGTACATTCCTCTCATGTTCTCTAATAGACCTCATGAATCCAGTTTATGACCAATGAACATGATCATTTACATTATCAATATTGGTAGAATTAAGACAGGAGTGAGTCCTAAAGCCATAATAATAGAATCTAAATGACTGAAGCTTTTAATGAACAATGTAGTTCACAAGCACACAAACACACTCACACACAAACACACAAAGACATGAGACCCACTCTGGACTGCTGTTTTACCACTTGACTTCTGGAGAGCTAAAAGCTTGTTAGGAGCATTAATGAACCCCAACTTGTTGTTTATTAAACGGACTGTGGAGGTTTTAAAGCAAAAGCCCTAATCTAAACAGAATACCACTGCTGTGTAGAACAACTTTCCAAACCACAGAGTCCATTGAGGGCCTGTCAAAAAAGAACAACAAAGCTTCCGTCCCTCCTGTCTTTGCAGTTCACTGTCTTTATAGCAAGCAAGCACATGCAAAGACATTATAAAAGCAGGTCACAAGGAAATTCTATGGCACAAAGAAAAAAAAAACTCAATGTAAGATGTCTGCCTCAAGTTAAAAATCTGAAGATGACTGAAAAGTATTTGCATTCTTAAAGTCAAAAAAGAAAAAAGAGGGCCAGAGAAGATGGCCAAAATAAATATACTGTCTTTAAATTGTGTGGTTTGTACATTAGGGCCCCTGGCAGTCTTGCTCTGATTAACATACAACACTGGTGTAAATGAGATATCTAAAACTAAGGAGAGCAGACAGAGGAAGTGCGCTGGGTCTTTTGTTTAATTGTAGGGGTCACGTTCTGATAAACAGCTCTCTGGCGGGCCGGATGATCACAGAGAGATGTCACCCCACTTGTAGGGAGAGCAAGAGGGCATAGAGGGTGGGGTGAGGCATCAGGAGAACACCCACTTTCTGCAGACTTTGCTTTCCTGAAAGACTGGGGAACATTGCTAAAACAACATAACTCCTCTGGTGCAAGGTATTGTCTTACTAGCCAGACCCTCAGTCCCAGCCAATCAGGACCCTCAGTCCTAGCCAAACAGGAGTCCTCACTCTTAGCCAATCAGATCTCATTCCTAGCAAATCATGCTTGCTTGATGTACAATGGGAACAGATGCAGACAGCAGGCACTTTCTCACCCTCAGGAAGTGTGCTTTAAAGAGAGTTTAACAGCACAGTGCTAAACTACACTCTTCTGCTGGAGGATGTGCAAATCAGACAGGGTTAACTTGCAATGATGAGACAGGGTCTCATTTGCACCAGTGTCAAATCCTCCAAACAGATTGGTTAAAAAGTTTCTTGTCGCATAAATTTGGGAAATGTAGGCTTCTATAGACCAGAGACATATCCATTCTTGGATCTGTTAGGCTGTAAAATGGGGCTGTGAGTTGGGCCCACAAGAAGGCCAGTATTGGCACAGACCTTCCTGCATGCCCTTGTGTATGATTCAGATTTAAGCTGGAAGATGACCCTGACTCATGACTCGTCTATCTCCAGTACCAAACTTGGGTGTTCTTGAAGCCACCCTCAATGTAGCGCTACAGAACCAACAGCAGCAGCACCCAGCCATTCTCCGCACAATGACCAAGACAACCTTACCCTACTTACACACCGAACCTCTCATCGCATTGTTCAATGCTTAAATTCATCTTCATGCAGTTTCTCATTGTGGACACATTCCCTCCCCATCTCATGGCTTTGTTCCACTCTCAGTGATCACTTATGGAGAAAAGGAGCGCATGTCTCCTCTAGAGGTACTGTTTAATGACAAGAACAGACCATTCACCCTGTGCTCATCATATTCAAATGCTGTTTAGAAGTGACCTGATGAACTGAGTCACCTTATGTGTTGATTCTGTTTTTTTTTCATATCGGAGATTGTGTTTGGAATAATGATAATAAAGATCATAACAAAATTGATGCATTTTTTAAAAAACAGCATTGCTCATAACAAAACATGATTTATATCAAAGTCTGGCAACCTCAAAAGTAAGTGCTTTCATTGGAAAAGCTTTCAAGTGTTCAGAGATTAAATGGATGAGCGATGACAGCACCATTAAGACAGCGTGCCACATGGTTAACCCAAGAGAGCATTTACTACCTTCTCTCAAATACCACACCCTCAGGCACTCTCACTACAAACATGGCTCCTTAATGAGGTGTTAGGCAAGTGTTTGTCTTTGTTTTTTGTTCATTTGTAAGTGCTGATCCTGATAACCTATTACCTGTTGTCTTAAAAGATTAGATAATAGCACTGTACACAACTCAAAGACAGTGACAGGTGTAAAATGCTGTCTGTTACTCAATGGAACCTAATTACTGACTTTATATTATCCATATCATCAAAGGCCAACTATAGTGTATTTTAATAAAGCCAGACAGGACCCAATGACCCATCTGGCGGAAGTCTATACTCTTTTTTTGTGCACGGTGGTTTGGAGTGTGACGATATGAATGCATCACTGACCTGAATCTGTTGCTGCAGGAGGTTGATTTTGTGCTGTTGCTGCAGAAGTTGCTGCTGTTGTCTTGCAATCTGGAGCATGAGAGAGTAGATGGTAAGAAAGAAATCCACAAGTGGCCAAAGAAGTCAATGTCAATGCAGTATTTTATCCATTGATCTCAAGTATTGATAGCCAAGCAGTATCATTGGGTTGTGTTGGTCTACCAGTCTAGCTATCCCTTGTGGTATTGTGTAGACTGATGAGGAAAATAATTACTGGCTTGCGGCTGCATGCATTGGATGAGAGCATGATCTTCAGCTGAACTCTTACAGAACTATTACTGCACGGCTGAGAGTGTAGTAGTTGTAACCTAGGGAGTACAATTAACAGTTTGCAAAATAAAAAATGAATTGAGACAAACAGACAATTTGAAAAGATTAAAATAAATGCAAGTAAAGAGACAATTTAGCTTCATCTGACAGAAAGTGGAATGTGAATGGAGAGAATATGGCTTTGAGACAAACAGGCAGCAAAAGCAGGCCATCACACTCAAGGGACAGACAGGGGAAAGACAGCAGCACTGCCTGTTATTCTATCTCTCTCATTCGAGGGTGAATGTGTATTCTTTATTAGAGAAAGGACAGACAGGTGGATGGAGAAGGGAGAGTGATGTGTTTGCAGCACTGGCGACGGCCGGCATGAGAGGGAGATGGGGGGGGGTCTGATACAGGCCCTATCGCGCGGCTGAGTGGCATAGAACCGCGCGGCGGATCCACTCGCCCGCTCCGCCTGCCCCTCTAACCACATGCTCGCTTGACTGAGCATGACAACCTAGTTTTAAGTGTCATTTGATTTTCATTTTCAAATATAATTACAAAGTGTTCACTGTAAGATATCACTCGTCTGCAAATGTGTCAGGATTAATTTGTGCTGGATTCTTCACGAGTGTCAACAGTTAATTACTGTTTCGTGTCTGGATGGTTAAATGACATTCTAACTTCAGGCTGCCTTTCCTTTTTTTGTTCCCCAATCTTCTTTTCCATTAAGACCTGAGTCTATACTCTTATACATGTTGGCAAATATTAAGGCGTATTAAACATCCACAATCAGTATTCATTAAAAATCATCTGAGCATACAATATGCCACTTCACCATAAAACAAGGTTTAACCGCAGCGATAATCCCGATAATAATGTCACATCCTTTAAAAGTGTACATTAATTTGAGATATGTAAAGCAAGTTTGACTCCATTCCAGTTTAACAGCTCTAGCAGCATCCCGTCTTGTTGAATTATTGATTGCAATTAGGAGAGCTGGTCATAAAAGCATTCAAGTTTAGTACAGATCTTTCCTTATTCACTTTAAGACATAAACGCAATTCAAGGACTGTGTTCATTTGCTGATTTGAGCCTTATGCCTCATTTGTTCGATAGTTACTGCTGATTCAAATCAGAGAATGTTTTAATGTGGATTTATTTATATGTATTTATAGTTATCTGATGCCCACACTGAATAAAACATTTCATTCAAATATCCTCCGCAGTGATGAAACAGATAATAAATGCATATGTACCCTCACTCTGCATAAATGCAACAAAAAAGCCTTCAAACACATAGGCAAAAGACATATCTGCAATTCTTACATCAAGCATGTACAAGTACATAATAAATAAAGATCAAAATGGTTATTTTAAGGATGTGGAATGAATACTAATACACATAATCCATGATTTTGAGAGTCTAGAGAGGGATGCAGATCAAAAAAATTTGCTAACCTATTCTGAAATGAATGTTTGTCGACAAAGATCCTCAGCGTCAGATACTTAAAAGTTCTAAAAAGCAAATTCCCTTTTTTACTTAATATTTGTCGACTCCATCAGACACAGTTACAAGCTTAAAAAAATGTAAAAATAAAATGTATACACCAATATTTTGGCTTATTGAAATGCAGGACCATTATCTATTTTTATATACTCTTTTATATCCTTAACCATGATCAAAATGCAGCATTGACATGAATCATCAGAATGAGGTATGATACAAGAAAAGACAAACATATATATATTTTCTTAACAGTTGGAGTTAATATGCCACTACAGCTACACAGATTGGTTTATACTGTCAGGTTTTGTTGGAAGTGGTGGAACAACAATTTTAGACTCAGTTAACACTAGACTCCTGGTCTGACAAACCAGTTCCATTTTGGCATGTTTCATCTATAAATATATAGAAGAAAATTATAATATACCGAAACTGTATTTCCATAACTGAGATATGAATGAGACCCACTGTGAGCAAGCTATGGTAGACCATTTTCTGCTGAGGAGTAAGTGTATCAGAGTATCGGCTCTTTAGCCATTTTTGCATTATAGAAGGTTTGTCCAGGTAGGGCAGATCCCAGATCAGCAGCCCACAGCAGTGTGCTCACCTGTTCCTGCTGCTGGCGGGCCAGCTCCATCTGCTGCCGCTGCTTCTCCATCTGCGAGGCAGCCAGCTTCTTCTGCTCATCATGAGCGGCCAGGAGCTGCTCCCGCAGGCTGATCAGCTGTGTAATCATGGTGGAGAGCTGTCGTTCCTTCTCTACCAAGCTTTCAGGGGTACCTACCAGAGGCAGGACAGGGAGAGAAAGTCAACTTGGGACAGGTCCACACTATCTGAATCCTGGAATATACACACACATATTATTATTATTATTATTATTATTATTATTATTGACAACAAGGGAAGAAAGGTAAGCTATTCATTATTTGAACCAGGAGTCACATGTGTATGCAGTCCTCCTGATGAATCAGTGCTGCAGTGAGCTGATGAGTTTGACTCTAGTGGGAAAGATGGGGGGAAATGCCAGAAACACTATTGAATTATTTTCCTGCTCCTGTTTCAAAGAGGATGTGCAAGTATATTAGCATGCTATTTTTACAACAAACAGTGAGGTAATAGTGACTGTATTTTGCTAAATGAAACTTGCAGGTAAAGAAACTACGCAGAAAATAGTGATGGCTAGTTGACCTCAAATCATGCTTTTTAAAGTTATGTTGAAGATGCAGAACTCACACTTAATGCACAAATGTAAATAAATTGTATTTACCCTTTTTGGGCACAATATTAGTGGGATTGTGAATGCATTAGGGATAGGTGTAATGGATAAAGGGCAGGCCAGTGAAAGCATTGGATAAGCAAACTTAACCCGGCTGAACTATTTCAGACAACTGACGTCTTAAAGCCAACCCACACAGTACAGTACCTTTATCAGCGTACCTTTCTCCAGCCATTCAAACCATTACATAAGGAATATTCTGAAGTATATTTTTAAAGAGGAACAACAATGAAGTGTTTGTGTTTTGCTGTGGATATTTCATTGTAGTGCCAAGGGCTGGTACATAATAGAAAAAGCAAAAAAATTGTTCTTTCTTCATTGGTGTATTTCTCAACTTATTTATTTTAAAAATGTTGATACAATAGAGCCATTATTGTGAAGCAATGTAAAACTGTCCAAAGCAATGATACTGGAAAATTGAGAAAACTGAGCATTTCAGCTGAACAACCCCCATACACTCTCTGTATCTAAACCCGAAAAAATCAATTCCAGTCACCGGACACAGCGATGGCTAAACAAAAGACGAGCGTGTCAATTCATCAGATCCGCTCAACACAATGCACAGAGTCAGTGGGCCTTGGCTTGGCCGGCCTTGGCTCCTTTCTTTTTTGCTTTTATTTTTCTTGGAAAACAGGGTGAGCACACAAACAACTTTTGGACAGCAAACACTGTCTATTGATAATTGATAACAGCGTGTGTTTGCGTCCAGGCAGACAGTGAAACAGTGTCAGTTTGTCAGTTCTTCTGATTAAAATGCTCATCCAGTTATTATTTAATTATGACTTCTTATGTATGTTTTGAAAGAGGAATTTTAAAAAATGACTTATAATTAACACTCTGGTGACATATATGTGTCTTATCATTATTTCTGTAATGACAAACTGTCCTTCCTGCACCAAATCCTTCCAGTCATTTTCACAAAATGTAATAAAATTAAGTATAAAACATACTACACACTACATAAAGATTACACTGTAAAAAATACAAGAAAAGCTGAAAATGACTAAAAGCTGCAAAAGAACATTTTGAGAAAAACACTGATATCAGAATGCATAGCATAAAATAAAGTACTCAAGAATTTACAGTGGCTTTATTCAGCTTGTTCAAATTTCAAAACAGATTTCAAACAATATCAGGCATGCAGAACAGGAAACTTCAGGAAATATGTCACAAGAAGAACACAAAGGCACATGGGTAGCTATATATAAAAAATGTCAATTTTTTAATCAATTTCTGCAACAAACAGGAAACCACTGTAACAGCAAAAACCTGATGTAAGAATCTAATCTTTATCTCATTATAAGGCAACTTATTTCACCTAATTATTTTGGCTACTGGGCGTGGGGCACAGAGAAACCCCTCATTCAGGGTCCATTTTTATAATGTTCCCTCTCCCAGTCTACAGTGGCATCAGATTCTAGCAGGCCTCATTCCTCTCTGGCAGTGACATGCCAGTGTCTCACTGTCTGCATACTGGCTTCATTAGAAGTGTGAAGGTTACACACACATTTTCTCTTTTTTATTGCTCCTGGAGTTAACAGCTTTTTTTTCTGTGATGGTAAGAATGGAACACGATTTTTCCGGGTGGGAGATTTGTGGAAAACAAGGTGCGAGGTGGTAGATTAGCGACAGACAATGAGACATCCTCTGAATCTCGGCAGCAGTTTTATTTTTTTATGCTCTCCCACTGTCACATCCGCTAATGTGACACAGTGACGCTGCCACACCCCACGACTGCTGCGATTACAAATGAGCCAAGCACAAAAAGCTCCGTGCTCAACTACAGCCCAGTCACAGGGAAACTAACACAGTGCAACACCTCTCACTCTCAACAGTAAAAGCCTAGTGAATTGTAACCGAAGTGAAATGGCTTAGAGCACAGAGCCACATGCAGTTATGGAGGGCGGAGCGGAGGGTGATCAGGGCCGTGCCCCAACAGAGCCAGAACTGTGCCCCCTCTATGCCTGCGTCTAATCAATGCTGAGAGATCCTCCCATCGACTTACACAGCCTACATAATTGCCAGTGAGAGACAGGACAGTAATTCACTCTCTGCTTGCCGTGCCTGTGCAAATCCAACATGCTGACATGCACGCACATACTGTTGTGAGAAAGGGAGAGAGACAGAAAGAGATTGACAGAGAAGGCAGGAGAGGCAGGAATGAAAGAGAAGAGAAAACAGAACAGAAGGACAGAGAAAGGAGAGGGAAAAGAAGAGGGAAAGAGATAGACAAAGAGAAAGGAGCACAGAGAGAGGGATAGACAAGCGTACAGTAGGTCTGGCTTCTGGCCAGACAGTGTTAAATTCTTTCCTGGGTGTCTCTCCATATCCTCTGGCCACATCTGTCTTGAGTTTCTCCCAGGGCTCCCTGGGGCCTGCTCCAGTTCAACTATTTTAATTTGACTAAACACCTGATTTATTTTATCTCTCCGATGAGGACGGCAGTTTGTCTTAATAGGCCTTGTCAACCTCCAGCCCCATTCACAGCAATTTACTGGCAGCCTGGTGCTGCAGCAATGGAGAGAGAGAGAGAGCTGTGATTCTCCATTTATCCTCCTAAAAAAAGAGAGGAAAAAAAAGCACCTAAAAGCGGCTATTCAGTGGTGCTGCATGTGGTTTCAGAACACTGAATTAGCTCCTTCTTCACCCCCACTACACTTGTTGTGAATGGCTTATCTGTAAAATTGATACATTTGCCACCGATTTTATTAACCTTTGGCCATGGCCATGAAGGACTGTATTTATAAAGCTCTTGGTTGCTGGATCTGCAGCCCATCGACTGTATCAATACTCTGGGGTGCTGGGGAGGGAGGTGGGGAAGGGGAGAGGGGGCATCAGGTGGGGCTGGGTGGTTAGGAGGGGGTGGATTCAGGCGTATTACCTGTGGTCTGAGAGATAGCACCCCCTAAAGCAGGGTGAGTAATGTCAGAGACCAATAACTCAAGCCCCCCCGATCTGAAGGGTGGCTGCGGACAGAGCAGCCCTCTCACATCTGGACTCAATGCCGCCCTCTTGGCCTCAACGTTCCCATCTTTGATGTTGGGTTTTCAAAACATACAGTTTTAATGCCAGCAAAACATGTATGGGCTCTGACTGAAGAACAAAAAACAACAAATAAGCTTTTGGCAGGAGTTGTTCAACCACGCAGAAATACAGTGTTTTGGTATGCTACTGTATCTGCACTATTGAAACTTAAAGCACAAAAGCAAAGTGCACAAAAATATTGTTTCTTATCCTTAGAGGAAAAATCTAATCAACAAACCTGAAAATCTGAATCAACCAAATTGAGCTCATCCATATCAACAAGAAAGTCCCTCACACACACATGCTTGTGCACAAACACACACACACACACACACACACACACACGTGCAAACACACATACATACTCTGCACTTGAAAGGGTTGTGATAAAAGAAGCAGACTCACAGAGGTGTGTGTGCGTGGCGGTCAGTGCCGTGGTGGGCAGAGGCTGGGGTACATGCCTAACAGGGGCTGTGCTGTGATCAGGGGCCACGGAGGGACCCCGGAGGGGGGCACCCGGGGGCCCAGTGCAGGGGGCACTGGCTCCACAAACACTAACAGAATATTAACAGAGCTCTCATTGTTTTGATGTTGAGCTGCATTGTGGAGGTCCAGGGCGGCTTGAGTCTGCACTCCTCTCTCTTTCTCTCCCCTCTCCCACTCTTTTTCTCTTCTTTCCTGTCCTCTCCCCTCTCTCTTTCTTGTCCTCCTTGCTTTTCTACTTAGCCACCATCTTTTCTCTCTCATTCCTTCTCACTTTTCTTTTCATTGCTTTTAGATTGCTGTATAATGATAAATAAACCAATGTACAGCATTTGCTTGCCCCTTTAGGATGTTAAAAGGACCAGCCAAATAACAAAGATAGCTCATCACAATGACAATTTCTACACATACAAAAAAAATATAATCCAAACAATTACTACTAATATAATAGTAATGAATACGGAGGGTCAGATTTTTTCTGAATCTTTTCTGAACAAAAGTCAGCATGTTCTGTACAACCTTGTCCATGTTCTATATGTTCAGGCTAAGAGATCCAACAGTCTAAATCAGTCTGCAAGAGAGATTCAATGTTCACATCATTAGGTAAGAGAGATTTGTGGATCTAAAAATTCTGTATGAGAGTCCACAGTATGGCCCAGGACAGCACATGTTGTTTTGTTGCCCTCGTTTTGTGTAAAAAAAACTTTTCTTCCTGCCCTGAATTATGGATCAGCTTTAAAACACAGATAAAAGTTTTATTGGCCAAGAGAAGCAGAAGAAAGACATCAGCTCGGTCTGGCCGGAGGACGCCTGACAAAGAGGCCTTGTCCTGCATAATGCATGTCTTTTAATAGTGCCGCGCCGTGCGCACTTGTAAAGGTGTCTCCTCGGATCCCGTTCCCTGTCGGGAGACAGACAGCACGTAGATGCCTCCTTGGTAAATAAACTGTACAGGTTTCAGTGGATCTAATTTGTTGTGACGTTCTGCGAGCGTTTATTTTCCCTCCCCCCGTGAGCTCCTGTTTCGGGGGGAAGCAGGGCACAATAGCAGCCTGAAAAGGGAGCCCATTTGATCGCTGTCTGCCCAGAGGAGAAGCGAGCCGTTTGGACTGGCCCCTCCCACTCACTTCTGATGCACTGTGATGTCGCCACATCTGAGGAGGCCGGGCCCTCTGTTCCAGGCCTTTACCTGTTTCATTTTTTTCACTTCAGCCCCCTTTCAAATGTCACAAAGGAGGGCAGAAAAAAACATCAACCAAATAAGCAGCTAAATAAATAATAACTGAAAAACAACTGAGGCCAAGAGGGGTTTGGGGGGGACACCGGGGCCTCAGGGCCTGTAGATAAAAGGCACTTTATAGGGGTGCGATTTGTTCAGTCCAACACCCCCTCTGCCCCCTCCCTCCCTGCTTCTCTAATCAAGCAGTCTCTAATTTGAGTTCCAAGCCCAGCATCAGGGGAAAGGAGGCTGCTTGTTACTTTGAAGAGCCCAGAGTGAATAACGCAGATAAAAGATTGAGCAAGAAAAAGAGGACAAGAAGGGGGGGACAGGGGGGAGAGGAAAGGATCACAAAGTGGCCTATTCTCTTATTCTCTTCCCTGCCTTTGGATGGGACAGCTGAACCATTATGACTAAGTTCTGAATGACTTTTTTTAAAGGAGGAACACTGGAATTTCTTTGTCTCCCTCCTCATCAGTCGGGCATTGTGGATGTCCCTGTTTGCTGCACGTCTCCCCAAAATAAATGAAGGGCTCCTGTGTAAATGTGGTGATTTTCCATGCAGGATACAAGAGGTACCATAGCTGGGGTGCCTGGTGCCTGTACTCCTATGCTCAGGCCTAGCGAAAGTACATGGACCCTCAGACCCCGCCACGACACCGGTTAACGATTTTCCTGTGCTGGGGATTTATAGTACCCAGGGGCACTCAGTGATCATTCACCCTCGTACATTGCCTACAGCATCCTCCCCACCCCTTCAGACTACAAAATAAAAAGAGCCAATTTAATCATTGTTAATGGGATCTACTGAGCATTTCTGAAGGTAGGAATCACTCTCTGTGCAGCTGTGTAATCTTTCTTAGCTACTGCTGTATTACTATACCACACACCTCACAGGACATGTGGTCTGGCAAAATCTGCTGTGGGCTCTGCTCAAATCTTTTTATAACCTTTTAAAGCTTTTAATACTTTATTAAAGGTACATATCACTTGTGATTATCTTTGCAATTTCTTGCATGATTCAGCAGCTGAATTATCATATCTGCTCTCATTTGAATAAGAATAAAAATCAAACTGAAAATGAAATTTGAAATCTGTTCATTCATCATCTCTTTGATACAAACTGTATTGTATCACAAACTAGCTGCTAGCAGGTTCAGGCCAGAGCAAAAAGGTAGTGTTTGGGTGAATCTGCAAATTGAGCTCATCTGCATTGCTCATCTCGGTCAAAACTGTAAAACATGCGCATGAAATGCCCACTCATGTTCCTTTTGAGTAATATCCCTCACATGGATCTCAACAATATGAGTAGCAGCTGTTTCACCTGGTGCCTCCTAGCAAGTTCCAGTGACGCTGTGCAGAACTGGAGCCTCTTGCCAGGCCAGCATCCTTTATGGGCAGGAAAAGGCCACCTCAGCTCCTTCTAGTGCCAGACACTAATCCTTAAAACGTTACAACGCACCACAGACACCTAACCATCACTAAGCACCAATCCCAAGCATACACTCTATTTCAGGCTCACAATTTTCCCTTTTCATAATCAATAAGCAAACTACTGTATTTTGAAGCAATTTAATGCAAAAAAAACTATTTGCATTTGTTAATTATGGCCACTGCAAACATTTTCATCAGCGCAATTCAATGACTATTAGTTCAGAGTTTAAAACGCAAATCTGAGAGATGAGCTTGAAGGCAGACAGAAAAGCAAATACCATCAGTCTAGTCTATAGAAGCTTTTGCCAGTTTTAACTTGTATTCTACATGCAGCTCTTTTTAATTGTTTCTCATAAATTGCTTGGTTGACACTTGGCAGGACACGCTAATTCAAACAGAAGGGTATTCAATAACAGCTCAAACACTTGTGAACATACTGTATGCCACTTCACATTAATGGGAGCTAATAATAATCATATCCTGGCACGATAACTTGGTGTGTCCACTGAGCCATAATTAAGATAATATACCAGCTACTTCAGTCCCTGTATTTCACTTCAGATAATTCATTCTGTCAAAGGGAAGATAAGGGAGAGTCCAGATCTGGATCAGAGACAGAACACCACAGCGGACATGCTGAAGTCCTCAACAAAAAAGTAATATTAATATTACATTGAATATTTGAATTCAATTGAAATCTATATTTCTAAAAAGAGAAGACTGCACAGATGAGACTAACAAAATGCATTGTTTCATCTATCAACCACCATAGCCACCGTAACTATGTGTATGTGTATAAGTTGCACACATACACCCCACCCCTCACGCCCCCCTGCCCCAATGTTCCGTGGCACATGTAAAGCAGCTACCTTGACCTCTTCCTGTTTTCATCTCAGAAACACTGCCCGTCCTCCTCAATCCTGAGCAATGCCAAGCATTAACATAAGTGTAATTGTCAAGGCCTGAATCCACATCAGGCAAAGAAGAGATTTAGTCTGACACCATTTCAAGCATTCACCAAAAAGGGGGTTGGGGGAAGGCAGGAAAAGGGACTATTTTGTGGATTCATTTGTCAGTATGTGTCTTAACATGTGTGGCTGTAAAAGAGTGGCTTGTGAGAGGTGATAGAAGGGGGTGGCACAGTGTGAACGGGTCCAGCTCTCTGTGGCATAGTTTGTTTCAGTTCACTTCCTGTGTGCGACCCTAGCCTGGGGTGAGGGAAGTTATGCCTGGTCTGGGCTCTGTCCAGGATGTGTTGTAGAGGGAAACCCAGCACGTCGCTCTCTAAACCAGTCTGGCCACACTGGCTCAGGACTGACAGACTGTTACCAATGTCTAAGGCTGAAATGTGCCTCTGCGGTTTATCCCCTTATGAATGTCTCATTTTGGATGTTTGTCAGTCAATAAAATTATGTTTGCCAGATATTACTTTATGATAAATTGTCTGGAATTTTCTAAACAGCCTTTCAAAAATGGAAAAAATAGCCTCCAAAAATAAATAAAATAGATCACATGATTAAACAATGTAATATATTGATACCATATGATTAAAATATATGTATCAATTTACAAGATCCCCACATGACAAATTAATAGATGGGACTGTGTCATTCCATTTATTCAATGAATAAATAAATTGAGAGAGGACTCAAGCTGTAAAGGAGCAAGTCAGACCTCCTAGGCAGTGATTTCCTCTGTTGAATGGGAATAATACAAACACGCTTGCAGCCATACCGCTGTGCTGGAGCCAGTCTGCAGGATTGTGGACCTGGGGGGCCCACACCAGACCAGCCCCTGTTCCACAAACTCTAATCCAAGTCTGCTTCTGCACCAAGGACACACTGTGCCAGGACCTGAGCACAGTGCAAGGACAAGGCATCTCTTTCTATGGCAATGCCCCACAATGTACTTTTACATTATAATAATGTACTTCAGCTCCTATTTCACCTGGGAGCACATAACACACCTTTTAATGTTTGAGTGTATTTAGAAAAAATTGTAACGCCAACACTATTGGAGCTGGTTGTGGAAAGTTTTCATTTCTTTGATGGGCTTCTGCGAGCCAAAGCAAAATGACTGCCCCCTGATCCCATTGCCCCCCTCCCCAAGAAATTGAAGGACAATTGGAACAACTGTTTCATATCCAGAGAAGTCTCATTCCTCGTTAGCACTGTCAATCAAATAATACTCATCAATCACAGTGCACTATTACCCTTACAACAACCCCACTATATCACCAACATTTCATTCTGTACCTATAAGAGGTCAATTCTTCTGAGTAGATCGATTTATATGGATCTGTCAGAATGATTTCTGGTTATAATAACGGACATGTTCTTTTAGTAATGATTAAAAGGTAGCCAGGGGATTCTATGAGCAATCTCCCAAAACGAAAAAAAAAAAAAAAACATGTTAAGTATTTCATTGGACAAGGAAAGCATTTCCAAATCACCATCACAAGTGGCCTACTCAGAGTACAGCTGAACATTTTCTTAGGTTCAAAATACTTGTTGGGTTCAAAATACTTAATCATGATTTCCATAAAAGGTGGATGTATTTTAAGACCCAGTTTGGTGTAAATCTAAAGTAACAGTAACATTGCCTAGCAATCCCTATGCACCCTTTTACAGAGTATGCTAACATATGAAGATGATAAAGAAATTCAGCCTTCAAGGGAAAAAGGGACAATAATTACTGTGATTAATTAATTTCACAAGGTTCCAGGCACATTACACAACTATAATTTTGGGGACAAAAATTCAATTCATGTGAACAAACTCAGTAAAGTTATACAGGGTGCACACTACGTAGGTACAACGGGAACCACGTATTGGCACATAATTAAGGATAAAGCCTTAGGTTAAATTGAATGATGGTGTTTTTGAGCGAATCCAGCTGCTGGAACAATCAGCGCTCTGTGTCTCTATACAGTCCCCTCTCTGTCCGGATGGGGAAAAGGCCGGGGTAGCCGGCTCAGGTATGGCCGACATCAAATCAATCTCAGCTGCGGCCCCGCCCTCCTGCTCCCACAGTAAATGGCTTGTACTTATCTGTCTGGCACAGGACCTTCACGCACACACTCCACCACTGTCAAGTCCACAGCATTAAATAATTGATTATCCCTCTGCAAAGGGGCCCTGATTTCCTTGTATATAGAATTTGAGCAACCATTTTACACAGAGTTACAACATGGGGGAGGGGGGTGCAGGGCTCAGTGCAGTCTGTGTTCCAATTTCGTTGACCGCAGTTTTTTATTTTCGGTGCTGAGGAAATGTCTGCCATACTTCGAGCCAGGGACATTGAAGGGGCTACAGATGAATTAAAACAGCCCTTTCAGAGAGCAGTCTAAAGAAATGTGAAGGGCAGTGATTGGTTGAGAGTTACAAGGTGATCCATGTGATACAACCTGGGTGGACCAAAGGGTTCGTGTATCCCTGCAGTTACATTCCAGTGGGATTCACATTTGATGCATTGCAAAAATTCTTTAGCCGACATCTCCACAAGGAACAGGGAAAAAGGTGTGAGGGACGGGAAGGGGCTTTACTCCTCATTTTTACTCAACAGATCGCCCTTGAGGAGGTAGCTATATTTTTCAACACTTCAAACCGAACAAAACTGTCAGGGCATTTCTGGTACAGAAGAGCTTAGGTGAAGAACAATAACAGCAAAATCAAATAAAACAGAAAATCAAAACCGGCTGTCTACCACCCTGCCGAGAACCCTTCTCTTTGATTGGCAGGCAGGGTTCAATACAGGATTCAGGTAACAATGGTGATATTAATGCCTCTGTTGATGCCAAGAACCTGATCAGATGTCCCTGTGTAAAGGTACAGTGTGCCTGTCCTGGCTGATTGGCAGGTTGAGGTCTGTTTGAAGGGGATGATTAAAGCTGATTCAAACCTGTGCTGTCCCCTGTCTAGGCCTCGCTCCCTCCCTCGCTCCCCCTCTCTTTCTCCCTCTCCTGGCGGTTCTGTGGCTTGGTCCCATTCCAAACTGCCTCTTACTCTCTTACTCTGTGGTTTTGTGCAGCTGATCTCCTCTCCCTGCTTAGCCCGTTCCCCCTGACTGACAGTTTAACTCAGGTATGAAAACAAACAGTTGCCAGTGGATTCACAGGGCAGGAAAGCGATCTGCCTGTAATTCTGAACTGTGCCCCATACCTGCAGAACCCCCTCCTGTCACATCACCTCAGATCCCTTGGCTTAACCCTTGCAACACAAAAAAGTGACATGTGATGATTTTAAACCAGGAACCTGTATCTTGTGGATTCTTCTGCAGACCTTTCTCTGTTGCATGCAACAGCCATGCATACTTTAATGATGCAACCTCTGAAGAACAAAGTTTTTCATAAATAAAAGTCTGGATAAAGTTGATCTCTATCATTCACAGTTTTGTTTATTATATGTATAGCTTTGTTGGCCAGCATAAACTGTTGTTGTCTGGGCATGTTTGAACAGAAGTGCAATTGCAGAATACAGTGAGTGCCAGGCATGGGTGAGGCTACCCCTCCCCCACTCTAAGGGCTAGTTGGCAAATTCTTGTTGGTGTTAGCCAATCAGGGCACAACTCTCACCTCTCCACTGTAACAATGTAATGTGTGAGAGGGTCACAGGTGGAAAAATATGTAAAATGCCTGGGTAAAACACACAAAGAGTCTGGATTCTAAACCACTAATTCAAGGGGAAGAAGTGAAAATAAGAAGAAAAAAAAACATGACTTACTAGTCACTCATTTCAAAGGGGGCAGAATTTAATATTTCCCTTATTTATCTTTGAACATCAGAAGCAATCCTTTGTATGTCATATAACAATGGCACAAAAGGGAAGCTCTAGGTAAAATGCACTAAGCCGTTGGTTCCTGACTGAATGCTAGAAGGCTTGAGAATGTGCAGCAAGGCCAGCGTGCCAGGAGGTAGCTTTTTATCTAGATGTCAGCCTTTATCTGCGACTTTACCTCCATTAATTTAAACCTACAGGCGCGCTTGGCCTTTGTATTGATTTTAACCCAACAATTAATGTGGCCTCTGATTTATCATAACACTTTAGATCTTAATCATATGGCATTTTCTGCGTGCGCTCTTTGTTTGTGTTTTAATTAAGGGGACCTTGTGTGTCTCTAGCCCTGAGCTGCTTTTTAATTGGCAGTATTTACATCAGGCAAACTTCAAACGTACAGAAAGACGTTTGTAAGGGGGGGTGCACAAAGAGGCCCTTTGAAATGTCTACAGTCATATGAAATGGCATGCTAATTAAAAACCTAAGGCTGCCAGTGTGATATGAAAAGTATTTATATATGTAACTTCTAATATACACTCGGTTTAATTTGCAAACCACAGTTTGTTTTCTTTAGCACCCTTACATGTGTTCATCTTTACATCAATAGCTGGCAATACAAATGTATAAAATAAAGAAACAATTTCATGGTTTATAAAAGAAAAGCCTGTTTTGAAAAAAAAAGCAAAATCATTTGAAACATTTTAATAGTAGCTCTTTTCTTTATCTCTTTGCTTTTGATCTACAGTGGCATTCACCAGGGCAGGTACAGTGAATCTAATTTACCAAGGCATAATTTACTCTGCACCTCATTACAGCTAATGCCAACGAATACAGATATTAAAATACATTACAGCTTTTTGTACACAGAGTAAAACTAATCCAGTGATTGAATATGATTTAAAATAACTATTTAAGAGGAAGGACCATCTTTAAAGAAAAAAATAAGGAAATGACATTTAAGACCATTCAGTGATCCATCCTAAGGGCACAATTTATAGTTTTCAGATACAAATGATAAAATTATCTCCACATGTCAGTACATTCAAGCAATGAGGGATGGTTATGGCAGGGTAAAAGAGAGACCTTGAATGCAAACCTGTGGTGTAAAATACCTGTTGCTGAAGTACTGAGAAAACCAACATAACATACAGTGAATGTGGAAAAATGGGTTGGTCTGTCCAGTTTAATCAGTGTTTGTTTTAATGCAGCACTACCAGGGTGCAGAAGAGGAGGGTTGGGCAATAGTGCCCACAGAAAATCCTCCAGCAGACCACCCAGAAACTGGGTGTGTTGGGGGGGGAGGCACGCAGGAGGATGGAAAGAAAGAGGAATAGAGTGAGTTAACGTGGACCAAGAAACAGGGAAACATTCAGTGTACGCAAATTAAGAAAGTGGTACTGGGTTGTATACTGACATGCACACAATTGAGTAACAAATGCTTAGGCCAAATCTAATGCTACAACTAGTTAGTTGCTGCCATGACCATTGCTAGCACAATACCATTGCAGATTGGGAAAACCTTTTGTAGCGAGCAGTGACATGCCATTATTAGCCCTACTACTCGCTTGCATTAGCTAGCTATCCAAGTTAGACATATTCAGTAGCTAGCTACAAGCTTGTACACCTAGTGGGATGGCATAGTATTATCAAAATGAAATGGATAGACAATGGCCAGTGGCAAGGATCCACTCGGGGAGAAGGCAAGCAATTCAGAGGCAAAGAGGGGCAGGATTGTGCTGGTCCATCAGGCCTGCCAGCATTGTTATGTACTTTGCTATTTAGCCTTATTCAGGGTCTATACCAGTTATCTAATGATCTGTTTCATCCAGACAATACTTGTTTACAACATTACAACCGTACAGAGTCACTACTGCTACCCCTTTAACTTGTAATGTAAGCATCACATTACATGCTTTAGATATGTGTTTTTATTTGTGACACTTAAAAATTGCAGACTGTGGTCTTCAAACAGCATAAACAACAGAACAAACGATTCCAGCCTGATGGCTTTGTTAAGCTTGTCTAGTGATGTGGCCTGATGTTATATATGTTTTTTTTCATTATGTTGTTGTTCAGTTAGTGGAGGGCTTAAACAAAGAAGCCTACATTCAATTACCACTGCACAGTAGAAGCTTATCAGGATTCCACTGAGTTCTAACAAACCAGGTGTAAAAGTGCAAAACAGCTGACAACTCATCACCAATCACAGGCCATTAATTATTTTTAGCTTGACTAGTAGCTAAATAGCCTATATATACTGATGGGAATTTTGTTTAACAAGTGAAAAAGCAATAAGATGTTTAGCAATCTGTGGTTCCCTTTGTCCTTAAAAATACTGTTTTTATTTTTCGATCTAGCTGTTGTATGTTCTCTTCTTTTAGACTGTAGAATGGGATTGATTTATGCTCTTTTGATTGTGCTGTGTCAGATCGTTCCCACCAGTTACCCTAAGTCATGTCTTTATCCCCGACACACCCAGGACCTTCAGAGAAGGGACTATTTTTCATTTTGTTTCATTCCAAACAAAAATGGTATCATGTTTTTGTTCTGGGGTTCCGCCTACACAGATTAATTAAATAATGGTGAGAATGAAACAGAAAAACCAGTTAATGACAATATGGCATCACAATGGTCTCTACACAATGAAAGGGCCAAAATAAATAAAACTCTGACATTGTTGTCATAGCAATGGTAAACAAACCCCCGACATGCCTAGCACCTTCAAATTATTAGCAGAGAGCCTTTCCTAAAGGTGCTTTCTGTGGAGACAGCCAATCCAAAGCCATATAAATCTTATTAATAACTAGAAATCACATGTTTTATTCTGTTTCCATTTTGGAAACAACATGATGTCTGTGACAAGCACCAAAGCAGTTTATTCACCTCTCAGAAAAATATCAGGGAAATAATTCATCCCTAGTCCCTCCTTAGCAGCAGAACAAAAGTTTCTTGGATGCATTAACTTTATAACAGTTTGTTTAAAATGGGGCTATGCCTGCATCAGCGTGGAAGTGGAATAACTGGAATTAGTCCTACTTGTTTCCAAGTACTGTTGACATGATTTTACATGAATGGCCATCCAAGTTGGAATTGCAAGATTGAAAGTCAAAAATAATGTTGATGCACTGGTTGCTGAGATGTGATGTCTTGATTCTATATTTCTTATACATAGTATGTACACAAGTGGTGTACATTTTTTGGAAATAGACACAAAGGTGTGAATAGGCATAAAAGGGTGAAATAGCTTACATCTAACCAAAAATCAATATGCACTGAATTAGTAAATGCAAGAAGCATGTACTAAGGAACAGGAGTGTAGGAAAATATCAGTGAATAAATAACTTGGCAAAAAAGATAATGGGCTTTGGCTACAGAAATGGGGGTTTACAAAGCAGAACAAAAAAACCAGTTTACATTGAGAATATAGTTTTCTCTCAACAACTCTTGTTTCTGTTTTGCTCGTTTTGAACAGCTCATGATCCCAGTTTGACAGCACAAAATTAGTTTGTTGTAGGTTAACACAGTAACTTACCTTTTATTTCATTCAGAAGTTCGCTTGTGTTGAGTCTTTCCATTTTTTCCTTCCAGTCTTTAGACAGAAGTTTTTCCATACAAGATGAATCTGGAAGACAAAAAACACCAGGCCCTTTAATTATTTTAATAACTGTCCCAAAGCTGTATGTCTGTGTGTTTGTGTGTTCGTATGTGTGTGTGTGTGTGTGTGTTTTGTGTGTGTTCGTATGTGTGTGTGTGTGTGTGTGTGTTGTGTGTTCGTATGTGTGTGTGTGTGTGTTCGTAAGTGTGTATGTCTGTGTGTTTGTGTGTTCGTATGTGTGTGTATGTCTGTGTGTTTGTGTGTTCGTATGTGTGTGTGTGTGTTTGTGTGTTCGTATGTGTGTGTGTGTGTGTGTGTGTTTTGTGTGAGTGTGTTTGATGCTTTGTAACCCCTAAAATAGCCCTCTGTCCAATCTGCAAAGTGGTTGAGAATCAGTTGAATTGTGATTGAAGAAAGTTTTTTAATCGCTCAAAACCAGTTTTCATTTATTTTCACTGTTTTCTTTCAATGCTGCATACATGTTGTACATTCTGTGAAAAACAGACATTTTTTCAGTGTTAAATAAAAACGTGTTGAAGACAAACAGCATTGCAACACTCAAGACATACCTCTTAAATATCTATTTGTCTGAAAATAATTATTTCCTGTCATACCACAGTCTGAAAAGGGCTTGCAAGTACAATGATAATGCATCTGGATGAGATTTTAAAGGACACATTTATCTTTTTCCATGTAAAAAGTTAGGTGTGTATTTATGCATGTTCAACAAAACACATGTAAACAATTCAGTATATGAAAGGCATATCTTGTGGCGTCAAATTACTAGTTATCTAATAAAATTAAAACCCTATCAACTCTATAATTATATGGCTCTACCTCGGAAAAAGGAAGTACGAGAAAATAAAAGGTCCAATGACATTAATTGTGAAGGTTGTCAACAACCCCCTACATCAGGCAGAGAGGGTGTTATTTCATTAACGGTTCTGCAGTAGCCATGAAAAAAAAACACTTCAATCAACATTAAAAAAGGCTGTAAATATTTCTTTCTGATCTGTGTTTCAGTGAAATAAGAATGATGTCTACTACGTTTGAATTAGCCTGCGTTACTCTCACTGATGACACACAGCCGGGAAAAGTATACCCTTTGCTATATGCTGCTAACCTGTACTAACTCAAGTAAAACATGCAAAGTTCAGCAATGAAAAGCACTTGCTAATGTGTTGCTCTCAACAAATATTTCTAAATGGCAACAAAAAGGTTTATGAAATGCATACTGCACTGCTCACAGTGGTCTTAAAGTAACCTAAATTCCTCGATTAATCCCATTTGAGCTTAGTTCTAAAGAATTATGCTCTCATGACGTATGAACAGTAAACGATAAGATTTATTTATCTATCCATCTTTCCTTCACAGGGACACTTCATAGCCCAAATTTATTTCCTCTGGACTTGATGGATCATCCTTTCCCCAAAAAGGTCATTCAAAACCAGATAAATAATGTTAAAACCTATGGATATTTACTGCCTTTTTTCCTCAGCTCCCAATATGTAAGTATAACTCTTGTAGCTTTGTGTCTCGTAAGGGTCAATCCAGTGGGGGCAGGGAGAGATAAAGTGGGGGACTGGAGGGGGAGCTACAAAGGCACATTAAAAGGAAGGTACGGGGCGAGGCAAGGTTTATTCGCCATGTGCATGAAGACAGAGCGATGAAGACAATTAACATTTGTCCAGGCGGACAATGAATCAGCGGTCGGAATGGCTGGAATCCGCTGCGCCGTCACCGGGGTCGTCCGATAAAGAAGGCAGTGCTCGCCAGCCGGGCCGGGAATGAGACAGCCGTTCCCTGCCCCATGCAGAGGTCAGCCAGTTCCCATCAAATGAAGCTCTTCCTCCGGGTCTCACGGGCTCCTGTAGTCCGGGCCCTTCGGACAGTCTGACCTTCGCCTGCAGGGCCACTCAGGAAATGACAACTTGGCTGACAGGACCAAGGTAACCAGAGCTCTGTGGGTCCCTGCTTCTGTCCCCTTTCACAAAAAACCCTTCTAATGAAGACTTTAAGGAAAGAGGCTCTGCCATCTTGCGTTATCTCTTTTCTTTTTAATGTCAAGTCTAGTGGTTACTTAACAGTTCTAGATCAAAAATTTTATGTGTCCACAGCACCAATCATTACAAGTGGATTCAACTGCTCAGTCAATGCCAATGTGACATTCACAATCCTCCACTATATGCCATTTGTTCACAAAAGGTGCACAGGTATAAATGAACAAATGCATATATGGATAGGAAAGGACATGACATACTTTCCACTAGGTAACCTTAATAGATATCCCTAACACTTTCAGAGATGCAACTATCAAACTCTATAGCTGGTGAAGAGAGAGAATAACCTTCTGCATAATCCAGGTGTGAATACAGGCACTGTAAAATGCACAGCTCTTGAGTACTATTGCAGGTTCTGTTCATTTCTATAAATGTGCTGGAAAGTATTCTCAGCACATAAGTAATACTGTTGATTTTTCACCTATGTATTTACGCTACAGTTGTCATCTTTGGAATGTGTTTTTAACCACATGATATATTATCTGTGTGCCTTCCAGTGCCCTTGACTCACGAAGATTGCATTCTTACAATCTTGTAAGAATGGGTTTGTTCTCTCACAAAAAGGGCAAAAGCCAAAAGCAGACATTCTTGTTGTCTGTGAGGAAAGCCCAGAGGCACCATGTTAAACGGTTAAACGCTTCTTCAGACAATGGCTCATTTGTGAACGCCCTGCTAACAAAAGGACTAAAATTCATAAGCACACACTGTGCATGTCTCTGAGATTCTATTACAAGAGCATTGTATTATAGTCATGAGGTACTTCTGGCAATACTGAAATGTTGAAAAATAAAAAAATACTGTACTTCAAAAAAAAAAAAAAATCTTCAGATGCTTACAGAAGTCATGCATTTCAAACAATTAGTGTAAGTATGCACATACAAGAATCTGTCAGATGAACATACTGCATCAATGTTAAAAAAGTTAATAATCTTCTCCTGATATATTGGTACATTTGTTGATATATTTGTATATCTATTCAGGGTTTTCCCTTATTAAAAATGTGCTATGAAAGGAAGTTAAAGGGTTCCTTCAATTAATACTCCTATATTCAGACAATCTTTTTTGCATACAATCACAATTGATTAAGTAAGGCTGTATTTAGTGTGAATTCTGTGATTACATGCACTGCTTGGGATGTGGCTTCCTCTGAGTGAGAGCTAAGCAGTCACAGTGCTCGGGCTGGGATGAAATGGAATTAGCCACAAGATTTACGGTAGCCACTTAGGAAAGAAAATACAATCTGTAACTCTACACTACATCTGTACTTCATTCCAAAGAGAATCACAGAGGTAAATTTATGCCCTTGGGTTCAACAAACAAAGCTGACAGGGAGAAAGAGAGACAGGGAGAGGGAGAGGGAGAGGGAAGAAGACACACTTTACCCTACATGGTGTGCTGTCCACCATTACTCTTATCCTTTCTCGTCAACTATAAAGATTTAAATACTGTTTAGACTGCATGTGGGAAAAATGATTACTTTTTACACTGTCCCCAACAACTGTACCCTACCCTTAATCAAACAGATTCCTTCCACCTGAATCAAAAAAAGAAAAAACCTTCAGCTCACAGAAAGGCCCTGAAAATCACACAGAGGGGGATACAGAGGTGGTCAGTGCTTCTCCAGACCTGGTTTTTTAAGAAGAATCTCTCAAACAGAACAAACAGAGCCTTCTGTTTAAGTTTCCACTTCCAACTACAGAACGGGTTGACAGAACTCCTCCAGAATGGGTTGTTGTAACAGTATTGACTCTGTGATGACAAATAGGACTGAGAGTGACTGCAGTGTGCACTCAAGACTCCCGCCGGCCAAGCAGTGTGATAAGAGGGAAGGGATTGTGGGAAGGGTGAACCCTGCTGAAGTCACAAAGGGGCCTAGCCCTCCCTCCAGAGGATCGATTCTGTGGAGGACAAGCCTGTCTCCATCAGTTGCACACTCATCTCCACATTGCTGCACCATATTCCGGCCTGTACCACAAACATGCTAAGAAACAACCCCTCACATTCTTTATTCACAGAAGAAGACTTCAGCTCTGCTGTGGAAGGGCTCTGTGAGCGTGCATGAGTGCATGCTAGGGGAGTGGAGGAGTGGGGGGAAGGTCAGAGAGGAGCTCATGGTCTGGTCTGCTGTGGGCAAGGAGACGCCCGTCACCCCACAGATGCTACTCCTGCACTTGATCATTAAGGAATGCACCAACTGTTGGGGAGATACTGCCGTGCCAGCTCCCATCATGCTTGGCACTGCCTCCCCCAAGGGAGGGGCTCGTTCCTCTCCCTTCCTCTATTCCTTGCTCCCTCCATCGGCACTCCTCCATTCCTGTACCTCCACTCTGACCCAAACACACACAGTGTGCCAAGCAACACAAAGGGGAGAGGATTGCACTGGAATGTGTGGGAAGGATGATTGACTTTCAACAATCATCTTCCATGTTTTATCTGACTGAGGTGAACAATGGACTCGTTCTGGGTATGAACATATAGCCACCTGCAATTTCTTCTGAATTCTGAAGATATTTAATTTACAAGAACAAGAAATTAACCGACACATAAAAACATTTCAATTTTTTGTAAACTGTATAGGGTGCTGTTATAAATATTTGCTTGCCAAAGTAACATATCAGAAGCTGACATATAAAGATTTTGTCATTATTTCCCTCTGATCAGAACCCCCCAACTTTCTCATCCTGCATCTCTGACATAAAACAATGTGAGGCAGTAGAGGAGCCAATGCAGACTGGATGAGAGTGGAATGACAACAATAGCTGCTATCTACCAGTTATTTACATTTTCCCAAGGCCCTTGCAGCACAGTGATTGCCCCCCCCCCCCCACCCCTCCCATGGAGTTTGGAGAGTCCAGTTCCCCTGTATTTGACCCAAATACAAATGCAACACCCCCACCAACCCTAAGGTCCTGGGATGTAGTTAGGAAGAGGCCTGAAGAGTTAGCAGAATGCTACTGCACATTAACTTTACCACATCTACCAAAAACCTCCATACATTTCACACTCAAAATCCATCACTCAAAAGCTGACTGAAATGCCAAAAAAAAGAAAAAACTGAATTCTATCAGTCCCAAAGAAAGAAAGAGAGAAAGATACACTGGATCCCACTCCAACTGCAGAGTGGTGCACATCAATGAAACCGATTCTGAATTTAAATATGAACAGATGTTGTCATTGCTGTGGAAATCTTTACCCCCCTTTGTAATCTGTGGCAGACAAACAGCTTGTTACACCTGTTATCCTATCATCTTTACATTGCAGGTAAATGCAAAGGGGCACGATATAAAGATATTGTTAGTAACAGAAGACACGCCGGCTAGATTACCGCAGTCTCCCCATCATAAATACAGAGGTAATTGTCACCGTAAATCTTAAGACTGTGAAGTTTCTGGAATTGTGTTTGGTATAAACACAGTATTCATCACCTGGCTGCGCGCGGTGCCAAAACCAAATGTTTAACAAAAACCACAACAGTGTAGCACTGAGAGGCAGGCAAGCGTTGACAATCCCACTTGACACTGCCAGCCTTCACCTGCCTGACATGAGAGGGAGGAACATAGACTGTTAAGAAGCTTGTGAAGACAATTCTCTATTTTATTGTGCATGTTGTGATACATAACTTAATAAATTGTCAGCATCAGCCAGTTGTAAAACGCTTTCAGACGCACCATACCATGAAAAAAGTGGAATTTTATTCAAAATTGCTCATTTGAAAGGTTTATAATGGGCATAAATGGATCCTACAATTGGAGCTTCATCCAAAAACTGCAGCAAAGTCAAAGTCACTGAACAGAAAAATGAAACGCACACAGAACACTCCACTGAGCAAAAAATTAAATTGTATCAATTTCAATTTGAAACAGAGCATGAACTCCAAATTATATAATCTGTGCAACATCCACCACCAAAACATTATCTGTATTTTATTCAAATGACAAATCAGGGCTGGCGGTGGGAAATTGGACCGAAACAGATTAAAGACACGTATGGCACCTTGTTCCAACTCAACAGTTTTACAACAACTGCTTCTCTTTGACCCATATCTCACTGCTTACAAAAAATGCAAAACACGAGCTTGATCCACCCCCTCCTACTCTCCCCCACGATCTGCTGTGGGACTAGTCATGTTTGTGTTCCCCCCCATTTAAGAGCGTCAAAGACCACAGCGAGCGTGACAGGCCTTGTTACAAAGCAAGGCAACTTTTTTGTCTGCAATGGCTTGTGCTAACATGAAAAGAAAAGGGAGGATGGTTGTTACCGCTACTACAAACAGAGCTGATTGTGCAAGGTGTGTGCTGAAGATATGAAATCTCATTGTACAGGTTGAAAATAATATTTTCCAGGTCTACATTTAAATTAAAGGAATTTATCCAGAGTGTCATTTACAGTTTGCATTTTAATACACTGTCCATGTACAGGATGGTATTTATTGAAGGATTTTGGGTGTTCAAGGGTACAACAGCCCAAACTGGAAATCATTCCAGAAACGAATCCTGAACTTACAGAGATCAGTGGTCAAACCGTTGCACTACACTGTTGCCCATATAAAATGCAGTCTGACAAGGCACAGTTAATACCACATGGCTTACCTTCTCTCCTGATATTTAGCTGCTCTTTCTCACAACTGGGTGCATGCAGTGTTTTTTGGCTGTTCCCAGAGCATACTGCCCTGTGAGCTGTGCCCCATGGCCCTGTGCCAGCACATCTGCCAGCATCTTCCACACTTGTCCTTCTATTGTAACCTGTCCTCTCTTCTGCCCCCCCTTTCACCCCAAAACAGGAAGGAGCACTTCCTTCTCATCCATGCTTGCATTAGGACCTGGGACAATTTGACAAGGATCTCTTATTCCAGCACAAGGATTGTAGAGCCAGCCAGGATACCAACTGTTCTCCTACTACCAGCCTTTCCCTTTTGCACCATCAATATCCGTACAATGCCAAGGCAATAATTTCTGCTGCATCAATTCACTATTTTTTTTTTTCTCGGAATGAAAAAGTTTTTTTTTAAGATGTTGATAATGGATGGCCAAGAGCACCCCTTGCCACTCCCTTCCCCCGTAAGTCAGCCAAAGTACCATCACTAAGGACAATTAGAATTCCCATCCAAATCAGGCCTGTATATCAGCCTACACTCTTCAATGGAAAGGTGTAATTACCTAATCAATGATCGACTGACACTGGACCGGACATATAAATTATTTCCCCAATAAACAGTTAGGCATTAGGCAAAGAATATATGGCATGTTAATGAACAAAGCAAAAGTAAAGAGTATTTCTTCAGGGATGTACAATATAACTGTACAGTATAGCATGACTATGTAAATAATGATTTTGCAGCGGTTTTGTTTTCTAAAAAGCCTAAATAGACTGATTTGATTTATTTATTTTTTGAGCAGAAGCATTACTGACGCTTTGGTCGATCACTCAGTTGGAGTGCACATTCCTACAGCTTGCGGCACTTGGGTTAATAATTATCTTTGAAGCACATTCAAGTGCAACATCTTCAGTAATGTTAGGAAGGAAAAGCTTGTGAAAACAAGTGAATAAGTAGTACAGGAGAAAAGCTGTCAAGGTCAAGAGAGGAAAGTACCTCATGTACAATTTGGAGAGCAGTGCAAGTTCAATTACAAATATTCATCAAACTTGTTTTCAGAAGATTCAAGAGATGTGGTTCTGCTATGACTTTGCTGCCTTCCCTATTTTCCAAAAAGCAAGAAAAAAGAGAAAATGCATGCTTACTTCAAAATCAGGTTTTAAAATCAGGAACTGGCTGTGTTCCAGAAACACAGACTTTCTCCTCAAGGAATCATTCCCCTCTCCTTTTTTTATTTTTTTTTACAAAAACAAACTAAAGACACAGGGTGTACAAAAACCCTGCATCTCGAACACATGCCTGACACGGTGCAGAATCTTCTGAATGTCTTAATCACAGAGGCGTTAAAACAAGACGCCATCGCACAAAATAAAACACAATAATTACAAGAATCAAAACTGAAAAGGGGAAACAACACAAGGGAACGTGTTTTGTCATCCCGTCAGCGGCCCCAGAGACAACAGCCGCTCGATGTGCCAAATGTTCCCGAAAAGCCTCCATAATCACCGTGTTATTGATGTGAGGACAAAAAGGGCACTAATTGCAAGGGAGCAATCTAAACGTAATAGGTTACACACCCGGCCGACACAGCACAATGTGTGCAGAGAGGAGAAGGGGAAAAGAAGGAGAAGAAGAAAAAAAACATTTTCTGTGTACAACGGAACGCCAGCGCTCATTTTCAGGCAATTACCTTCTCTCCTTGTCAACAGTTTTAATAACCTCCATCATTTCCACAAGGCTTTTTTTTGCTTCAGTTAAATAATTTCAGCTCTTTAACATGCAAATGTGGCTGTTGGTATGCATGGGTGAAGAGGCACAGGTCCTTGAAATATGTCAGTACATTGTGGAGCACCTGCACCTCGGGGCTGGGCTTGATTTAATTGACACGTAATACTGTTCATTATTCCACTTAGTGAGCAGTCCCTGTTAGTCACCTGTAGGCTCTCCTGTATGAAGCGAGCTCAGCTTGTCAACAGCAGTTCTGAACAGCAGGTATAAATAGAATGCAGGAGAGTTCAGCACTCACCGTCGGCGGCCAGTACAAAGAGGCCCCCGGGCCATGCGCTGATCTGTTGTGGGGAAGCCAGGCGTGGCGTGGTGGGGGGGTCCACAGCTTCTGCCAACCCCTCCAAACAGGCAGACAAGGTCCAGAAATATAGCTGTGTTCAATTTGCCCCGCCACAGACATCCACTCTCTACAACAGCGCGTGCCCACGACCGAATCCGTGCAAGGATGTGGAAAGTCAACACAGGTATTTGGCTGGCAAAGCCCGGGTGTTTGTGCTGAGAACCATGTCCAGATGGGTTGGGCGCATATCACTGGGATAACGAGGACTCCTCTCCAGGTTTATCCGGCCCGGCCTGGCAGTGTAAGCCAGCAGCAGTGATTCTCTTTCCAGGAACAGCGCTCCGTACGAAGAACCTGACCTCTCTAAAGGAGACACGTGTCTGTCAGCCACCCATGAATTAACCAGCCCCAAGAGGCTTCACCTCCAGAGCAGGGCCAGGGCCATCTCAACAAGCGTCCTCTCCCCCACAATCTATTTTACTGCATGAGCCCTGGAGCAATCAGCCCTGAATTATTTAACCGTGGCGATGATCAATTCATGCAAGCCGTCTTATGGACGATGGGCAGTCATTCAACCCAAGCTGACAGTGTTAGCACAGGGAATTTCCAACTGACAGCATAACTAATGTAAATGTTAATGAACACAGCAGGTAAAATGATTCTCCTAATAAAATAAAATAAGAATGGTTTAAAGTCACAGATGAAATGTCAGCATGATCATTTGAGTGAGGGAAGACTTACTTTTGCAAACACTGTCATCTTTATGCAAGAGTCAATGACTTCATGAGAAGACATGACTTTATGAGGCTGTCTATATGAAAAAGCTGGTAGAAAAAGCAGGAGAGCATCTGTGATATATCATTTGATAAGAGCAGGGAGACCTCCTGACCCTGTCTGGGGGTTACAGTTGGCTATCCTGCAGGTGAAGTGGGGTGAAACATTTCTTTCAGCCTGAGATCACTGCTCCATTCCTGTTCTGGCCCCATGTCATGAGTCATATGACAGAATGGTGAGGGTGAATGTGGTGACAATGCAATTTAAATGTGTCCAAAGCTGGCCAGTAAGTCAGGTCCAAATGTTATCTCCAGAAAACAAGACTTAGGCAAAAGGTTAACAGTCCCCTTCATTTTAGTAGGGGGAGCAGAACAACTCCTCAACTGATTGCAAAATGTTTGTATACTTACTTGTAGGTAATGCTGTACCTTGTACCTATCAGGCCAAAAGAAGCTGATTTTAACATCAGAGAGAGAAAGAGGGTTAAAGCCTATGAGTGCATTAAAGTCTTGGAGCCTGGTGCAACCAGAAAGACATTGAGCAAGAGGAAGAGAAAGTGCACATGACTCAAGTAACCTGGAAAAGGAAAAGAAATTAAAAAAACAACAAAAAAAAAATCTGACAAAACTTAATGGGCCAAAATAACCCCATATTCAGAGCCCACAAAAGTGTGATCTCCTCTAAACCCCCTGAATGACAGCTGGCAGAACAGCTGGTGAACAGGATTAATGTCAGAAGAATGAAATAAAGCAGAGCATATGTCCGAGCCTGAGGTGCTTGTGTGTGTGCGTGTGCGTGTGTGTGTGTGTGTGTGTATGGGGGATTGGGGGGCATGGACTTCGCCCAATCATGCCTGTGGGGGGACATATGCGCAGCTGGATACAGCTGGACACAGCCGCTGTGCTGCGCAGCTCTGCTCCTTCCCCCCTCCCCCGCCATCACCCCCCAAGGTCACTTATAAAAACTTGGGCTATTTAACGCTCAGATGGCAAGAACAAACTTTCACTCTCCCATAATCCACCAAGCCACTTCATATGGTACTCTTCATCGTTGATACTGGTAATTAGGGCTTAATAGTCTTCTATAGAGAGATGGGGAGAGAGAGAGAAATTACATGTGCACCTTGCCTAAATCCAATCAGGACAGTTGGAAGCACACTAGAAATCTGCAGTGATGTAAAACACTAGAAAAAAATTAGTCTCTCTTACGAGGTAAATAAATTAAAAGCAGAAGTGAATGGGGGCGGTGAAATTCTTCACACGAAACTTCATCGTACTGATGAGGTTTTCAGCACTTGTGAAGATGAGCATTAGGAGAGATATGTGGACTTAATTTTAATTTATAATTTCCATTTGATGTCGGTAATCATTAGGGCCCACACACTGTAATAAATTATAATTTCACACGAGAATTAAATTACTGGGTACCTTACAGAGGAGCCATTATTTTGTTGGGTACCCTGCAATCTAACTGTCAGACATAAACTCTACAGCTAATCAATGCTCCAAAAACATTCACATTTATTCATCTATGTTAAATTAATAGAAGTGTGGGGATAATACGGCTAACAGCAATCATGGCTGCTTGCGCTGATTTACCAAATTAATGGGTGCCGCAGACAGAGCACAGACAAAAAGAGTGACTAATAGGATCCACATGAATAGATTAAAATTTACTGAGAAGCCAAGTGGGTTCTGTATAGTCACTGAAACTTTTATTTCATTACCAGTACAGGGGAACTCTTGACATGGTTTGAGATGATCTGATAGAAATAAGCATACAGGGATATCTTCGGCAGCTTCCACAAAGCCAGTGTTACACTGGTGAGGTCGTACTGTTTAATCTAGTGGTACTTTGAATAGTACTGATATTTTCCCTTTTGTATATTGCTTTTTATCTGACAATGTGCTTATTACAGCTGAAGATGCCATTGTGTTGATTCTTCCTGCACCTGTATTGATTCTTATCTAACCTAACCTCTATTCAGTAAATAAATACATACATAAATGCACATTAGATCCCTCTAAAAGGCCCCAACATATTCAGAGTGTGTGAATAATAAAAATTTGTGGAAATGTGGAAATGTATTGAGAAAGATTTACTTAGAAAGTCAAAGACACTCTAATACAGATTAATCGCATTTGTATAAATGTAGTTTATCAGCATATAGTGGTGTAACAGTGCATGTATTTGTACTGAACCATTTAGTACAGGGTTCATGGTTTGGGCTGAAATATGAACTAAATGATTCTACAATGGTATACAAGGAACCCATAATTATCTGTTAAAGCCAGCTTTACAAAATAATTAGTTTTATTATTCTATAATTAATATTTTAATTAATCACTGATTAACATTTTTTAACAGTGATATTTTCACAGTATGACTAAAAAAATAATTCACTATTTTTTAAAGGATTGTCTAATTCCATGGTTAAATTTAAACTAGATTATTAGCATGTTCATTGTAGAACAAAATCTTCTCAGTAGTACTACAAATAAACATAGTTATGGGGTCATGGACAGTACAGTTATAACTGCCTATGAAAACTCTGAAACATGTGATTGATACTTGTCATTTAGAAATTCATATTCCAGTTTGTTATTAATAGAATTGCTACTGAATATTGACTATTGGAAATCTTGATTTAATTGTGGTGAGAAATGTATTAAAACTTAGCAAAAACTGTATAATTTTAGAATATTACATACAATTTTTACAGAAAACTTAAATAAAAATTCACTAAGCTCAAAAAACTGTTTAAAAACAATTATGATTGCTGGACCAAATATTTTAAAAAGCCAATTTGCAAATAAAATATATAATTTATGCTTTAAATAGTGCATAAGTGTATTATCTTGCAGACACTTCAACAGGGTTAGAAATGACTACTAGTTCACTAACCTATAGAGCAAACTTTTCTAAAGGCCACTTAAAAGGTCAGGTAAAAACCTTTATATTTTATGTTAAAATTAAAAAAGGACTGCAAGGACTCATGAATAAATATTTTCAACATTTAACTCTCCTAACTATTATAACTACATATAATAATTACCAATGAAAACTCTCAAATAATGTAAATGTTAGTGGTCCTTGACAAATTCCATTTCATCATTGTGCCACATCTCAACCTTATTAAGATTTTGGCTGTTTAAGAAGCATTGTATGTTACTGCCTCATTAACCCAATTTAAAAGTACCTGCTCCCTTTTCGGGGCTAAATGGTTGGGTGAAGCTAGAGAGAGGGAGGAAGGGGGGTCTGAGGACACTAGCTGTTTTTTTACATATTATAATGAACTAATGTTCATTTTAAAGATTATATGTCACCATGTTTCTGTTTTGAAGTATTCACATTTTACATTACATGTCATAACAAACAATACATATAATTAAAAAGAAAATATTTCTGTAAAAAGACACAAAAAAAGCACAAAAAGTATGGAACAGTGACTCAAACATTAAGGTACTCATTGAGCTCTGAGTTTTGTGAACCATGACATTTCAAATATTTTATATATGAAAGGGGCAATATATGAAAAAAAGTATTTTTTTTCTTTCTTAGCTTAATTTGTTTGTGATTCATTTGTCTAATTAGGGAGGTAAAGCAACATGCTCGGCTGCAGTCTCTGACATTCTCAATTTCTCCAGTGCAGCAATTAAATTTGTTTATGGTCCCATGCAGTAGGCTCTGTTTACATGGGTGTCAGAGTTCATGATTCGCGTGCACTGCTGCATGGTCTCTTGGTCCAAAGGTCAGTATTTTTAGATTCCGTTCTCTATTCTCTGTTTGGCTTTCACCTAAAAGGCATACATTGGCTCATATACCACAAACAAGCTGCACTCACTGCTTTAAAAATGCATATATGTTGTGGGCAATTGGCACAACGTATGTCATATTTTGACATATAAAACCACTGCCTTGCAACCATTCATTGATGGTCAAAAAAATCTCCTTAAATTAAACAATAAGCCAGACTCCTGCAGGAGATTCAGCTGACATCTCTAGCACTGATACACATCTCTTATCACCGCTATCCTTGTGCTATTTGTTATATTTTAAATTCTGTTTAATACACAACAAAAGGGCTTTATGTTAAGATTTTCTTCTTGAAGGCTCACGCATGAGATGGACCTGAGGTGGCTGTGTAACCATAGAACTTTATAAGGTTAAGCATTCCAGGTTCCAGGAAGTTCTTCCTGAACTAGTGGCCAGCTCCACGCCTCAATGGCCCATTGTTTGATCAGGGTCCTCCAGCAACGGGTGTCATATTTGCTTTTGCACTGACACATCCTCTCTTTCGCTCTCTCTCTCTCTCTCTCTCTCTCTCTCTCTCTCTCTCTCTCTCTCTCCCTGGCACCCGAGCCGCCGCCGTGCACTGCACTGTGCCGTGCCACTTTCACAGGAAATAAAGCAGATTCCAGAGACTTGCCTTAAGAGGCAAATGGGACCACGCAAACCCCTGGAGTATTTATCAAACTGCTGCTTATGGTCTCAAGAATGACAGAGCCTGAAGTCAGGAAAAGTACTAGAAAATGAAGAGAAAGATAGACATAAGAGAGCCTCCACACCCACATCTTTAAGTATACACTTCGGTAAGAGGTACCTGAACTAAGGATAACAGCCAATCTGAACCTCAGCCACCATCATTAATTGCAATCCAAACTGTACTTAATCACTGGAACTGTATGATACGTAATGCATGGAAAGATCTTAAACTGCATTAAACACTCAGTCGCAGCAAACTTAAAATAATCCTTCTTCCACAGAGAAATGGCCTTTCCTCAAGTAATTGTGATCATCAGCACTCAAGCTTTGAGGTGCAATAAAACACGTTTCTGTCTGTTTCTCTTGACACTCTCATTTCAGCTCTTGGCACATGTGCAATGGTAGTACAAAAAGAGCGAGAGAGAAAAGTTTGTTTTTGTCTCTGACAATTAGACAGGCTCCTTGTTAATGATACTGAAATCAAAGTTAGATCTAGAATATTCATGTTAGCTGTTAGATGGGACACAATGTGAAGATCCTAGCTTGAATACAGTATTGGTGTTTTCTGACAAACGCTCACTTCTGCTTATGTGCTTCACAGAGGTGCAGCCTGCATGCTTAAAGGCTTTGAAAACAAGCAGGCACATGCTCCCTAAAATCATTAGTAACCTAAATCAGATGGCTGTAGGCCGGGTGTTGGTTACAGTGGCACTATTTTCATCCTTGTCAGATGACCCCCTTGTTTGCCCGGGTATGAGCACATAATGTGGGGGGTGGGGGGAACCAGACCTGGGCAGACAGCAGGGTTTCCTGGCGTAACCCTGCACGCCCACCTGTTGGGAGGTGTGCAGGTTCCCTCCCACTCACCCCACGCCAATTCCCAATGTTGGCTGGCTGCCCATACCCTCCTCACCCCTCCCCCACATCACTCGATCTCAGCAGATAAAGTAAAGCACGTCAACATCTGTTCCGGTTCACGCTGATTTTAATTTACAAAAAGAGCCCTGGCTATTTCTAGAGCCAGGGCTCCATAGCACAATGACAGATTTAGGACCATTAATGGAGCCCTGTTTTCTTGTGTGTCAGCGTTTCGCTCTCACTGTACTAACCGGATACAGAGGGGTCAAAGAGGATAGCAAGTCAATTAAAACCGTTGCAAATATAACAACCACCCCTGTTCCCAGAGCCCCTTCTGCCCCCCAACACCCCCCCCGCCCCCACCCCCAAACACAATCTCGTCTACATACATAACACATGAGAGAGTACCTCTTAACAAAAAGACTATGAGGAGAGAAGGGGGACACACACTCACGTTCACTTTGAATGGGACAAATGGTCCCTCTTTTATTTTTCCACTATCTGTATTTAGGAGTCAGGGGAGTATATTCCAAATCTTCAGGGGCCTCCAATAAGACACACCTACATTGTGCTTGTGTTCACAATCGTGCCTCTGTTTTTTTTTTTTTGTTTTGTTTTTTTTTTTGGGGAGAGGCATTTTTCACCATGGATGTGATTTGTCTCACAGACAACTAGTTTCCTCCTGTCGGGGGGTGGGTCAGTGGGGGGTTGAGGGACCGTTCCGGTGCTGTGCGTGAGAAAGTGACACAATGGGTGCGTTGTGGCCAGCAGACACTGCAGGACAGAGTCAACAGCTGAGCCCCAGAGAAGATGTTCCGGAGCAGTTGCTGCCGTCGACGAGTGGAGAATGCAAGTGTGGCGCGGGGGAAGGTGATACTGGTCTGAGAGAAGAATGGCGCATTGAGGAGGGCAGCTGCTCGTTTTGTCATCCTGAAAAGGGGGAACTTTGTTCCACTCCAAACACAGACATATCTACATTTCATTTTTTTAACCTTTAAATACTGGTAATACAAAATAAACTACATACTTGTCACCAGATAACTCAAATGATACAGGATTATATTCTACAAATGGTTAAGAATATTTTTTTGTAAAGTATATTTTTAGGGCATGTAGCCTGTATTAAAGAGTTTTTTAATGCTAGCATTGATGAGTAAGGAGGGAATTAGAGAACCTGGTATCTCTTTGTAAGGGTTCACATGGCAGGCTGGCAGAGAGCCCGCAACGTACAGCCGGAAAATCTATTTAGCGTCTGCTGCTCAGGGCGCTGGGAGCTTTGATTGGCAGTGAGCAGAGAGCGGCTTTTTGATCGTGTGTCCTAACAAGCGATTCCAACTCGTGTCTCCCAACCCCAAACTGCTCACCCCCCCAACACCTCCCTCTCCTGTAACCCCCCTCCTACCCCCCCAGCCCCCCACCCCATTACCTATTCAAACAAAGTGAGCGGATCTAGTCTGGCCAAAGCCAACGCAGCATTCCAGTTAGGCATGAGCACAAACACACGTGCTCGTATCAAACACAGTCCTGTGATTAAATATATCACTTTCCTCCAGACCTAGCAGGTTGTAATAATCAAAGGTAGGTGGAAGGGAGCAGACATTACTAAAGGAAGAGAGAGAGAGAAAAAAAGAAGAAGAGAAACATGGGTTGACTGATGTTTGGCCAGTCACTGCCTGAGGGACCTGCGGACTGACAAGGAAGGAGAAGGGAGGGGCTAAGTGTTTGAAGCGCAGCTCAAAACCTGCAGGTTCACCTTGGCCACCAGCCAGGAAATTAGAAAAGGCTACTGGGTTCTCCAGCTTTATTGCATATGCATAGAGTCAAGGGCTTATGCCACTGATCATTATAACAAAGATTCCTATTAATTAGTGGGGATAAAACAGAAGCAGATGACATCTGCACTGGGGAAAGAACAGCAGAGTAGTTTCTCCCATTTTATTTTTTCCTGTTAGTATTTCCAATTTCCAATATGTCCCTTCCCAGAAAAGAAATCCAGATTACACTTGGAAAAAAACAGGTTTTACACAGAGTGTGCAGGTACAGAGCCAGGCTGCACAGTGAAGTTTTCTGGGTATTAATCAGCTCAGGGGGGCTTACAGCTGATCCTATTCTCCTGCAGAGATTTCAGACTGTCTTGCATCCCATTACCGTGAGGATAATAGGCTTGGACTTCTCACACAATGCTGATTACTCTCTAATGGGTAAATACTGTTACTGTAGTGCCATAGAACAACAGTACAATGACAACTAGCAATGCATACATGGAAGGTAATATATACATATGTATCTTAGCACTGACCCCAGATTAGATGATCACAAACAGCTAGATGAGCTGAGTGGCCTATTTTCAACATCTTAGTGTATCAACAAGGTTCAAAGGGGAATTCAAATGAAAAAGAAAAGTTACACATTAAAATAAGGCGGTATGTTGGCTTAAAGATGTGACATATTCTGGTAACAAAGTGGCGGATGGCATTCATCGCCCAGCGTCATTCATTGTGAGTTGCAGTAATAGGCAATCTTAAAATGACCATTTACGACCAAAAGCAGAAGTGCTGATAAACATGGAGGAGGTAGAAGTTTGGCCTCTTCCATTCACATCTCTCAACATGTGACCCCCCAATGCACCCCACACCATGCTGGTAAAACAATCACAGCTGATTGGTTAACCAGGCCTCACTTTTCTGTCTTTGAAAAGGTGGGGGGGGCTTCCTCCGCCAATGCCAGGCCTTCTTCTCTCACCATGGGTGGTTGGGGGTGAAGGGGTTTTGGGTTACGGCCCAGGAGAATCCCCTCTCTCTTTCACTTTTGCAACTGTTCATTCCGTGACTCTGGGGTTATTCGGGGTAGTGTGTTTCACGCGGTGGTGTGTTTTGACAGGAGTGCCACTTCAGCCCTTGACCCCAAGTGTGCATTGAGAAAACTTTCACACACAAGCAAATTGGGTTCCGGTGAGAAGCATGGGGACCGTCTGCATCTTCTGCAAAACCTAATGATTTCTACATCAAAGGCTGAGTTGATGTTCCTTACTCTACATCTACATTTTTAATATTCTGAAATAAAAAACTGATATCCCCTAGCCGATTTATTACCTTGACAGTCGTGTGAGGGCTCTTGATATTCAAGATATAAAAAGTTATTCTTTGAGAGCTGTGAGGGTTGCCCTAAAATGACCCCATGACCTCACTGGAAAAAAAAACAGAAACACATGATGATTGTTTAAGTTTGTGTCCCTGCACACTCTGAGACAGACTGAAGAAGTGTCATGTTAAAATGCTGGTAATAATGGGTGATAACAGCCAGGTCACAGGGAACTCACTGCTGATCAACAAAATGAGCCAGGGCACCAGTTTATGAGGGGAGGGGTCTATTCCAGTCTGAAACATGGGTTGTGTCTGGTTCTGCGCTGCGTACATCATGCAGCGTCGTAGTTACCCTCTTTAAGAGTGACTAGGCCTGAATCCCTGCCACATTTTTTGACTGAAACATGTAATGCTGTAATTCAGACTAGCCGGGGTATAAGCACGGATTAGAAGATAACAAGCTTTTACCAGCAGCCAGAGTGACTCCTGGCAGCGTAGGAGCACTGACTAACTTGGCAGTGAAAGAGCCTTGCAGATGCCCAGGAAATGCTCTCTTCCTGTGGCTGGCTCTCTCCAGAGTCGCCCCTGGTGCTTAACAATGGAATTATGAAAAGGAGTAAAGATAAATGTCCAGGGTTAAACTCATTTTTGGCTTTCTTTCCTGGGCAGACATTGTGCTGGTATTGTGCGACAAAGTGCTTATGCTGCTTGTGTGAAGCATCTCTTTCACTCTCTCCCCATCTCTACAGAAGAGAAAACCTATTGTGTTCCACAAGGGCCAACAAATCCGAATAAAACCTTGGTTCAGTGTGCCATTGAAAGCATAGCAAGGCTGCATGGAACTCAGACGTCTCACATGAGTCAAATAAAAGATCAATTTGGCAGTCATTCAGAAAGTAAACGCATCGCTATAACTATAAGTGACACCCCTTAAACACAGGAAACAGATCCATAAATGTCTTGTCTTGCTTCTGAATGCGATTAGAGAGAAAGAAAACATGTAAACCACAGTCAGCATAGGGTTTACTTACACAGACATCAATACTGTGCACTATGTAACACATTACATTACAAATAGCAGACATAACGGGTTCACCTCAGAATTCCTGATTTATTTTTTGGTCTTCAGTGGCATTTACATTTTTGAAAGTTCCATCGAGAGGGCCTTGAGTAAACAATGAATTGCTAATACACTTTAACAGTGGATGTCACCATTAGCCCCTCTAGTAGCACAGGCTAATCCAGTTTGCTTATTGTTCTGCTTAGTGGAGTTCTCAGTGCCGAGAGGCCGTTCTCATTCATTAGAGCAGCCCACGAGCACTTAAAGCATTTTAAGAACCTGTTAGGAACCAGCAGTGCAAGGGGGGGCTGGGAGCTAACTATAGTGGCCACGCTCAGTCCAGGTCAGGAACACGCATGCTTTTATTCAATTTGATTGTGGCAATCACCTGAACTTAAGTACACATTTAATGAACCATTTTACAAGGAACAAGGTGGGGGTGAAGGAGGCAAAGCCAGTTCAGAGAATCTTCACTAATCTTTGATTAGGCCTGAATTTCAACTTGGACCCATGTCAAACCAACAAAACCACCACAGGCCAAAATGAGTTCTAACATGGGGCACTACAAAGGTGTAATGAATCCATTAAATTAGTTGGGAAATTGAACTAAAAAAAAACTTCCGCAGAAATCAGTGAGTGAGTTTAAAATGAGTCACAATTACTGGAGCTTTGTCTTAAATGTGAGCCAACTCTGTTGAATGTCCATAATGGTGTTTGCTTTTCTTGGTGGTGGGGGTGGTCTTTTCTCAGCACTGGGTTTTTACTGTGTAGAGGTGAAGGTGCGTGACAGCTGAAATACTTTACTGAGATATGTGCTTTAGAGTCACACCCAGCCATCTCAAAGGGATAAGCATCCTCAGGTAAACCTGGGGAGATTAGAGCCACACTGCATCCTCCCCATTAAGAGAACTTAGAAGTGTGGCATTTAGTGAGGTGCACACACACACACACACACGCACACACACAAACAAGGCAATTTACACCATTGTGCTAAGAGGGTCTCTTTGAAAACCAAGGGCGAGCATGTGTTTTTGAGAAGAGGTAAGAAGAGAAATATGATGAAAGAAATAGCCTAGGAGGTATCAGCAGAGTACCAGAACAAATGCCTAAATGAAAGAGGGAGAGAGAGAGGCTGAGTATGGGAGAGAGAGAATGATTTGAGGAAGAGAAACAAAGAGAGTGAAACAGAGAAAAAAAGATTTTTTCATTTTTTTTGGCTCAACAAAACATGGAATGTGTTCGTAGTAGCCTTTTTAAAGAGATATATGTCCCTAAAGTGAAATATTTATATAAAAATATTAGGAGCAGATGGCAAAATGTAGCATAGACATACACACTTATAGAGTGATATTTCTATGTTCCAAATTTACATTATATATTTATTTTCTAATTGTATATATATATATTTTTTTTTCAAAATTATTTTTTCTTGGTGTCATATCAGGAAAATTCAACCTCTTCTTTGTTTGTGTAATTCACTTGAAGTATTTAGCAAATTTTAATTCTTTTGGTTTCCCCTGACAGCTTTTCATTTGGTCATGGTTAATTTGTTGTTCACCTGTGGCAAAAAGAAGACAGGTATGGTGTAGAATACAAACATACTGTTCTCCTGCTTTTCCTTCAATGCACACATTCATGACTG
Source organism: Albula goreensis (assembly GCA_022829145.1). NCBI lineage: Eukaryota > Metazoa > Chordata > Actinopteri > Albuliformes > Albulidae > Albula > Albula goreensis. Next base: position 19,442,619 of record CM040755.1, on the reverse strand, counting down.
AACATGCTGACAGCTGAAGCAAGAGCAAATAAGTATATTAACCAGAACACATCTCCTTCACAGACTTTCACACAAACTGTAAGGGAACAACTTCCTAAACTTCCCCAAACATATTAGGCTCAGTTGGTTTAACTTTTTTAATCTGCACCCACAGAGAAATTGAATAACTTTTTTTTTCAAATAACCAAAGTTTAAAAAAATGACATGCAAATTTGAATCAACATAGTCAAAATCAACTTGTGTTAGGGTGGCCCACAGATCAGACCTTCAAATGGCTCATGAAATAAAACCACCAATTTGTGGGAGTTCCCACAATGCTACAACCAGCTATGGCTAGGAAGCAAGGCAAGAGTTTGTTCAGTCTCACTGGAGAAGAATAGGGGTTAAGTCAATTACAACATTAAGCCTCATTGCTCTGTAGTAGCACCTCCTGGCTAACCAGGCAACTTGAAGATTTATCAGCTAATAATTTGTTCGCTTCATGTCCCTCCAAAGGCACAGGCATTAGGTGAGTGGTATCACATCTGCAGTGTGGCAAAGAAGTGACAGCTGCTCTTCATCACATGCACTGCTCCCTCTCCCTGAATCTGGGGAGAAAGTGGCTTGGTGGGACTGATTGGTGGAATTTCACTTTGGGTGGGGAAAAAGGGGGAAATGCATGAAGAAAACCTCAGAGCTCACATGTCACACCTATCCCAGCTGCTACCGATGATCCCTAAGGACACACATGGTGCAATATCATTTGTAGCTTATGGCCACCACTCAAGAAGCTGCAGCAGAGCATACTCAACACATGAAAAGCTCTCAGTTGTACCAGCTTATCCCCAATATGCTGAACCCTCTGAGCCTCTTGTCTTGCACTGCAATCCTGTTGCAAGCCTAATTTCCTCTGACAAGGGGTGTTATTTTGGGTGGTATGGGGCAGTGGGCATGAGTCAGGGCGAAGCTCTGCTATTAGGGAGAGGGTTTAAACAGCTGCACAGTGATCTGAAGGACTCTCTCCTCCCATACTCTGACATATGGACCCGGAGTACAAGCATCACTTCACCATTTCAATTAACTGCAACAACTGGCTGGCCCTCATTACCATACAGCCCACCCACGCCTGTTGCCCCAAACAACATTAGCAACGCTTTAAATGATGAGACTGTAAGCATTTCAAACATTCAAGGAATAAAAACACTTCAATGAAGTGGTAGATCCTCTATACTCTGTAATATATCTATCTACTAAAATGTATATATATATGTGTGTGTGTGTGTGTGTGTGTGTGTGTGTGTGTGTGTGTGTGTGTGTGTGTGTGTGTGTGTGTGTGTGTGTGTGTGTGTGTGTGTTATTAAATAGTAATAGAATCATTGTGAAGTTATTTAGCCTTTAAAGACAGTTTCTGTTGTGTGAGCGATCATGAACAGAGTCACTTGGAATGTGATCATATTCTCAGTTGACAGCGACCAAAATACAATATTTACTTATATAAGTACATCCTCAACACAGCACAACAGTATAGACAAAATAATGTTTAACAGAGGAGCAATGCTCCATGTATGTTTAAAGAAAAACAGCTCAGATGGGCTTTAATTTATTAATCTGATGAACTCTTGAGCTGAGAGCTCCCCAGGCGCTGGCGGAGAGTCGCTGGTCTCAGGGGAAGCATGCTCTTGATTGTGCATGTTATACTTAAAGCGCTAATTAAGAATAGAGCAAATGTTTCCAACACCGTTTCTGAATGTTTGTTCTTCTACGTGTTTTTCTCTCCATCCCCCTAATAACTGCCAGCAGCTGTAGAGCTTGTTCGTGGGCATGGAGGGGGTGACGGGTGGGTTTGGGAGGGGTGCCTTCCCAGTGTTAGGGACAAGATTGAAGCTCATCCATGTGCATTCAAACCTTGTGCTGGAGCTAGGATTTTGGGGAAAATCGCTCGCAGACATAGTAACTAAGTCCACTGTGTATGAGATAAAATTCATTCCATACGATATCACAGTAACAATGTTTTGAGCACATGCTCAGTGGGTGTATGACACGAGTGTCTGTTTTGAATAACCTCACAAAAAACAAACAGATATAAATTCATTGCAGAATTTTAACCTCATTTTGTATTTGCAGTGAAATTGGGCATGGGTTTAGAGGATTTTTAGAAAGTTAAAACGGAAGGTTGTAGAAATAATTTGCTTTTAGAAATTATGAAAATAAAATTTTCCTAAATGATTTAAGGGTTAAAAAATCATTGGGTCAAGAAAAAACAGCAAAGAAAATGTAGTGTTTTAAATACATAATTATACTTATAAATCTATAGATATATTATAAAGACATCTAGAGTCTATTTCAAAAGACAAAAACTGTATAATAGTTGTTATTTCTAAATAATATCAACATTCAGTAACGTTTCTGTATTTTAAGCTGTCAAACCTCTCATGCTTTTAATTTCTGTCACTTACACTGAATGTGTAAACTGACAGGTAGCATTGTGTTTATCTAGCACAAAAAGGTTTTTCTAGGGAAAACTATTTTCTACTAAAAATGTTCTAAAAAATGTAGCTTGAAAAATCAGTTCTCCAAAGAAAATAATTAATCGTTTAAATATCTGTCGACAAATAGCAATCTTTGCATGAGAAACAGCATCTGCACTGAAAAGCCTTCAGTTCTGAGTAAAAAGGTAAAGTTCCTGGCATGAGTGCTGGAGTGGTGGCATGTGTTTTATGGTCTAGCCGTTTGGCTTGGCAGCAACCAGGTGGCCACACTTAAGCTGAGATACACTGCCACCCACCCACAGTCTGAATGGATACATTTAAGAACAAACTGGAGAGTGGGCCATAGAACCACAACAGACTGCCTCTGCCGGACACAGTGTGTGTGTGTGTGCGTGCGTGCGTGTGTATATGTGTGTGCGTGTTCGAGTGTGTGTGTGTGTGTGCGTGTGTGGTGTACTTGTGTACATGTGTGTGATTGTATGTGTATTTGAATGTATGTGTGTGAGTGAGCGCATGTGTGTGTGAGCGCTTGAGTGCAATTGTGAGAGAGAAGAAACAGAGGAGTAGCAGTCTGCTGGGGAGCGCAGCCTGAGGGTATCTCTTTTCAGCCCAGAGAACCACCCCCACCTACACTGTCCCACAGCTTCACCCTCACCCTGCCTATACAGCTCAAGAGCCACTACACACAGTGCTCCTTTAACATTACAGCAAGTTTTGCTGGGGCTTTCTTCATACGACCACATGAATAAAATACTATGGTATGCACTGCCCAGGGAATGTGTGTGTGTGTGTGTGTGTGTGTGTGTGTGTGTGTGTGTGTGTGTGTGTGGGAAGGCAACAATGACGGGTGTCCCATACCGTCCTGCTCAGTCTTGGTCATCTCCTCCAGCTTCTTCTGTTTCAGGGTGTCCACCACGTCAGCTAGGCTTCCCTTGCGGCGTTCAGGAGTGCCAAAGGTAGAGCTGCTCAGCTGGTCACCACCACCACCACGCTCCCGGGCCCCCTCCTCTGGCTTGTGTGGCGAGGTAGAGTTATTCCGGAACGAGTATAGGGAACATACCTTATTGCTGTCTGACTCCTGTGACAGTTAAGAAGGAGGGAAATGTGATTAATATTGTTTTTAAATGTAATAGCATTGACATAAAACAAATGTATTTGTAGTTGATTCCACTAAGGAAGGCGGTCTTGCTTATGGCCTCTGTGAACACATTCAGATGAGCAGAGCACATCCTGACACTGTGGACTGCTGGCCATTTTAGTGCCTGAATTGACATGGGCCCAATCCAATCAGGATTCCCTGGCACAGACAAATTAAGATTAAAACCATTACCCACTGGCTGTCACGCAACATTTCTTTGCGAAACCAAAGCAAATAAATCCCAGCAAATGAGCTATGGAATTATATGGCAACATAACTGGTTAAAGTCTGGAATTACAGGCGGGGGATACTTGCACAAAGGTACAGTGCAGTTAATGTGCGTAAATGTGCTGAGGTTAAACAGAGAATGTAATTTTTCCTTTTTATAAAAAAAGAGTGTTGTCTGGGCCTGGCCTCTTTTCTGGGTCAGTTTCTGGGGTCATCTTAGATCTGCTCCTAAAACATCTGCAGTTGCTGCTTCCTGCCCTCCCGGACTCAGTTAGCCAACCTTGCTTTTAGCACTTGATTCTTGTCAGCAGGTTTCTGATTGGTTGTTGCATTCTGGTAGCAATGAAGGCAATTATGAATCAAGAACAACAGGACAAAATCAGGGGTCTGTTTTCCCACTGCTTACATCGAGTAGGTAACCCTTTTTGTACTGAGCAGGTACCCTATTACATGAAAACACTGGATTCTGACTGTAGGGAGTGAAATGAAGGCAGGCAAAGCAGTAGTCCAGCTCTGGCCCCCAGGCTCAGATATCTCACTACACCTCCAGCCTGCCAGCAGAGCAGACACATGGCAGTTTCTTTGTATCTTTAGCTTCAGTGCATGACTCCTTGGAATATTGAATTGCTGAAACAGAATAAGAAATCAGGGCAGGATCCTGTGGAGAAATGTGGAGAGTCTGCATGGTGAGCCTCATGGGAAGGCAACAGCGGTGCCTGTGGTTACAGGTGGATCAAGGAGGGTGGGCTAAGGGGGAGGAGCTTTGAATCTACATCCACAGCCCTGACAATCCATATAAACATGGAGCAATAGCATTAGCTGAAAGGGAAGGTCACAGACACATCAGCAGGCTCCCACCTCAAAGGTATGCCTGGGCCAAGCCATTCTTTCGGGTGGCCAGGGAGGTGGCAGAGGTGGGGGGTGGGGCAGGGGGTGGGGTTTGGTGGGAAGCGACCTTCGCCTGTGCCTGGCACTGTCCACTCCCACCCATGAGAATGCCTGTGATTATGCTGTGGGGGTGCTGGGTAATCAGCTGGCATGGGTTCAAGGCACGGCACCACCCTGGCACATGTAGGAGCTACAGAGCCAGGTACTCAGCCACAAGCAGTACTATTCCACCGGGACTGACCCAAACCTGCAAAGATATGAAAATATCTACAGGCATATGTGTATGTGTGTGTGTGTGTGTGTGTGTGTGTGTGTGTGTGTGTGTGTGTGTGTGTGTGTGTGTGTGTGTGTGTGTGTGTGTGTGTGTGTGTGTGTGTGTTGCAAAAGAAACTTAAAAGAGTCTTAACCTATTTTTAGTTAACCCCATCAAATTATCATATAGAGCCAGATGATTACTTTCAATGTCTAAAACAATTTAATGACAATGGACATACTCAGAATTTTCATACACAGATGTACAGATTCATTTACAGATCAAACACATGAGGAGTTTGGGTGAGAACAATTTACCCTGTATCCACTATGTCCAATAACATTAATATTGCTTTAAATTAAATTAGGATGTGTTACTCTGCTTGATAGAATTAATCAAACTATTGCTCTTGCACCACAAACAATAAAGAAACATTTTTAAATAAATTTATATGAACTACTTTTGAGTATGAAACAACTGAAACATCTAGTTGGCAGTGTAGTGTAATGGTTAGGGAGCTTAGCCTCCAGCTCAGAGGTTCTTTTTCTAGGTTTTGTAATGCTATTGCACTTTCGAGCAAGGTGCTTCCCCAAAACTGTTTCGGTGAACTATACAGTTGTATAAGTGGGTAGCATATTAGAGTGTTAACGTTTCTCTGATTGAGAACATCTGCTGAATGAACAAAATGTGATATAAAATATTTATAAAAAGAAAAAATTTTCACAATGCAAGAGTCTGCACCACAAAAGACTCATTCAGAAAACTAGGACAATGTTACGACTGGCTACATCTGCCTCAGAACAAGGCAATACAGCAGAACTCCTAACGCCCTATAAAAGATTGGGAAAACTAATATGAAAAAGTACTATTTTCACACATTAAATAAAACCAGCAGAGAGAAGCGAATCTTAATATTGTGTTCATATTTTTTGACATAGCAATAGGACACCAGGAGCCTATAGTGTGAATAGACATATGAATAAATAACAGCTCATTTAATTTTTTCATTTCAATGTCATCCTAATCTAGTTAGGCGTTTGGTGAGGTCAAGACTTCTGAACTGCCTCCTGCCCTCCTGATCAGCACTCATCGGTATGTGGGACAGAGACTCTGCCTCCACCCAACCCAAAAGAGCATGCATGCCACCCTCCATGGTCAGGGACATTCTGCAGGGACAGCACTTCCCAGTGACAGCCACCTGCCTGCCCTCTTATCCCAATCAAACACATGTACCACAAAATTCCTCAATACATGAGGTGAGGTGTAGTGGAGGTTTTCAGAGATCACCCTCCAATGAACTCTCTTGAAAGAAGCTACAGTGGCATGGGGCCTTTTCAGCAGTGTGAAGAGGGGAGAATACATGAGGAAACGATGCAGTTGTGGTTGCTTGGCTGTTGCCCTGTTGTTCCCAGGATTTTTTTTTTCCTTCTTCCCCCCGCAGTAAAGAAATCACGACAGCGCGAAGCGATGTGGACTAATTATAGCCAGCACATGGACAAGTGACGCTGGCCAGTCTGGGGACAGAGAACAGAGTTCCCTAGGCCCTGAGGCGTTAGAGGCGGCTGACCGGGGAGGGGGGGGTGGGGTGGGTTTGGAGAGAGGAGACAATGCGCCACTCTTAGGTTCGTATCTGCGCCTGCAGGGGATATCTGCAGCGCACTCCAGAGCAGTTGGCTCCAGTTGTTCTCTCAACAACTTCCTCCCATTTTCCTACCGCCTGTCTGTGTTTACGTATTTGGAGGATTTCCTTTGACATGACATTGCAATTCAATGCCTTGATTTGTTTTTTCTTCTCTGCTCTCTCTCCTCTTCTGTTACGGGGGGTGGGTGTGCAGAATCTCAAGGCCCTTGTGAGGGTTTAAACTTCAAAGCCCAGGGCCTTGGCACACCGTGAGCTCTTAAGTCTTAGTCGGCTTCTCTCGGAGGGGGCCCTGTTGTCTGGTGTCCTTGGTGTGGAGAGGGGATTCCAATGGGGGCGCAGTGACTCGCTGGGAGCACACGACCGCATGTGGTTCACCTCGCCACATACAGCAGTCCCTCACCTCCACAGTCAGAGACACAGCACTGCAGCCCTCATTCATCAAGCACCCTTTCATCCCCACCAAGCTGGCCCAAACACATGAGCAACCCCACAAAACAAGCACAGATTAGTGTACAAGCTAACAACACACCCTCACCCTTTTTAACTCAACTAAACCCACACCCTCCTATACCCCCTTACATCTCCACACCTCCAAATAGTCCCACACCCCTACCCCACCCCTACAACCCCACACTCATAAAAACCCCTCATCAGCCAGTGATCTGGACACTAGTAACAAGTAAGTAAACTTTCTCCCTAACTCTGGTTCCTTAGACTTCTAGGTTCTGAGAGCCTTTTTGGTGTAGATGAATAAATAAAGTTGTGTGTTCTGCACAGGACAAATAAAACAGAACAGATAAAAACAGCACAAAGATGAGAGGTAGGCTTTCGTGTGGGATGATGAGAGGGGAACGGTGAGGTATTGTTTACACAATGAAGGCCCTGGCTGAGCTGCCTGCAGCATTGCCAGCAGCACCTAACCCTACTCCAGCCAGGAGAATACAGTCCTGCTCGTACAACGCTTGAGGTGCAAATTCCAGAGTCTGCAGCCAAGGACTCAGGGGGACATGAATGTAAGAGAGTTTGAAGGAGAGATGGAGTGTGTGTGTGTGTGTGTGTGTGTGTGTGTGTGTGTGTGTGTGGATGCATGCGTATATGCAGGTACATATGTTGTGCATGTGTTTTGAGTGTGTATGTGTGCATATGTGTGTGTGTATTCTGTGTTTATGTGATTCTGTGTGTATGCATGTACATATGTTGTGTATGTTTGTGTGAGTGCATATTCTCTGCTTATATGTGTCTATGTGTATGCACATACGTGTGTGTGTGTGTGTGTGTGTGTGTGTGTGTACATGTGTGTGTGTGTGTGTACGTGTGTGTAGTCTCTCACCATGCGCTGCTGGGCAGACACTATGCTGTCCCACTCGGATTCTGGTGGGACACTGCTGATGGCGGGGAGCTCCTCAGGGGAGGGTTTGCTGTGTAGCAGGGAGTGCAGGGGCAGCTGGGAAGGGCCATGGGGGTCACTGCTCTCCTCCTTGTCCCAGGATGCTCTATCCTGACTAATGGCGTCCTCTCCATCGGCAGGGAGGAGTGGAGAGGTGGCTTGCTTGGAAGACATTATTCTGCTGGAGAAATAAACACAGCAAAGTTCAGTGCATTGCGAAACTGAGAAGCCTAGATCATATGGCTACCTAAATATAAGCCTTGCTGGTGCATGGAGAAAAATCAAGAGTGTGAAAGTAACACATGGTGTGTGTGTTTGCGTGTGTGTGTGTGTGTGTGTGTGTGTGTGTGTGTGTGTGTGTAGTGTGTATAAAATAACATCAGAAAAGCAGAAGACAGAGTGTTGTTGGTATGATCATTGAGAAGACTGGAACCTGTGACGGAGGAATTTTAGGGGGAACTCTGCTCCCAGCCTGCTCTAATGGCACTGTGCTCAAACATGAGAGGGGGGAGGGGCTCCAACACACAGAGCTGGACGATGGCCTGGACTTGGCTCCCTGACTGACCCCTTGACTGGACCTACACTGAAGCTGGGGAGATTTTATCAGCTGCTCGCGGCATCGCCTGGGAGAAAGCGGCCAGTGAGGGTTGTGTTAATCCTTTGTTTAAGGTTAATGGACATGTTGAGATAGCTCTGGAGTGGTGCCTGGGCCTACTCAATCCTACATTTAGCACACACACAATGCTAACATGGCTTAGCATGTAGCTCACTTTTTCATTGTGGAGACAGATCTTCTTTATCAATCAATTTATAATATTTTACCCATTCCCAAGATGCAAATAACATGCTACCCTATATTAAAAGTAATGACCCCCTCTTTATTCAAACATGATGCAAAAATATCTTAATTCATGTGTTTAAGTTCAAAAATGCAAACATCAGATGCCTCTGAATTGTGGCTGTATTTTATTATGGCAAGATGTACACACCAATAAAAAGTAACCAAATTAGATTCTTCTGTCTGTACACCCCTTTACCCCTTGCCACCTTTCAATTAGCAAGCCTTTAGCTTTTTACCAACTACAGCACATTCAAGCAAACACACCCTGATAACATAGCCTGGAGCTGAAAACCTGACAGCAGAAGAAAAAACATGTACAAAATTGTCATGTGATGTCATGAATATTGCAGTGAAGAGTGTGCTTGACACATCAGGTGCAACAGCAATAATGAAGCATTCCAATTGAAACGGCCTCTTTAGGAGTGAGCCACTACCCCTAGATGAGATTTTTACCACTGATTACATTTTCACCACTGTTTCCACTTCACTTACAATTAGCAATGACGACCTCCTGACAGGTGCCTATGGTGAATGGAATTAATACATGATACACATAAAATAATATAATAATGTGTTGTAGTAAAAATACAATTATGACAGATCCTGCGGACTGGAGGAGGGGCACATCATGTGCTCCCTCCATTCTCTTTATAAATCAAGCAATTGATCAAACAGCAAATCAATAGAGTAATCAATCATTCAACATTCAAGTCATTATCACTAAGCCTCCGCACACAGTGAATTTTCCAGAAAAAGTCAAATCACATCATCTCAACAACAAAAAACAACAGAACAGAAATGCCAATGGGGCATTGAAGAGTAAATTAATACGCAAAAAGGCTCTAGCCTTTTGAAACAACTGAACAGCGACAAACAATATGCTTGCAAATGGATATATTAATCAGCTCACAGTCCCGGACCAGAGTACCTAGAATTATCTGCTCAGGATATTACCACATGAAACTATCCTGTTGGAGCATTTCTGAGGCCTGATGCATGCCAGCTGCAGGCTGTGTTAACTATAGTCAAAATGGTGAATGGTAATATGTCCTTGGCCATTCTAAAGGTGGTGTTGCAGTGACAGACTGGTAATGTTTTTGGCAGAACTGATATGGTTGACAGGACATTACAGGTCAAAGACTGTGGTGCAACAAGGGGAGCAGGGTGATGAGGCCGGCCCAAAGTGCTACAAATATTACTCCACAGACAACAAAAATGGCCACCCTACACAAGGACTTTAAAGGGGTGGGGGAAGGGTGTTACTTGACACCATGAGCTAAAATGACCCACCTTGAACCCCTCCACATTAGGGATTCTGGGATTGAAGGACATCCGTCAGCCCCCCCAAAAACACTCTTTCAGGTTATCTTAAGATTGTTTAGAGCAGTTAGGTTTGCTGCCACTTAAGAGTCGTGGACTGTGGCGTTAGTCCATAGTTCATGATGTTTGAGTCATAACGCTGGTGTTAGTTCAGTGTGCTGTTTTGTTGGGACTCACAATAGCAGAGTGTGCAGATAAATTATACACGTGCATTGGCAGCTCCAGATCCATTTTTGTTTTTTGCGGTGGAGTGAACAAATGGACAATAGCAGCACATGGTAATCACACAGCCCACAGCAGCTGTGTAAACAGCTCTGGTCTGTCAGTTACTGCAGGGGAAAGGAGGCTGAAGCCCTCACTGTTTGTGCGCTGTTTTCTTAAGCGCGCTGAGCCTTCAATTTTAATCAGCCAATAAATTGTTTCCTGTAATTATATTAAATAGAAAATGATTTTGAAATTGGGGAGTGTTAATTGAAAATCAAAATTCTGAGCAAAGTTCAGAACTTGAACATACACACATACATGCTAGGGGGAGTGCGTTGGGTGGTGGGTCATGGTTGATGGTGGTGGGGGGCGGCTAGGACAGGGGTTGATGGGCCAGTTGCGGGGGGAGGACGGGGCGGGGGGGGATACTGCCACATTTTTTATTCATGGCTCCAAAGAGCCTGGGCTTCCAGTGCTACAACTCCCGTCTTCAATGGAGTGCGAGCGAAACAAAGCACTTCTTTTGTATTACACAGTAAATCAAGCGGTATTATTTTACCTCTAAAATATTCAGTCTCCCAGGCACTTTTACTGGAGTCTCCAGCCATCACTCAAAGCACTGAAGCGTGTGAGAGAGAGTAGAGAGTGCAGCCGGTGGAGCTGGCTCTGTCATTTCTCCGTAACATGTGTCTGCAGCAATCTGGTAAGAAAGCGCAACAGACCTGTTCGGAGCTCTGTAACACCGTTTGTCAGCTGGAGTTAATCATTTATGCGCCGGTGCTGGAGGGGCTGTATTGGGCTGTGCACAAGGCTAAGGAGCTGAGCTCAGCTGAAAAAGCCAGGCCTGTTCCCCTGTCCATCCCCCTGTGCAAGACTGGCCTGTTGGGTCAAGGCCACCAGGGCACTGTCTTGACCACTTGGGTGGTGAGGAGTGGACAAAAACATGCATCCAAACAGACTTTACGAAACAAACCAATGACCGCCTTTTAATATCATTTCCATAACACCATCATTCACTACCGTTGTACACTATATGTGCATTTATATGGGAGCTGTATGTGCTGTGAAAATAAATCTTCACATAAACTCACTGTACCTCTGAATTCACTTCACCCCCAGTTTGCTCTGTCCTTAACTTCTAAATCAACAAAAAGGCACTTGCAGCACACACCAACTACTGGTATTAGAAGAAAGCCAGATTTGGCCCAAACCCTCATTCTGGACTATTGTTTTCACCAAACCCACAGTCATGCAAAATAAATCAATGCTCACAAAATAAAGAGAAAAAAAAACAGGTTTCAAATGCATGGTCCAATTTCTTTTTTTTTTGGTCAGTAGGCCTACATGGACAAAATAGCACATGAGGATGCTCATGCTCATATGGGTGCTTCTGATTTAAAAAGGACTGGGACCCAAACGCCAAAGACACAGAAGAAGAAAAAAGAAGATAAAAAGGTCCTATATTTAGCTGACAATATTCCTCCCCCACGATATTTATGGGGCTTAAGAAGTTAAGGTCTTTTGAGCGGCGGGCTCATATGGCTAGGAATGCTTTGACTCATGAATTGATGCCACTGATAATGTTTCATCACGCAACGACCCTCTGTTTAATTGGTTAGCATTAGCGGGCCCAGCGCCGGCCTGCCTTCAAGGTCTTGTGACTGGGGCCATGTGTCCGTGAATATCCCGTTTCCTCCCCCTTCCCCCTGTTGTAACAAGCGCTGGTTTTGGGCTCGCCAGGCTCTCTGCCCTCTCACGCTGTTGACCTTTTATAGACAATGGTGATAAGTAACTCCACACCAGCTTGCCTTACCCCCCCTCCCTTAACCACAGGTCACTTCAGGAGGAAAATATTAGCCCTTCACTTCTAACACCATTGCTGAAAAAGAGAAATAATCAAACATGGGGTGAGAAAACAAGGGGCCCATTGTCTGAGTTTGTCCCAAAGGGAAAGCTGTAGCGTCTATGGTAAAGATTGGTTTATGACAGAGCTTTGAGTTTCCAAGAGTTATATGAAATAGAGACACACACACACATTCACTTTCAAATTCACACACACACACACATAAAAACGCAAATAAAAGAGAGTGTTTACAGGGCCTCAAACCTATTGTATAGATTTAACATTTTAACACACAGTGATAAAGATCTCATGCACATTTTTATCAAACTCCTTTCCTGATTTTACAGACTTAGGAGAACACAAAATATACAATTATTTATCGAAGAGAGATAATTTTCCAATCACATAACACATGAATCTAGAGCAAAGGTTACATTTAATTTTAATAATTCATTTTATTTGTTGTACTTTATTACAAAAATCCAATATGATTATTTGCCTATCAATATAAAAAGTCTAACCAGGCACTGAAGTCAATGAAATATTAGTTACACGTATTGTCCCACAATAATACCAAGGTAATAAAACAGTTACAACCCTAAAAAGAAAAATTTCCCCAGTCTTTTATTCCAACCCCCTGACCCTTTAACACAGTAGTTGAAAGCTGCTCTGGGCACGTGGCTCTACTTCACTTTAAAGTCAATGTTATTTAAAGTTAGATAATGAAACATGACACAGATATTTAACTTTTATCCAACAGTTATTTGGGGCAGAGTTTGCAGAGGGAGGAGGACTGTACAAGTTTATGCTGAAGCTGAACTACTAGTCTCAATCTCAAGTGCGAGAGAGGGAGAAAGTTTTTAGGCCATAGAGAGAGCAGCTTTTCTCCCCAGAGTGGTGTGATGAACACCCTCTGTCACATTACCATGTGATTCAACAGCAACAGTCATTCTCCTGACCACAATTAATAATAAAGCTATTAATCCAATCATGAAATTCTTCTTCTAAGGAATAAAAGTTACATTCCTAGACATTTCCTGGAAAAAAGATGTTTCTGTCAAAATAAAATGAGATGTGTGAGAAGAATGCTTTGTGTCACTGATGAGATGCTGTTTTAAGGAAATACTTCGTGGAGGATGAAGAAAACATTATAATGTCATTTTAAATTGATATAAATACAACAGTACACAAGATTACATATAAAAGATAAAAGGCACATGGCAAATGTAATTTATCAAAAATACAAAGTCTTCCTTCAAAATTGCTCAACGTTTAAAAATGAAAAACCCATGAAAAAGCAAAAAATCGACAAGTTTTGCACGAACCACCAAAAAATCAAGACCAGGCTCCAGCTTTGAGCTGTGAGAAAGCGGGAGAGAGAGAAAGAGAGGGGAAATAGAGAGATTGCAGGGAGTCAGGTGACGGAGCAGGGATCATGAGGGTCTTTATCCGTGTAATGAGATGCTGCTACCTGACAGTTTCTGGCTGGGATATCACTGCCGTGGTTACTACAATTTAGCACAATTAAATTATCACCTTCCATTGTGACTGTGCACTGTTTCAGATCAGCCAAGCTCTCACACCGTCAGCTGTGTGTGTGAAAGAGAGAGAGCAAGAGAACAACTCTGCTCTCTCTCTGAGACACACCACCACATGTGTACAGATAGACTGAAGTACAGCTGTATTCCAAATGCACAGACACACACGCCACTCTTGGGCACTGGTATAATAAGGTCTTACAGGGCAGATCTGGTAGTATAGTTTGTTGTTTCACATAGTAGCTGTTGTATTATGCTGTAAATAACTGTAATATAATGTAAACTTCAGTCTTTAAAGTTCAAAGTGAAAATCTAAACCCTAAACTCTGTTGCTTTGTGCTACAGAAATACAGCTACTTACTTCAAGACCACTTATAATTCCACTGGAAATATGCAGTTAGGCATTTAATACTGTTTTATAGCTACCATATAGCTACACTTGAATGATAATTATTCTTGAGATAATTCATATTCATTTTCATGATTAAACTCATATTCATGATCATTTCTGTTTAACATAACAGAAACCATGCAGTGTCACTTAATTGTTTGGTTATTGTGCATTTTTCATTATTTTCTTTGATTTGATTTTAATTTTGAAGAAATACATTGAAATATGTAAAATAGATGACAAAAATTGTACCTCATTTTTGTCTTGTCTATTTGGTATTTCAAAAGAAAACTACCTTCAGTTCTGATGATTAATTCAACCAAACATGACAAACCTATTACAGATATTGTTACTGAAGTATGATAAAAGATGATAAAGTATGCTCTGGTTTCTATAAGGTAAGATGGATGGACAACAGCAATCACACATAGTATTACATAGCATTACACCTTAATCAGCATTTGTGTCAATTTAAAAATCATGCTGATTAGAGGAGTTAAAACATACCCTAAACAACAAGATAAATTAAATCAGTGTTTTCATCATTGCTCTATGGACAACGAGCCAGGATTCTAGTAATTTTGTACTTTACTCAAAACAATATACCCAATACCAATATATTTATAATCGTGGTATAACAAACAGAATGTTGCTTCAGCTCAAATGATAAATGCTTTCCTGGCCTCTATACCACAGCATCTGGCACATCTCTACACTACACATTTACACTACACATTTACACAACACTTTACACTACACTAAACCACCCTTCAATTGTACACTACACTACAATTCAAAATTACACTACACTACACTCTAAATCTAAACTAAACTGCACTTCAATATAATTATAAAGTACACTATAATTCTACAATACACTACAATTCTAAATGACAGTACATCACAATTAAATGTTACACCACATTAAATGGCACTCTCCCTGATGGTAGGCCCTGATAGAGTGTTGTAGTGCCCAGTGTTTGAGCGGGTATGGGTCGGTAATCACCCATGCACGGTGCCCAACCAGTAATCACACACACGGCCTGGTCAGTAGTAACTCAAGCTCAGTACCAGTCAATAAGTGATCAGTAAGCACTCACACACAGAGCCTGTCAGCCCCCTCTGTGGTTCTCCCTCTACAGCGTCCGCTTCCCGCAACTTCGCAGCCCGACGGCATAACACCTTCTCAGATCACAGGGGGAGACGGAGAGGCCAACACGCTTCACGACGACAGGGCAAACGGTCCCCACCAATTACTCTGGCTTATAACACACGTCCACAGAGGAGAACCACACGTTCGTGCACAGGGAGAGTGGGGAAGAGAAAAACAACGCACTAGACGAGGAGCAGTTTGGCGGCTCCAACGGGTGGCCTTCAATGTGGCGGCAGCAGTAGCAGCAGCCAAACGCAAAAGACAGATTCAGAGAGGAGAAAAGGTCCCCACTGTTTTTCTCCCCCCCTTTCACTCTCTCTCTCCTGCTCTCTCTCTAAATGTGCAGAGGTCTGGGCCTTCTGGGGGATGCAGTTCCCAAAGTGCCTCCTGTCACTGCCGCTGCAGTTAAGCAAACTTTACAGCCCGGTCAAGCCATCAAACCAACGCAGCCTATTTGCTGAGCAACAGTGGAGCTTTGTGGTCCTGCTCATGGCTGACAGTAAGTTATGAGCCCTTTGTGAGAGCTGGGGAAGGAAAACAGAGATCGGAATTTGGCAGGAAAATATAATACAGAATTCTCCTGTCCTGTGAGGAGAACCTGCATTTTTTTTCTTTCTGGGAACAATCAAGCATTGTCGAGAGAAAGAAAAGCAACTGTGACAGATGAAATATAGAGGGGGGGCCCCCGTTTTAGGAAAACAGTAAACAAAGCACCATTCAGGGGCAGGTCTCTCTCTGTCACTTATACGGATAGGTTTCTTCTGTGCGGTTGGGAGTTTACGGCAGAGTTCAGATTCAACAAATCAAGTGTAAAAACTCCCACAGTCCGCTCTCGAGGCAAGCTGCAGAGAAGCAAAAGACTGCCAAACAGAGGAGAGAGAGAGAGAGAGAGAGAGAGAGAGAGAGAGAGAGAAACAGTGAGAATCCAAGAGAAAGACAGAGAGAAAAGGAGCAAACAAGAGTCCAAGAGACAGAGAGTTAGAAAGAGAGAGAGGAATATCACAAGTTCCTCTGTTTCTGAGAGGGATACAATGAGTAGATAGGGGCCAGGGGTGGGGGTACATGGGGGGCTAAGGGAACATAAAGGAGGCAGCCCTGTAAAAAAGCTCTAAAGGCCTTGCCAAAAGAGCGGGAACAATGGCTAATTATGATGGAGTAATTTTGCCAAGGACAGGAAAGGAGAGGGACACTGGAGACTGTGAGAAGAATATGAAAGGACAAGATGGGGGAACTGTGGACCCCAGTCTTCAGCCCGGACCTCATGAGGTCATCATTGGCAGCCAGCGCCCAGAGATCTTGGGCTGGTACAACTGCCGTTCTGGGACATCTGGAATGCCGGCACACAGTGGGCCACTTTTCTCCCCCAAATATCCCCATTCCTTTCTCTTTTCCAAAAATAGGAGGGCTTTTGCCAGCACGCCGGTCATCCAAATTGAAAAATTCGCAAGTGGCATAATGTAAAGAAAAGCAGTTCTGTTCCCCCTCATCATAACTGAATTGCAGCTGAGGAGGGGCAGTTTGTGGGAGTAAAAAAAAAATTTTGAGGAAATTACCTTCGACGCTGCTTTGATTAAGCTGGTCTATTCTTGGGCTGAGTGAACAACGGCTCGTTAGTTACAGACTGATCTTCTGTTTGGGTTTCTTGTTTTTCCATTGGAATCGCAAAACTTTTTTTGGTGAATGAACAAAGCACAAAGAAAAGAACTGTCTGTAGCTGCCTTTCCAGACTTTTACTTAATTACTTATTGTAGGGTTTTAAATGTTTGAGAATAATAAAAAAAAATGACTGTGGGAACTTGGGGGTTTGAGGGCATTCCAAACATGGCCGAATTTCATATGGCACCTCCTTGAAAAAAAGAAAATTCTGCCCAGATGAAGGTGGAGGAAGAAGCATTACCTCCACCCAGATAATGGCGAAGTAAAGGCATATTAGTAATATAAAATATTTTACATACAGAAAACAAACTCACCAAGTTATTGATCTACTGTTGATCTGTCTGACAATTTGACATACACTCTGAGGGGACCGACTGGTTAAGGTGTTAATTCAAGTCACATTTTTATTTAGATCCAAATGAACCATGGCCATTACATTACAAACTGTGGTATTGAGTCTCATCAGGGTTACAAACACCAAGATTACACACTATTTAGTACAGAAATTTAGAATATTTACAGAGGATACTTTTTTAGTGCTTAATTTGTGATCACCAGGAATCTATGGAAAAGGCAATTGGAAATTTTGCCATTGTAGTATAATCTCCACACTTACAGTGTCAATGCTTGCACATATAACACAGGAAATTGTAATGTTCCAGACTGAAGATGAAATTATGGTTAAAAATAAAAAATATCTACAAATCAGAACTTCAGCAAAATGTCTAGCTGACTTCAGTGAGAGAAACAGAGCCCTGGAACACTGGGACAGCCTTGTTGACTAACACCTCTATCGTCTGTGCTTTTCCTGGCAGGCATACTGTACATAGGCGCACATCAAGACGGGCTTTCAGAGTGAAATCATTAACCAAACTGCTTTCTTTCAAAACCACAAGCATACTGCAGGATTTTCTGACTGTATCCACAAGGGTTTTTTATGCTTCATTCCCAGGATGCTTTGCATGGATCCAGTTGTGGTATTCTGCGACCACAGCTCTTATACTGTCAGGCTTAGCAAACGGCATTGCTCTGGAGGAAATATGGAATAATCTGGTAATCTCAAACTATTCCTCCATTTTCCCCTGTAGCACTGGGACAAAGACGGCCTTTGTGGCTCTGTGTTCGTAAAGGCTTACTTAATGAACTCTTAACTCACAATCACAAAATCAATCAAAAACATATTAAACTAATAAATTGCAATGTTCAGCAGAGGCCCCTTTTTACAGAGCTCTTTCTGAGACAGTCTGTGCTACAAACATTTATGAATTTATGTTGCTGTCAGCAGTCTATCAGGAATGAAGAATCATAAACAATATTACACCAATATTACGCTTTGGTACTTAGCAGTAGCATTTCACAGAAAGACCCCAATATCAACAAAAATACACATCAATCAATTAATGAAACCCACCATAAATGATAAATACACAAAATATAATATGAATACATAAAAGGTGTTCCAATGTGATGTCCAAAATAAATGGCCAAAGCATGAAGAAAATTATGCAAAAAACGAAAGACATTTCTCCAGTGCCTGATATGTGGAAATACTGTCTATCTGACTCAAATAGACTTAAATATCTACTGCAAACAGACAAAAGCAAATAGCTTGTGAAGGCCAGACAAATATTTGATAAGAAGAGAGGAACTGTGCCTGTGCAGTACAGTATGAGCAGGTCTGGCCCTGGACCTGTTCGCTTGCTCACTCTGGCTTCTTTTTATCTCTTCCCTTCTCTCTCTCTCTCTCTCTCTCTCTCTATCTATCTATCTATCTCTCTCTCTCTTTCTCTCTCTCTCTCTCTTTAAGCTCCATGGAGCAGATGTGCCATTCACAGCCCACAGTGTGCACAACCAATCTGCAAACAATAGCATTGAACTGACAAAGGTCGCCTTTTGCAATATGCCGGTCATCAGGGTCTGGCACGGGGGGAAGCTGTGCTGTACACCCCAGCCGTGTGTGGCAATCGGTCCCAGCATCACTCAACATGGAGGCCCATGACCCTGCCGCCTGCCCAGTTTTGTCAGTAGTGCGAGCAAGTGTGCATGTGCGTGTGAGAGTACCACTACAATGCTATTCTAATGTGTAAATAAGCCAGTTACATGAGTTTAAGAACACTCTCTGACCTTACCTTAACCTGACAGTTGGTGTAAACAAGTACAATCCTATTACCCTAATAATATACATGGAGCTGGTGCACAGACCCATGGGGTCAGGGCACTAATGCCTTTTCCAAAGCTTAAATAACACACTGCACTGCCACAAAGCCACTGACAGCCAGGGCCTCCACAATCCCCATTCTCTCATACACAACATTTCCATATCACACATCAATCCATTTTGAGAAAACAACCTTCCAGCCTTTTCCAGAGCTTTCTGAAAAGACTGAGCATGAAATCACTGAAAACCTTAAAAACAGAAGCAAGAAAAAGTTTTCATTATATGTCAAAAAGCATTTGACAAAGAGAGAGAGAACATTTGTATGCTTGATATTGGCCTCTATGCTGTAAATATCAATAATCAGATGAAATATGCTGTAATATGCTCTGGGGTACTCTGTTCACTGTAAGATCCTGCAAACGCATCAGCAGGATTTTTGAATTTCCTTTTGAATTCCAAATGCCGAGATTAAGGCATAATATTTTTCAAATGCACTATAAAGAATCTCATCTGTCTCTGTGTATTTTTACAACAGAAGGACAGCACTAGCCTCCAGGCAAGAAACAGACAAAATGAGCTTTAATAAATTATTAGAGCTCATTAATTATATCTGTGGCTGTGGCAATAACCAACTGTTCATGTTTACAGTACTTTAAAGTTGTTATTTACTGCAAAGCTTTCTACTGTTTGTTTTTTCACTCTATGCATTTTTAACGATCTTTTTTGAGGAAACGAGCAGTGAGCTTAGCGGATGTGAAATGAGCTGAAAAAGGAGAGAGCACTGAGTTCTGTAATATCACTGTTTCTCCAAGAGCTCATGGTTGTGAAATGGTGGTGCAGTAACATGAAAAAATCACAGCTGGGTTCAGCATTGACTCAGTATTTACAGAGTGAACTGAAAGCTTCCCTTTTAGGATACTGTAAATTGTTCAATAAAAATAAGTATGCAATAAAAATACTTCTGCACACTGAGATTGTCTGAAAGATGCAATATGTTAACAATGCAGGCAGACATCTGTCTATCAAAAGATAGCCTTAGACATTTTAGAGCTTTTCAGATTTCACAACAATATAAAAATTTTAAGGACTCTATTAAAGGGCTTTAAATGTTAAGGTAGTTTAAAAAATACAGTCCACACATTGCACATAGTGATCTCCCAAAAAGCAGAATTATTTTATTCTTAAAACAAGACTAATCATTCTTTCTTGTGCTTTCAGAGAAAGCAAGTATAACTTTAAATAGAAGTGTAAATGTATGAGGAAAAACACATTTCATGGTCTGCTATGAAAGAACTACAGTACTATTGCAGTTTTAATCCATCAGTGTTTGATTCACGCAACAAATTCATCATTACGCAAGCAATGAACAAATGTCGTTTCAGAGAAAGTTTTTGATGCAAGTAGAAATACTCATTGACATGTACAAGTATCTACCCATGTATAACATGTGAGGCAGGTGTGTATGAAAAATATTTTAAACATAATTATATTAGACTAATTCTTTTTATGAATCAATTTAAAATTTAAGTGAGAGACTCTTAGAATATTATGTGGAGCAGTAAGAAATAAATAGACCACTGGACTGCAGAACAGAGAGAAGTGCCCAAACAAGGATCCAATAAGACAGTTAAGAAAACCACCTTCTACATAACATCCTTGAGTTCACCTCTACAAAACAGGCAACTTTCTGTTCATACTACTTATGTGCTTGGAAAAAAAAATTAGCTCTAGACTAAAAGCCACCGATAGATCTTGCAGCATATCTATGAAGGCATGAGTCTGTAAGTGCTTACAGCAGGTGTTTTAACTGTTCTCGCCCATCACCATCTACCACAGCAGACCCCTGCTTACATACAGACTCATTCTGAACAAGCACTCACTTTCATTAGACAGGCCTCTCCTGGGATTTGAAAGACTGCATGCAGGGGTAAGGGTGCAGGGACACCCACCTTTTCTTCATTCTAAAACAGTCATACCTCTTTGGTTAGCCATAGCCTTGCGTGACAAGCTATGGCTAATATTGTATCATTACTTATATTTGTTCAGTTCTCTCTCTGATCAAGAAGCCAAATTATGAGCAAATGAAATTGTCATAAATTTTACTGATTCATAGCATTTTGGCATAAAGTGATGTGAATGCTTAAAAGAGGCAGGGAAAGCCCTGATAAAGACAGACATACTGATGCTAAATGAGCTCTCCCTCATGAAGTGCCAGACATGCATGGTTCCTACTGAATGAAGCCACAGCACACAGAAACAAGGCAGGTCATAATGTGTCTGTGTAATTTTTAATTAAGTTCCCCCTTAGTGGCTGCTATTATCTCAAGCTAATGGCATACATCGGCCCCCTCTCATTACCGGAGTGGGTTTTTAACTGGGCCACTTGTTTGATACAGTAGAGAGTTAATGCACTATGAATATCTCACAGAGAGTCATCAGGTTTTGCCGAGGGTGTCTAGTGATCTGAATATTCAATAACTTCCGTAATTACATGCGCAATTCATCAGATTCAAACTGATTGCCGGAGAAGGAGAGGAAAAAAAGAAAAGAGGTGCAGACAGATCTGATTCCTAGAGGACACGAGTCCTAATCACAAAACTAACATTATGGCTGGCACTAATTGAAATCTAAATTGAAAGGCTTGGCGCAGGGGGAGAGTGGGAGACTGTGGGAGGGGGAGCATTTGCTATGGCTGACCAGGAAATGTAGCAGAGACACAGGGACTCTGAATGCAGGGACAGAGCAGCACGATAGAGGGTTATTTGACAGAGATGGAGGAATGTCACAGAAATATAGTGGGTCTTTTGATTTAGGCATTAAATAACAGAGCAATAAGACAGTGGTCTTCCTGATTGAGAAAAAGTAGATCTGAGTAGTATGACAATGTACCTCCTCAAGGAGGAATAAAGGAATGGTTCAGTGAGACAGAGGGCTCTTGGTGGAGGAGTCCAAGGGAAACTCACCCAGCCCTCAAAGCAGTGGTCCTCTTAGTTTCGAGCACTTCAGTAGGCCTGTCCAAGCCTTTGTATTTGTCACACAGCATTCTAGATTGCATATGTACACACACCACTCACCCCAGTGACATGCTATTCACTTGTGTCACAAAAAGTGAGAAATCTTTTATAATGGCAGAGCATATCCAGCCAACCATTCCGAACGAGTAATATCTGGTGAATTCAGGTGTGTGTGTGGGGGGGCGGCTAATCGTAGCACAATGAAATGCAGCCAGGTCTACTGTACAAGTGCGCATAGGGCTGCTGTCTCCACTAGTGCTGCACTCAGGTGGCAGCGGGTGGTTCACACTCTTTTCAGTGGCAACTGGAGGTGTTTCAGAACAGTGTGTTTCACTGAATGAAAGAAAGAAAGAAAGAAAGAAAGAAAGTAAGAAAGAAAGAAAGAACCTTTACTTTCCATGTTTCTGCCAGTAGCCTTAAGTGCCTGAACACTCTTGGTAGCCAGCATTGGATTTAGCTTCCTATTTTTGAGCGAGACAGTGAGATAACTGGTTTATCTCATCTGCATAGCACAACCATTCTGCATTTTAGGGAATGGATATTTTGTACGATGTGTGACACGCAACAGTCCTCAATTAACCTACACAGTTCCGGTTCATATATTTTTTAATACTGCTTTGATGTGTGGAAATTGCTTCAATTGTTTAAATATGGTTCAAATTCAGACAGAAATAGCAAAATAAATACTCAAACATCTTTAGTTGGAAAAAATTATACATAATATAATCACATGCATGAAATTTTTTGATTTAATAATATATATTAACACCTGTGTCCTGACATTTCTTAATAGAGGGCTTCTCTTGTGTTTTCTTAACTGAAGCGACAGTGTTTTATCGTTCTGAGGCATTCTATCAAATTAAAGATAATCATATCAACAATCTCTCATTTGAGGCCTTGAGGAATTGAAACTGTCTTTTGTGCACACTGGAATTTTCTCTTGGACTTAGTAGTCTATGTAGTCTATGTTCTGATGCTTTAGACATTTTACATCATACAACACAACAGCTCTTGTATGCTCTGAGATCGGCATGCACACTTTGGAAATCAGAGAGAGAACAACATAAGGACTGATCTCTAATCTTCTGTCCTGTCCTTCCTTTTCTACCCCATCCCCCCCATCCACCGAAAAAAAAACCCCACGGTCTGGACATCATACCAGAGGTTGGATTAATATTCAGCCCTCAATGGCAGTTAATTATCAATGCCAGATTCATTAACCCATATTGCTGTTACAGTGCCCCACACGATAAATTAGCTTAATGCAAGCCGACATATTCCAGTTGTAATAGGAAACATAAAATGAAAGAAGAAACACATACGACCATAGATCATAGATCATAATAACTTTGAGGTGGTTTCAGTGGAAGTGTTTCTTCTCTGCAGAGAGATTTGTGGCTGCTATTTCAAAATGTATTCACTCTTGTTTTTTTGTGAGAACTCCATATACAGTGGTGTTTCAAAGTATGTGAACCCCTTTTAAAAGAAATCTGTGATTTAACATATTTTGTACTGAAATCCTATTAAATCTTTGTGAAAGTCTCCATTAATAAGAAAGACCAACCTAATTAATTCAAAATACATAAAAAAATATATACACCTGGATTTAATCTAGTAAAATTGTCCAACATTAAATATCCTTGTGTGCAGAGCTTTCACTAAGTAGTGGCATGTCCTTGAGCAGCATTGACTTCAAATAAACATTTCCTATAGCTGTTTATCAGTGACTTGCATCTGCTTTAAGCAGTTTTAGCCTGCACCTGCTGACAGAATTGCTTCAGCTCTGACTTTTGAGAGTTCAGCAGCTTGCTTTAAGTCCTGCCACCTCCTTTGAATAGGCCCAAACTTTAACTTGAACAGTCCTCCAAAACATAAATATCATAAGTAGATTTTATGATAAATCTACTTATTTATGATAGTTTTCTGTCTGCATGGCCCATTTTTGCACAGATTCTGATAAAAATGCAAACAGGATACATGGTTCCCCCTGTAATTGCAAGCCATCCATGTCCTGAGGCTATAAATCAGTCCTACATCATGACAGGCCCACTATCATTCATTATGAATAGGAGGGGGTTCTACTACTGGCACATTACAAAGTTTTCACTAAAAAAAGCCTTTTTCTCTTTGTGGCCAACAAAGAGACTTTTTGTGACTCACCTGTTGACAGAACAGTCTTCTGTCATGTTGTGGAGTCTCTTGTTCATACTAGGGTAAGAATAGTCAGTGAAAAGCCAAAAGTGGATCATTTTGATCACAATGAGAACTGGCTTTCTGGTGAGCTCTACGCATTGCCTTTCATCAACAGCATCCCATCTCAGTATTCATGCCTGGCGGTGGCAGTGTCATGGTGTGGGGCTGCTCTGTTGCCTCTGGACCTAAACAACTTGCCATTAGAGGGGAAACCTTTACTTCTGTCTGCTTTTTTGTTGCAAGAAACTTCTCGTGAAGTGTATCAGGTCACCCCTGGATGAGCTGAAGCTCAACAAAATATTGGTCATTCAGATAAATATCTATCCTAAATATCCAAGCAGATTTGAAAATGCTTCATAAAGAACAATCGTTATGGTTAAGAATTGTCCAGGTCAAAGCTGGAACCTAAATTCCATGGAAAAATTCTGGAAAGACCTGCAGCAAATATGAAAGGAAGCCATCAGGAGTTGAAGCATTTCTGTGAGCAAGAAGGGACTAAAATTGCTCAACACAGATGCAAGGAACTGATAAACAGAAAAAGTTTAGTTAAAGTCCATGCAGATCAAGGAGGTTTCATCAGTTACTGAATTCAAAGATTCCCATGCTTTTGCACACAAGGAATTGCCATTTTGTTAAATAAGTAATCCAAATGTGTGGTATGTTTCATGTTGCTTCCATACATCAAGTTGAAGGGGAAATCCAACAAAGCATAATTATGAACTATTGAACATTTGTAGTAACAGAACTTGGTAAATCAGCAGAAAGTAAGAGCTGAGATTGGCAATCCAACCGGATTGGCTATGAAGAACGAATGCGGGTGCAGCATATGTATGCACTTCCACACATGCGTGAGACTCAAATCCACCAGGAGACATCTTATCTGACTGGAGCACACGGTGCCAGAAACCAAATATTAAAAGTGCAGAAACCTGTTCTCCCTCAGACTCCCAGCTCACATGTTGGGTGGGGGTGCTGGGAAAATAGCTTGAGCAAACCAACAGTGTGCAGTTATTTTTTATTCAAAATCTCAGACATAAATCTAGTTTGTGTTTGTTTACAGGAGGCCGGTCAAAAGTAGGTTTTGGTGGCACGGTGAGGCATGTTTAGCTCTTGCACTGTGCTGGCCTACTCCCCCTCCCCTTCTTTTTTCCTCTCTTTATTCCTGTGCCTTTCAAACGGGTGAGCTCCAGGTATTGGGTTCAGCGTCTGGCCTGACGACGGGGAACAAACGGAGGCAGAAACACAAACTGCTATTGTAAAAACAGGGGACAGCGACCTTTGCTGTCCTTGGATTACGCACTGACCTTTCATCTTCAGAATCCCCCAGTGGTCTTGCCTAACAACTCGCACCACAGCGCCTATTAGGCCCCAGATTCCACTTTGTTGTTTAAAAAGGGTCCTGTCCTTTCAGAACGCTCTTTCTTTCCCTCTTTCTCTCTGCCTTTCTCTCTCTATTTTTTTTTAAGCCAAGGTGGTAGAGGAACACAAGTCCATTGTTCCAGCGCAGATGGAAGTTGGAGTTACTACGGCAACAGCTCTAATCCCTCTTTTTACCACCTTCCCTCATACTGTTGGCCTATCAAGTGCTACCTTTTAACTCATGGGCTCAGAGGCTGCTGCTAGGGGTCCCCACCCGCCTTTAATTAGCTATGATTTTCACCATCCATGACAATATGATGAGCTAACTGAAAATTTGCTAAATAATGATGTACCGCCAACAAGTATT
Organism: Albula goreensis; assembly: GCA_022829145.1. Lineage (NCBI taxonomy): Eukaryota > Metazoa > Chordata > Actinopteri > Albuliformes > Albulidae > Albula > Albula goreensis. The sequence goes on along the minus strand of CM040755.1, from coordinate 19,416,578 downwards.
ACTCCCACTGAAGCCTGGTCTAAGAAGAACAGTCCCACGTCCATTATCAGACATTCAAATCCACTACCCTTCCTGTGATACAGGGAGAGTAATTATATTGTCGTCCACAAAGCACCAACCTATTGTCACTGGCTTGAGACATAAAAAGGGATTGGGTAAGGGATGACTGGCACAAGCCAGCTACTACAGAGGCCGTGATAGACTGCTGGTTCAGTCAGAAGGGGTGTGGATGATAATTTATGTCTGGCATGTTTTAAAGAAAGCAAAAGAAATATCCCTTTCTCTAATTTTTATTTCCACTATCTGTGTCTTATTTCATTTTTACATTTTCAATTTAAGTGCTTTATTGGTGTGATGTAATGTACATATCCATTGAGAAATAAATACAAAATATTAAGTTGCAGCTTTGCACCAAGAATAAGTATAGTACCACAAACAACAAATGACCTTTATTACTTACTTTTACACACAATTTTAATTGTGTGTCAGACTTCAGGACATATACTGAAAGAATCCAAGACAAGCTGATTGGTATGAATAATGGAGGTAATTGTTTTGACATTGAAAAAGCTGAACTGCGGAGGCCACAGTAATGGCAAAGGGGTATCATTTAAATATTTGGAAAGATGTTTGATTTTTTTAATGATTGATCGTGTGAATACGATCAATCATTTAAAAAATCAAACATCTGCATTTGATCACTTTAGGCAACCCTTTCAGGTGGTTCCTAAGACATTGAGGCCTAGCCCAGGACAGTAGCTGCAGTTTGAGGTCTTCAGCAGGTTTTTTTAAAAGTGTTCGGTGAAGAGTCGTTCTCCTAAAATTACTGAGAGGGAAAACAAAACAAGGTGGGAGTCGCACCTTGTAAATGAGCCTCATTGTGAGTGTGTATGGGAGGGGGAGAGGGAGAGGGAGACCTAAGCGGGGGCCCGCTACCCCCTCCTCAGCCTCTAGCGTGCTTCATTTATCTTCATCTCGTTAGGCTAAATTAATTAACAATCTCAGTGTTACACACTTTCTCTTTTCATTACATCAAATAATGGCAAGGATGTAGGAGGAGGGCCTCTCCAGTGGGATTAGGATAGGACCACGGAACAACCTCTCTCTCTCAATCCATCCCTCTCTCACACACAGATGGTTGTGATCCACACTGCAACCATGTTTCAATTTCTCCAGCAGCAGTGCTTGATACAAAATAATGTCTCTCAATCTTAAAGAAAGACAGACATGGGCCAGATTCTGCCAGTTGTCTTATGCATATTTACCTTAAATTTTATATAGAAATATATTGAGTTATTGTATTTGGGCCTGATACAGCTTTATGGCAGACTCTCTGTTCTTTATTTATTTCTGACATTGATTAACATGTGATACAGCAGGGGTTCTTTGTGACATCTAGATTTAAACTCAATTGTCATTAGTTTGGATACACATTGCATAAGGCAGCACATTCAATTATTTACACAAAATCATGTCAAAAGTGCTTAATGTTGAAAAGGTAGAGGTTTTTTTCCTCTGGGAACCCTGACGTATCTCTCAGAATGCCTACTACTGTATGTGAGTTAGCTTACATCAAATACATCATTATTTTGACAACTGTAATAGGGCACAGTGCATAAAGACAGTTACAAATGCCATGACTCACTAAAAAAACAATGACTACATTTTTATGTGGGAAAAAAATCACAGAAGGAGAGCTTTCTTTTTGCCATGCATCATTAAGTAGCATAGTAAGACGGACAGACTACAGTGTTTGAACGTTAAAAGACTGTTGTGCAGGACACCAGCACTGCCCCTTCTGTTAAGTTCAAACAGAAACAGAATTTCCAGGGGTGGGGGAACAAGAATCTGTTTTTTTTTCTGTTCTTTATGCAACTATGCAACAAAGGAAAAAAGAAAAAGATGTGTTAATTACGAATTGCTTTATGATTGAGCCTTCTCTACATTATATTTGTCATATTAACTTGTTTGCTTTACATAATTCTTCTTGACAGAGCTACGTTTGGCCACATTTAATTGCTTAATAAAACATGTTGTGGTGTTTTACTTTCTCTCTTAAAACTCTTTCACTCACTCACTCCCTCTCTTTCTCTTTAGCCATCCCTCTCTTCTCCCAAGCTTACATTAAGTGCTGGCAGAGTGAGAATGCAGCACCCATGGCATTGCTGCTTTGTAATCTGGGGCCGATCAACGGAGCCGCCCTCCTCCTGAGATTTCCCCGCGCATGTGTGTGATGTCTCCACGCTACAGCTTCCTTCTGCTTTAATTAAAGCAGACATTGACAGAAGGGTGTGGATTAGGACCGTAATGATGCGTTTGCTCAAGATTAATCACAGCTCGTTCTCATTGGGGGCATAACTTTGACAATGGCAAAGAACAAAAGGAAATTGTTATCAAATGGAGCTTTTTGCACTAGGTCTAAGATCAAGAGAATGTTATTGTTTTTCATTTTGTCAGTCTCAGGATTTTTATAATGTTAAATCTCTAAGTAGAGATTTAAGAGGGGTTGTGTGAAGTTGTGCATTGACTCCTCCCCTCTTACCTCATCATAGAACAACTTCAAGTAAGAGCTCAACTGCTGCTGATGATACTGCTTTCTCAACAGGTGGCCAGAGACAAACAATCCCACAATCCCCTGCTGTCAATTCCACATCCCCACACTCTGTGGTATTAAGAAACAAAAGGAGTCAGGTGACAAGCTGGTGACAACCCAATACCTGTCCATAACTAAAAACTAGGATATGAATTACATTAAATAACCTTGACAAAAGCTTTCAAGTAGTTATTTTATTTTTATTTTATTTTATATTTTTGTAGAATATTGAAATGGATTATTGATCATATTCTCAGTATCCAGGTTCAATCTAACCACAGTAAAATTTAACCTGAAAGAACACTGTCTTCTCTTCCTTACTTTTCATTCCTTGAGTTTGTAATATCCACAGCCATGGGCCTGTCCCATCTTTGATATGCCCTTTGTACATTTGGGTACAGGCAGTCTTCTAAAGTCATTACACAGCACCAGTATATGTCTACAAGAAATCCATTTTAGGAAGCTTTCCTTTAAAATTTCCATAAGTTATCAGCTCTCATACATTTTCATTGCATCAACACAAGATCATTATCTGTGAACATCAGCAAAATAAAATTGTCAAAACAGGTCAGGCAATGTATGAAAAACATAACTGAACTAAAACAGATAAAAGAAGATAAAAACAAAAATCAGCTTTGCAATTTGAGAAAGCAGCTTCAAATAGAATACAAAATGTTAAAGTAAGACCAATCAAGTTTAAGACGTTTTAAACATTCTTGTAATGCACCCTTCATAATATTCTTCAAATTTGTAATTGACATTTTAAAATAGTGATTAAATATAATCACTAAAGCAAAAATGGTGATGGCTAAATCTCAAGCAGAATATTTTCACATCGAATCAGTTTTCTAGCATATACTTTTCAATTTCCACAACTGGTATTCTGGTATAGTAATTTGCAAGAGAAAAATATAGCATTTCTTTATTTTTATTTAAAATTAAAAGACAAATAATAAAAGCAGTTATAGTAAATTTGACACCAGGGATTGTTTGAATGGTGCAGATAGAGCTATCGACAGTGTTCCAATATTACTTTAATCAGCCAAGAGACGAGATGACAAAAAACGTTTTTGAGGTCCCAGTCCAGGCATTTTTTAAAGTTAAATGAATAAATATACATTTCAATGTTCTATGAATGTGCTATGTTTAGCTTCTTAAGTTTACCAAACACATCGCAATGCCCTCTTCTCCTTCCTCTTCCCCTCCTCTCCTTAAGCCCTTTCAGAGCAGTTGCTTGAGCTAGCTCACTCCAGCCAACGTGACCACGGCTTCACTGCGTATTTCATCGCCAGAGCGCACATACATCAAGACAGCCAAGATTGTTTGGGCACCGTGTAATCTTCAAAAGGATCTCGGATCACTAATTTGCAGCAGTCCATATTTAAAATGCCACTTTTGGTCCATCCTAGCATTAAGAGGGAGGTTCTGCTTGCTTCTTTTCCATTTGATAAAAACATCAGTGTCCCTCTACAGGTCCCAGATCAGTCTTTCATCCTTATGACTGCCGAGAGAGCATGTCAAAATATTTCCATAGAAGGAATACCAGCATGAGCTCTTGCATGTTTCTCACCGCTACATCATACTACATGAACACCTTTCATTTATAATGGTCAAAAGTAAAAAGTACAAACCCCAGATTTACCTGCACTCTGTTTGCACTCTAATCAAAAATTAAAATTAAAATACTAAATCAGTAATATCAAATGTGTTAAATGTATTTATTGGGTAAAGTTACTTTCTCCAAGAGTATCGGTACTGTGAGAAGACTTCTGGTAAGTGTAAAACAGACGTAGCTCCTCAAGGCCTTGCTTTAGGAATTAGAACCAAAAACAAACCAAAACCCCCTGTGTGCTGTATCACAATGCCCTTCATTCGAGTAGGTTAAAATCAGTTTGAAAGAAATTGGCGTAATCTAATCAAATAAATGACCTCCATTACACTTAAACAATCAATTTGAGGAGAGAGAGAGAGAGAGAAAGAGAGAGAAATAGAGAAAAAGTGCGGTACTATCAAAGCAGATCCATTAGGTTCAGTAAGGTTTGGCTGACAGCAGCTGTAAAAGGCAGATGCTACAGCAGGTCTTAATGAGATGTCCGTAATTAGCGAGCAACATTTGGGCCCAGGAGAAGGTAACTCACCAGAAGAGCAGGGAATAGTAATGCTACTTACTGCTATTTATTTCCTCCCAGTAATGACAGCACAAATTCTTAATTAGAATCACAGGATGGTAGAGGTGGGGGAAGAAGGGGGAAAGGATTGAGTCTTCGGGTCCTTCGCCTGGCATTCAAGTTCAAACGCGCTCAAGAAAACCGTACATCCCGTTCTCAGCCCAAATCCCCCATACCTCCTCCCCCCGACACACGTACAGACACACACCCACCCTCCTTAACCCGCAACCACCCCATCCCCTCCCCCCGATCACCACCTGTACGGAGCTGCGAGGACAAACAAGCACATGCAATATGGCCGACAAAAAACAATCCACCCGTGAACTGGCCGGGTTGTGAAATGTGTCATGTGAGACTCTCGGCCTGTGAAATGAAATGCTTTCAGTTTTACTGTACGAAGAGAAGTCAGCATCACTGTGAGCATGCCTGGGTTACATGGGAGGTGGGGGGCCGAGCTGAGCTGGGGGCAGGGGTACAGGGGTGATCCTGTGGATTCACTGACACAGACAAACACAGAGCCAATGATGGAGATCCCCAATACTTCCCTCCCACTAGATCAAATGGCAGGTGTAAGGATGGATGGTAGCTGTGATTGGACAAATAAGTTTGACCCCGCCCTTCCTCACTTCCCCAACAACAGCAACAGAAATAGAGAGAAACTAACCTCAGGAAAAAGCCGCTACGAGGAGACGCCTCCATGGTTGCTGTGGGAGGAGTCTGTGACAGGAGAAACGCACAGAAAGCCACTGTAACTCACAAAAACTGCACATGGTCACACTCGCACCTGTGCACCTGCTCACACTCACATGCGGCTACACCGCTCTCTCTCACACACTCGTATGCCCTGTCATACATATTGTTATGCACTCAGACAAAGACACATATGTGCTTGCAATGCAACAAATCCTGCTAGTCTTTAAATAACAGGCACATCCGCGGTAGGAACATTTTCTCTTCCCTCACATTAATTATAAGCTAAGCAGAATAGAGGAGCTCTGCATTCAGGGCTGGGTGCCCTGGCCTGATGGTGTGTTTGCATTACACACAAGCTGCTGCTGCTGCCCATGTGTGTGGCAGGTTTCATGGAGGCTTCCAGAGGCCCCAGCCACACACCAGGGCCCTCCACTGTCTAGAAGCCCTGCCTGCAATTTTGGGGGAAAGATTTTCAGAAAGTGTGTTGAACGGTTTCGCCAATAACTCCTGCTTTGAATTTTGTCTTTACCCCCATTAAAGACCTGTCCCCTGTAACATTCATACTGCACATCATACGGGGAGTCAAACTGAAAGCACATGATTTGTACCCTGATATGTAAAGCAGGAATATTTAAATGATTTGCAACTCAACAGAGCAATAGAAAAGGAAACTGTATGGTTACAGTTAACAAGTGCTACTGTAACAAGTGGCAACAGAAGGCAGTGATTTGACAGAGATAGTCTGAACTGCTGCTAAAGAATTCTGTGCTTTCATTTTAGTGTCTATGCCTTTTACATGGGGGATTTGACTCATTACCTTGACCACATTCAGCGGCTCACATCAATGTGCAATTAACAGCTAATCTGCCCATAGAAGGATCTGGACTATGATTGTGGCACAAAAACAGTTTCATTCAGAAGACATCAAAAAAGTCCCACAGCTCTTGTATTTTTTTTCTTGCATCCAACAGTATCATCACAAATAGTCAAAATCAGAATAAAAATACAGCATTCAGAGGATTCTAAACCATTTCAGTTCTTAATTAAGCGTTTTTGTTTCTCCTCCCTGTTATTCTGCAAGAACTCTCTCTGTCTCTCTGCCCTCTTTTGCTCTGTTTCTTTTATGATTTCTTCATCTTTCTCAAAGTTTTCTCTCTCTGTCTCTCTCTCTCTCTCTCTCTCTCTCTCTCTCTCTCTCTCTCTCCCTGTCTCTACCATTTCCTCCCTGTTTCTCCTGCTCTCTTTGAGAAAATGGAAAGATTGAGTTGGAGCCCAAGGACATTTTGTCTTTCAGGCCAGTACGCACTTAGCCATGGCGTGAGCCCCGCGGGGACCCGCCGGGTTTACACCCAGACTTTCCACACTCCCGCGCCCGGCTGCGCGCGATACCAGCCATCACCACGGTGACAACGCGAGAAAACAGCAGTGAAGAGCCGTGCAGGCCCAACCAACCGTGTCTCCTCTGTACTCCGAGGGAGTGTTAGAAAAAAAAAGAAGAGAAGTAAAAAGCTCCTCTGTGCGTCCTCTACCTCAATGCCTTTGTCCAGACAGCTAAACAGTAAAGACATACAGCTAACCTGGTTTTGCATTTGAGAATCTTATGAGTCCACATACAAACTTGAGTGAGGTAGAGAGTGCAGCCAGGCAGAACACAGTAACACCTGTGTGAGAACATGATCAGGCAGGGGGAGAGGAAACTGGGTTGAGAAGCTAACTTTGAATTAAAGTGGCACAACCAGGTCTTCAGAGAGGGAGCTTACTGAGGTGACAATACCTTCAGTCCCTCGTTTTTTTTTTCACTTTTTAAGCAAAAAAACCATTGGATGACAACTACAGCCCTCACAATTAGTCCTACACCACTGCTGTACAGGACAGAAAGGGAAATTACTATGTGCGTAGCTGGGTATATTACAACACAGCACAGAAACACCCGTGTGGGATAGAGGATGAACTGCAATAAGAGCCCATAGTTTTCTCAGGAAAGTGAATCTGAGCCTGTTATTCTGCAGTGGGAGGGTGCTTCCGGGTTGGTAGCAGAACAACACCACCCTAGGGGTGGGCACCACCACCCTCTCTCCCGAAATGTAAGTACTTCACTTCAGGCCATTCCAGAAACCCACCTTTATTGTGGTGATGGAAGTGAGCAACCATCTTAAGGAAGGCCTGCTGTGGTCTGGTGGAAGACTGAAGGAAAAAGTGACTAAAGCCACATTGTGTGTACTCTTCATTTCAGAGGCAAATCGGAGAGGGCAAAGTGGCTTATATTTAGACCAGGCAGGCGTGTTTCAAGGGTACTGCTTCTGTGAATGAACTAAAAAAGAAGGAGAGAGCACTGGAAAGCGCTAGAAGGCTGTGTGCCGGCCACACGTGCGTGTACGCTGCGGGCCTTTCGAAGAATTGTATGCTGCCAAATTCTGCCTCCATTCAGCCGCCTCTCCCTCACCATCTGCAACAAATGTGCTCCGTTAGAGCAGGACCATATGGCCCACGAGTTCACCATTAACACGGCTGCTTCTGCCCCTTCCTCCTTAACACTCAGTCTAACCCACTGCCATTAACAAGTCTGCTTCTCCCCCTTTTCCCTTAAAGGGGCATTCAATTTTGGTAAGACTTCAGCCCTACAGTGACTTCATATGCAAGATAGACTGATTTTCAGTTCATCCAATGCTCCAAATGAACCACACCCTTTAGGCTTCATCATAAGTCTTTCATTTACCTCCATTCATTTCACAAAAGAACCTGGAAAAGGTATCTCTAGAACATATATGAACCCCATTGATGAAGAGCTTCACTGCAACTAACCCACTACCATTAAAACTGCAACAATGTTTTGCCTCTTACCAACTTTCAGTCAAACCAACTGTCAGCACATTCATTTCACAGCCAAGATATTTGGACTTTGGGTTTATGGTTTTCAATAGGGGTCCTACTTCCCCTTCCGCTCTGTCCTGTTCCCTAAAAATGGGACCCCCAAATTTTTATACCCCTACAGGCCTGAGGTAAGTGGATTGGTCATCCACACTTGGGCCATTGCACTTGCATGATGCCCTGCTTCAGGTCAAGATGGCAGTAATGGCACCCCTCTGTCATCAAGAGTCACCACAGCAACATCCCCCTGACTGAGTCACGCTCGGACCCAGCCCATGGCCTACAAAGCATTTCTTTTACACTGGGAGGATTACGGCATGCCTTGGACTCCTCCCCGACTCAGATCCTTCAAGCAGGCAGGGCTCGGGGCAGGAGGGCTACACCTCTGAGGCCCTGACCCAGCCGATAGACTCAAAGGACATTAGAGCTTATTCTTCCAATTACAAAGCATCAGAAACAGTTTGAAACTGATGAGTGGACAAATGGACATTAGCAGCTAAACATGTATTAAATTGTCAGAAACCACTATAATTCAGTGTGTGTGATGTATTATTTCAATAGATACTTATGCTTATGGTAATTAGGCTTATGTCATGTTATGTAATATGATCCCTGTCTAATCATCTAAACTGAATCTTTTTATTGTACTTACTATGCACTGAGCATTGTATGTACACTTTGTACAATGTCACCAAAAATAAAAGATGTTACCTCTAAGACAGTTATTTAGCCACATTAAGGTGATAAGCCAATATGACAGAGCATTGAAACAAAGACTATATTTCAGTTTTCTTGTACTTCTGAAGGGCTTTTCACCAGCATGAAAGATGTGTTTTTTATGTTAGTGTATGACTCAGGCAATCTTTCTAATGTCAGAACCACTCTGAAATTCCACAGGGTCATAGCACTCAATAGGTAAAGCATCTGCTGTGATCCAAAAAAACTTTGAATGCAAGGACACTGCCAACAGGATTGACTCTGCAGTGGCTTCCCACTGTGAATTAGCCCATGCTTCTCACACAGTGTGGAAGACAATGGAATTCCTTTCTGAGTATGTGGAAGATCAGTACCCAGGAGTATACCTGCTTGGTATTGTCCATGTTAGAATGTGAGTGTGTAATCTGTATATACCTGCCAGTGAGTGCACTTGTGAAAGTATATTGTCTCATCTAACCATGAGTACCAGTATCAGACTGTGAGCATTTAATGTAGGCATTCCTGCTGTAAATACATGTATCAAAGTATGTGTATATTGCACAGAAAAGATTATTTAGATCATGGGCACAGGAGGCAGAGTTTGGGGGCTCCATGCGCCCTTGGTGAGTGAAACCGAGATCCAGTGAGATGGCATCACTCACAGCCCACATACCACCATCCCTAATCATTTTGTGTCAACAGTCTTCCTGTGCTATAAAACCCTGAGCTTAGGGCAGGCTGAGGACAGTCTGAACCAGCATTTCAGGTGTCTGCACTGTTGAGAGATGGGAAATATCTCTGCCTGGTGGAAGGGGAGGAGAGATTATTCAATCCCAGCAATCTCTGCTGCTCCAGGTCCAGCAGGGTACTGGTGTGCCCTCCCACTTCTACACTGACAGACAAGAGTCTGTGGTATGAAACCATGCCTGACACACACACACACACACACACACACTGACAGTTGCGCTTTGTAGATCACCTCTGTCTCTGTTAACCTCCTACACCTGGCCCTACATGAGTGTCCCTGTCATCCTAACCTCCCCACTCCCCCCACATGCAGCTCCGCTGATCCCTGAGTCAAAGCTAGTGGATGAGTAGTGAATTAATTTGTGTAAAGCACTCCAACATCAGGAAGGTGTGTTGAAAGGTGTCTGCTCATGCTTCAAATTAAATGCACTGCTGGTCAGCATTAGCACCTCGGCGCCCGCTGCCAGCCTCTTGCCTTCGGCACTCCTGGGAGTGTGTGTGTGGGGGGGTGCCTGTGTGTGTATGAGTGTGTACAGGAGGTAGTGGATTTGCTGTTCACACTGGAATAATTAGAACATGTCAGAAAGAATTAATTTCCTCATTTTTCAAAAGGATACACAGAAATTACCATGTTATTATATGGCAGAGTCCCCGCGAGGATTGTATTAAATTTAATTTCTAGCGCAGCCCACACAACAAATTAAAGTCATAAATAAGATGGAAAGAAGCGGGGCGCTGAGCATATGTTTACGGCAACGAGGGAAGCCAGGGGACCCCAAACAACTATCTTCATTTCATTTTATTTAAATCAGGCCGACACCGTGTGTCTGAATGACAGCGGCTTGCTAATGGGGCCCAGATTACAGGCTGCTCAGCATCAGCACAGACACATAGCCTATTTAATAGGTGAACAGTGTAGAGCCTCCCTCTGCAGAGACCAGCTGGCATGGTGGCATTTATAATGAAAACATTACCACAGACAAACCTGCAAACAACCCAGGGCACAATCAATCAATCAATTCATCAATAAATAAATATGGGGCGCCTTAAGGTTACATGTCTACTAAAGACGAAATTGCAGCAAGTACTGTTTATACTGGGCATTTTGAGTTTCTCAGTGGCAGTCAAGTCTACAGAGCAAGTTCAGGTAGGCAGCCTAAATATCCATGAATTGACTCAGAGTTGCATCTGTCTCTCTGAGTAAAGACATAGAGAGGAATAAAAAAAGGTTATTGTGTAATGAAGAAAAATGAATCTGCGAAAAAAAAGACATTAAATTTCAGCCAAGTCAAACATTCACTATTCATCCTGCGTTTCATTCTGATTTAAATGTTCATTTACAACAAAAAACTGTTGTTGCAATGTTCTTTCTTCTGGGACACTTTTATCCAAAAAATAAACCAAGAAATTACTAAAAATGATTAAAACCACAGCAAGAGGAAAATATATTTTCATTAGAGCGGTAATGTTTTGGAGGGAGTCTTGACAAAATCGCCTACTCAAACCCTTAACAGCTGTCTGGCAGTGCTTCTCCTAAAATACACAAAAGGAAAGTTAAATGGATAGTCAAAACTATGGACAAAAAAGAATACTTAAGAAATGGCTCACTATTGAATTACATTTTTCTACAGGCAAATTCATTTAATGTTATCTTTCCCATAGGTCAAATCTGCTACTGTGAAAGCACACAAACTGTATGTTCGTAAATGATGAAGCAATGTAATTTATTGCATTGTAAATGAAACAAATACAAAGTTGTAACACTAGCAGTTTTGTTGAACTGCCATAATAACAGCCTAGCTTTTGTGCCCAGTGAAGGTAAAACTAGACTGGAGATGCTGAGGTCAGAGGTTACCACCACCATATGCACCCACAGAAACAAATGCATGTACTGCCTGGTATCTGATTATAACATTGACAGAAAACAGAATTTTACTCAGAATGACTAGATCTCTTTCACAAAGAAAACTACAGTTCTACTGGCTTCTGTAGTTTAAAATACCATGTATTGTAAAAATAAAATGTAAACTTACATCTGAAAACATGCATTATAATGTAATGTCGATATTATACAGTGTAAAACCTAACAAAGACATAAGCCTATAATAACTAAAAGAATTTCTGTCTATTGTACTTTGTGTTTTATAAACACTGCTAATGGTGCAGTTTGTCTGTCTGAAATAATATTCACTGACACAATAATCTGTAACACACCCCAAGGTATTTTACTGTGGCAATCTATGTTGTTACATGGTTATTACAAGTGTTGAATGTGACAATGGGCAGCAGGTCCATTAAAAAAATGCCCATTGGAGAGTTTCAATTATACTGTTCTTTTCAGGATGACCCTATGACCTCAAGACAAACTGGACATAAAATATATTTTTTAATCCAAGCTGAACTGATTGTTATTAAGAGAAAGGGACCCACCATTAAGCCAATAACAGGCATGAATTGTCACAAAATAGCAACAGCCAGCTCATAAATGATATATCTTTCAGCATAAATGATGTGTAACAGTTGTACTGTATGTTCATTTGCACTAATTGCATGGCTATTGAAGCTTAGCAGGGTATTTCCGCCTTTCTCAAGCTATTAAACTCAGATTAGTCACAAAATCACATCTAACACAGCACTGAAAGCTAACCATTGGGACAAAAAAGTAATCTTAAAACCACAGCAGCTATATCGATGACCCAGGAAACCAGATAAAACCCTTTATCTTTGGTCTCCTACATCAGCCGGCACTTATCTTAAACATTAAGAATGAAAAAAGTCACTTCATATTTGAATTTAACTAGTCAGAATTTTTGCAACTTTGTTATTTTATTTATCAACTTTCAGAAACACTGTGTTCAGGAGTGCAACCCCAAATCTCATAATGACTGTGTTTTTTTAAGTTTTTGGAAAGAATTTAAATGCAAATGAGATGAAAATAAATGATAGAAAAATTAAATGGGCTATTTCTGGTCCAACTCTAAAGAAAGGACCACTGTTCCATCCAACTGTATGCAGCTGACATGGACTCACACAGTACAGTAGCAGACTCACCCAAACATCTGCATCAAACACGGCTAAAACAACCATGCTCACATCTCTGATCTGCTACCTAAACAAGCCCGCTGATTCCTCCATCAATCTCCAGACACAGATGTGAATGATCCTGGAAGCTTTAGACTAGGCTTGCTAAGAATACCAGGAAAAGAAAGAGAGTTTTCTAAACTCTGTGAGAATGGCTGCCATTAGGGCTGAGAGCTCCCCTGGGCACCACAAACCTTAAATAATTTGTGAATCAATTAACCGACGAGGCTCAACATAAGGAGGGATTCACACTGGTGGGCTGGTGTGTTTTATTGGCTGCTGAGGATTCACAGCTTTTTGCAAGAAGAGTTCATGGCCAAGATCATTAATTCATTGAAGACGTCTTAGCTCAGAGGTATTAGTTATCACAGCTGGGATGAGGGGAATATTAGTAAAATGCTACACATTGTGTGTGGTGGTAGATAGGCTGGGCCTTCATTTCGTTCTCCTAATCACATTACCTTTTTGTTGATCGTTCATAGGAAAAAACCTTCAGAAAACATTCAGAAGCCATTTTCCAAGAGCGTGAACCTTGGCTAGTGTTTCTAGAGACGGCAAGTGTAGTGAATTAAATATTGTATACCTAACATATGCCATCTTTAGACTTTTCATGAATCTTTTTTTGTTTGTTTGTCTGTTTTCTTTCCTCAGAGTAATTGAATCTACCGCAATTAAATCTTTAAAGGCACGACACTTAAATCTACGGCTCCTTCGGGGTCTGATAGAATTTAAACATTAGGGGGATGATGAAATTAAGACTCTGGCTTTCTGAAAAGTGGCCTTGTTTCCATGGTGACATCACTAATAATCGTGGTCAGAAGATTGAGTGGACAGGCCACTCAGATAAATAAAAAACTGGAAAATAGGTGTCCATGGGTTGTTCATTTTCATTAAGTGGTAGAGTGATGTTTATTTATCCACTGCTAGGCCCATCCCTTAGATTGACATCAGACATGATAGTTTCTACCTCCAAAATCTCAGAATGACTAAATGTGCTGGACAACACGCCATATTAGGGCCACACCCAGCCCAAGATGACCCCTCTCAATCATCAGAACACTCCCCCATTCCGCTACATCTAAGGCGCTCTAAGGGGTTCTCTAATGAACCCGCACAAACGCAATAAAGCTCACCCAGCAGCAAGGTGCACAGTAGTGAATTACTTACCTCCTTTCATAATTAATTAAACATGCAGATTAAAGTTGCGAAAGAATTTAGATTAATGAGCGAGTTGATTCTTCCTGATGTAAGTGCAGGTGTGGGGGGGTCTTGGTTCTTCTAAAATGAATAAGACAGGCATATTGAAAGTAGGGCACCTGGGCCCTCTGACAGTTCTGAATAAAGCCTTGTTCATGAAAACTTTGCCCTGTGCGGCTTCATGCCCTGCAGAGTCCTTCTCTGAATGCTCAAGGCAAACAGAGAACTCTGCCCCCAAATCAATGACCCCCGCAAAAACAAAACCCCATCCCCCTGCGCTTGATGTCACTTACCATGCCATCCTCTGACTAATTAACTACCCCCATTGTTACTGCACTAAGACAGACTATGGAGTTTAGACCTCCTCACTCCAGGTAGCCAATTTCAATAGTATCTTCATGACCATGTCAATAACAGAGGGAGAGATCAGGAGCAAGTACAGATATAAAAGAAATAAATTATTTTGAAGGTTATATTTTCATCTGTACTACAAGTAAATGAATAGGAGAAGCAAAAGCAAAGCAATTACTTCAATAATTAATACCCATTAATATACATATATATTAAAAATGTCATTGGTGTATTAAATGTGAAACATATTGTGTTACATCCATATTGGCAAGCTCATTTTAATTGTATGTAATAGAGTAATACTAATTATTATTAGCTCAATCCTGTAAGGGCAGGGATCATTTTAGTTTAACAAAAGCACTGATTCATGTCTTACTCTCTCCTCTACTCTCTGAATCAAGGTTAATTTAGCTGTAGATTTGTCTATTGATTAAACCTATTTATCCTGATGGTTTTAAAGACAAGAAATCCTTACCAAGAAATTGGAAAATGTAGATTTTTTTCTCTTTTTCCGCTTCCATTCTGATTGACAGGCCATTAGGATAAACTCCTCCACAAAACCTCCAGCAGGGGTCTAAGCTATTACACAATGCATTAAAGGATCCATTCAAAAACAAGACAATGATCAAACAGGTTCAGGTTTAGTCCAGTTCCGATCAGTACTTTCTATAAACAAACACATAAAACTTGCTTTGCCTTTAATGCTCTTTATAAAACTTATCAGTGAAAATATCAATATTTACAGTAACAGCTATCATGGCTAAATAAAGCTAGTCCGTTCAATTTTCCTTTATAAATATTCTGTCATGTTTCACATTTAATGCCACTCTTCAAGGAGTTAAAAAAGAAATAAACAAATAGAGGGGACAGGTATCTGAAAGAAAAAATAGCTTGCTCATTTAAAGCTGCCCATGATCGCATTGGTGGTGATTATGTGTCCTATTATCTGTGGGAAACAAATGGATAGGATACTTCCTATTGACACACATAGTGACTGTGAGTAAATGTGACAGAATGGGTCCACTTAAATCAGACTCAATCAAAATCAAAGACTTTTCAGCATATACAGTGGAAAACAAAAAAAGTGAAACAGCATTATTTAACAGAAATATTCCACCATAGGGTGAATCTTACTGCCTAAAATGGCCTCATATTCCATGGCCATTCTTCTGCAATGCAGAGTAGTAATCAGCTCAATGACAGTCACCAAAAGCCTGCCAATACCGTATCAGATACACCACCATTCTCAATGGTTGGGAGAGGCAATGTGTGCCAAAGGTTTTACCTTGGTTTTATCTAAACATAAACCTGTCCATAGTAAAAGAGTTACTTTCTTTCACATTTTTGAGCACTTTTTTGGTTTCAAGTGGTTTCTGTATGGAAATCCTACCATAAATATCATGTTTGTGAAGTTTTTGGTGAGACTAGGTAATGGAAGTATAGATTTGGTTCTGTGGCAAATCTAATGTTACGTTCTGATAATCCAAGTCACTGTGCTTTTACTTGTGACCACTGTTCCTCTGTCCTAATAGAGTATTTACTTGTTTGGCATGGGCTGTCATAATTCTATTGAAATTAATATAACACAAATATGTAGATGCTCTTTTAATAGCATTTAGTCACTGCAAAATATGTGATATATAGGTTATTTCTGTCTACATGACGTGTATGTACATATGTTATGTATAAAAAGCCTTTCATGTTCTTATTTTTCATTCTCTATACACACTAATATGTACACTTGTATGTGTGTGTGTATGTGTGTCTGTGTTCACATTGGAATCTCTTGCTGCATTCTTTCAATTAAGCATTTAGCTTATGAACATAAGAGAGAAAAGAGACATGTAGAAACAATGTAAATAATAATATTCTAAATATTATAAACAATGTAAATACTATAGCCCAGCCAAAGGTTTTATTTGTCATATCCATAACCTGTCACAGTTAAACCACACAGAATCAAAGAAAAGGAGAATGCAGAGCCCAGGGGATGACTCGTTCATGTAAACACATACACAGACACTGTATCATCTTGGTCCCTTTCATGGGAAATGACAACAAACCACTTTAACTTGGATTGTCATTATAAAGGCCTGTGGAATTTTCACTAAGGCCCAACATGATGAACAGACAAAAGGAGTCATCATAGCAAAGCCTTTGTCATTCCACCCATTTGGCCAGCAGAGTGAAGCCAAAGTAAACTGCTTCCCCTGCCATTTCCTCACGTTCTTCGTTGACTAACCCACACCAGCAGACACCGCAAACAATGTGAAGAGAACAGCTCACTAAGAGGCAGGTGCCTATCGATCTACTCTGAAAAAACAGTGTCTGACATGTGCCAGTGAAGCTGAAACACTACTATAAGCACACAGCTGTGAACACTTAAAACATGTTTGTCATATCATTACACTGCTTGATTATGCAGAAATAAACTGTTACTTTTATGTTATCTGTATTAATATAATTCTGTTCTGTTCCTGGTTAAACAAAAAAAAAGATTCATATTAGCTAGGCATATTTTTTGCCTTAATTTTTTGGCATTACCTAAGGCAACATTTTTTTCAGATAATGCATGCTGAAGGCTTGCAGACTCTCAGTCTGTGTTTACTTAAAAGACATCCATCCGTCATTGGCCCCACCCCCCTAAAATGAAAATGTCCAACATTTCTCATGGCCCCTCCCCTCTCCCTTCTTTCTGAAATGAGCTTTCCACTCCCAGACCCAAGTCCAAAAAATTCTATATTGAATATAAGGATGAAGGACTATATATAGACAGGCTGCTACAGTACATTAACACGTTTCTCTAGGAAACCTAGATTTCTGTATGCAACACAGCAGTAAATGCATACTCACTGATGATTTTGTAGAGAGAGAATACTACATAAATAATACTCAAAGAAATGTGAATTTTAAATTTCATTTTTGAATATGTATGGATATCAACCATACACACACACACACTTACTTCTGCTTTATTCTGACACATAATTTCTGCTTTACACAATAAAACTTCGGAATAATTATTACTATAGGCTTAGAAAATAAAGACAGTCTATGTGTGATCTAAAGTGTGATAAAGATTTTTTTCCCTCTCAACACGTACAATGCAATCAAAAGAAAAGACACTAAAGGTCAAGGAGATGCAGAGATTGACAACATGGCCCAGAACCTCTTAGTACAGGTATTAAGAATTCTTTATTGAGATGTTTCTTGGAAAGATGACAAAGAGCTATGCTCTTAATCAGGGTCAGGAAAACCTCCCTAAACAAAGTGCTGTTTGGTAAAAGGATTACTTACAGAAACAGACAGAGATTGTAGCCCCAGCACCCAGAGATCACTGGTAAGTTGGTTTTGAATTCATGAAAATGACCTGAAACAGAAAAAGGAGAAACAAATGTAGCATTACAGTCCATAATGTCTCAATACAAACTGTTTTTTACACATCAAAAAACATAGACCGCTGATATAAATAAAAGTAATTTTCAGGCCAGTATTCTGTGAAACATATTCAGCATTTCCAAATGTGAACAAATCACATGGAATTCTGATTCTTTCCTCCTGTGTTCCTTTTTCAGGCCCAAATTCTCTCAGAGGAGAACAGTAATCAACGGACGGCACAGGATCATGAAATACACAAAGAGATTAAGACACATATTTACATATATACTGCTTAGATGCATTTTTAGCAACTCAAGTCATTTTCCATAAACAAAGCTGAAATGTAAAGAGGGACAGGGAAGGGGGTGGGGTTAGGCCACCAGGGGTGGGAAGGGTGGGAAGGGAGGTCAAAAATGTGCGTGTATTGTGATGAATTTTGTTGATTTTCAATAAAAAAAACTATTGCTCACAAAACAAAGAGGAACAGGGAAGAGAATGGGAGTGCTAAGAACACCAAGAAGAGAGACAGAAGAGAGGTCAGAGAGAGAGAAAGAAAAGAGTAGTGAGGGAGTGATAAAGATAGCGTCCTGTCTGTTGGGATACAGAGTAGGAGTACGGCATGTTGGCGCCCATTCACAGACACCACAGCTCAAGTGAAACAGCGGCAGTGCCGCGGGAGTCTCGCTTATTCTGATTCTCCCTCCGGGACGCGGTCCGAGACAATGTTTAGAATCCACTTCTCTGAAACCTCGTTAATCTGTCCACTGGCCGTTTGATTCTGCTGATGAATGGCTTATATATAAAGTAGCTGTTTCATGTCGCTTCCCTCTTTGAGCCTGCAAACCGCTAATGATTTATTTGGTAATATACACAAGCAGTTACAATGCGTCACTTGGAGTCTACCGGCCCTCGAGCCCTTCTGCAGAAGCACACAAATAGCAGCTTCTTAAACATGCTGGCACTGCCTTCCTGTTCATTAGGCCTCAGCTTTAGATAAATATTTCCATTGCCACATAGAAAGAATTACAAACATTAAAGGAAATGTGAAATAAAGAGGTCACCCCTGAGCGCACAGTGAGAGGAGTGTTAGTGTGTGGCTCTGCTCACACACATTCATTTCCCACATTATTATATTTTTAACAACAAGCTGGGAACTCATTAACAGCTAATTTATGCCATTAGCCTGCATGGGCGCCGCCAATTAAACAAGGACAGAGGTTTTTAAGGTCATGGCTAATTGATCTGCAGGCAATCCACGATACCTGGGTCTCCTGTACCCCAGCAAAGACAGTGACACCCCACACCGACCGCACGGGGCGGTAAACACATCAAACAGAGACGCCACTGGGATCAAAGGTCAGGTGACGTGCCAGGGCGGGGAGCAGGAGGTTGAGGTGGATGCATGCGGGGTTAACCTGAAAGAGGTGATGATCATGAGAATATCCGACTGTGACGGCGGGGTTAACTGAATAAAGAGGGCTGGGGCAGTGGTCATTATGGGGTTTGAATGTGGTGATGCTGAAGCTCTGGCCTATCATGAGCGAGAGGAAATGCACATGTCTGCATGAGCACCCACAATGAGGAACTTAGTTGTATCTCTGAGCTCTCTGTGGACCACGCCGGCACACACTCTCACACATAAGCACTAATGCCAAAACATGCACACACACATACATGCATGTGCACATGCACACACCTTCACACAGATATATACATGCAGAAACATGAATACATGCACACATGCATGCATGCATGCATATAGCAAGCGGAAAGCAGATGCACAGACTAGCAGGCTAACAGGCATGCACACACATGTCTGTATATACACAAACAGACATTCACGAACAGGCACTCACACACACTGAAGCACACACAAATGTGCTGAACAAGCTCATGGCACAGTGAGTAGTGTTGTGCTGTACACACTCAGCGGGGGAGGAAAATCTGCAAATGAGTTTCTCTTCATGAAATACGTAGCATCTGACGTACTCCTGTTGTGTTTCAATAAGTGAAAGCTGTTTTAATAGCAGGGGGTCGAGATGAACAAGGCAGTGATTGGATGCTAATTGAGAACAATGAGGTGAAAAACAAGCAGACTGACAATGTGTCATTTTACATTCATGTCTAATGCAAACAAATGATCTGTCACAAATGCAACAATATTAAACAATAATAGCAATCAATAATAACAAAGGCTACCACATTTATATTGCTGATAATAAACCAAAGGTTGATAATTCTGAAGCCTGTTTTATTTTTTTGTGGCACTTTAAAAAGCCACAGTACCCGAGCACCCCACAGACGCGCCCTTCCCCTCTCTAATTAGGCAATCATACTTCCATTAAAGAGAATTCCAATCAATTCCCAGCTAATTTTATTAGTTATCCAACAGTTTTATTACCAAATCATTGTATCCGCAATTACCGCTCCAGATTTTCTCTCATGTAGGGAGCTTTGACTTACAGGGGAGGGCTGGGTACACTGCCAAATTGAGCATAGTCACACACAAATACACTTACTCATGCATACACATACACACATACAGGTACCCACACAAATACATACACATACAGAAAAAAGAGTATTGTGGCGGAACTGCTGGGGACTCAAGAGTAGTAGGTGTTCAATTCCACACCATTCACATTTCCATGTACCCACATGTGGACATGAAAAGTGTAGCCACAGACTCCAGAATTCAGATTAATGTAAAAAAACGGAAATTATGTAAAATATATATATGTATTAGGAAATTATATACACCTTTAATTTCCAGTTATTCGTGTGCTTATCTGCAGTCAATGTGCACAACTTCCTCTAACTACCATATAACAGTGACTGCTTTGAGTCAATCACCAAACTCCAGCACCAACCGGCAATGTTGTGATATTTGGCCCTGTAAGGCTAGACTAAGCCAGACACTGGGCCAAGTGTGTAAGCATCTTCCAGAAAAACAGAGAGGAGTAGATCACAAAAGTATTATATGTATGTGAAAAAGGAAAAAAAAACCCTCAGGTTGTTTTCAGGTAGAAATTTACAGTGTGGTGACATGTAACAATGGCACAGATTTTTTTCTTTACATCATGGTGGATTTCCACATTTATTAGTAGGCTTTGGAACAAGGCCAAGGAGGGGGGAGTGGGGGGGGTGGTTGTGTCTCTTACATTCTGAATCACATCCCAAAAAAATCTGAAGAACAGTTCTCTCATACCCTGGGCAGGCAGAAAGAGCACTGTGTGGCTTTTAAGCAGTAAAGAGAAGAAGGAATAAACTACTTAGATAAAGCTGTTACAAAACTCATAAAAGCCATTATTGTGGTAAATGTGAGCGTTCACCTGGCTGGGAGGAGTGGGGTGGGATTGCAGTGCGGAGGGAACCCTTATCACAGGCTTGTCAGTGCATCTGAGGAGAGAGGCCCAAGATGCTGCCATGATAACCTAATTAATGAGGGCCATAAATTCTCTCTGGAAACATCCAGTGTCACGCAAACTGAGCGATCACTGGCGTCACAAGGCAAGCCTTTTTTCAGAAAAAAATCCACCATATCATTGAGTTATTTGGCACTGGAAGCACTCCAATTGTTGCAGGGCACAGCTGTTTTAGCGTCCCATCAACAGTCACGACAGCTGCACCCCCCCAAAAGGCAGAGGAGTTAAAAGTGAGCGTGTGCAGGTTAAAGATGGAGCTGTTTGCAGGCTTCGCCTGACAGCTGTGAAATTGTACCTGTCTGTCTCTGGCTCAATGCAGCAGAGAGACAGCGTGGCCCCCAACCCCCTCGGCCTAAATCAAGCACTCTCTCAGACTCTCAGGCCCTCTACACTGCAACGAACGAGCAACCCACACACCCTTTTTCACACGCACCACTCGGAATGCATTATGTACGAATGAAATAACAAATGTGAAAATGAGAATCTAAGAGGGAAGAGAGAAATGGCCAGATAGAAGAGAAAGACAGCAATACTGCCACAGGAGGCATTCAGGTCCCGAGTGTAGCTTGCAGCCCGGAACATTCCTTGCCTATTCTCTTTGATGCTGGCTTCATGTATTCCACTCTCAGTGATTACAGTGTTGTGAAGCCAGAAACACGCACTTGTCATTTTTGTCTCTGATTTGTCTACTGTTCCCTACATGGAAATGTATTTCCCTGTAAGAGCAAGAGGCACTCTCTTCTTTTACTGGTTATTTTAAGTCCTTATTGAAGAGGGGTTTACAGAAATGCATCCCGCTCTCCTCTCAGGTAATGTGTTTATTTTGCCGGGGCCGTTTTGAACTGCACGGTTATGGTGCTGCAGTATCTCTGCCCCATGCGGGTCATTCTAGCTCCTGAAATCCTGTTTACCACACTCTCTGATTTTAGAATCTGTGAAATGACTGCAGGAGAGGCGCGGCCACAATGTCCACCCGTGTCTCAGGCGGACACAAATGGGCTCAGTGCTTTTTGTCGGGGGAATGCGCAAATGGACGTTTTTAACACCTAAAAGAAACCTTTTGCCTTTATGTAGCAACACTAGAGAGGGCAGCCAGTCTCTGGAGGAGGGAGGCATGCTGAGTGCAGCAGGACAAAGAGCCTGTATCAGAGAGCCAGCAGGAGCCTGCTTTACACACACACACACATCCTCACACACACACACACAAATACGAGCACACACACACGCTCACATACACACACACATCAACGCACAAATGAAGCAAAAAGACAATCCGATAACAACAAACATTAACAATTACAATTATAGACATGCACATTATGAATTCACAACATCCACACACATAAATACATTCAGATGCAACAATGAGGGATGCCATATATCCACAAGTTTTAAAGCAGTAATGCTCACAAAAAATACAGCCACACAAAATCAACAGCAGCAACACTCCTGCTGAACTCAAGTGAACAGAGCAAGAGCTATGCCAGCAAGATGAAGATAAAACTACAAAAAGCACCCAAACAATTTACCAGTTATATCTTTGTGAGGTAATTTTGCCACAGTCATGTTGTAATTTTGTTATTTTGTCAGTTTTGTGACAGACCACCACTCAAGCCTTCAAATTAGGGCCCACGTCCTATACTTAAGAAGGATCTACACAATAAGCATTTAAATGCAAATACTCTCTGGTGCACAAAAGCTTTGGAAACTCCTGTCAGTTGCAACATAATCTACCTGCAATTGTCTTGCAGACACAAGGCCTGAGCAGGCAGCATCTGGATTCAAATGACTCTCCTACTTTAGGCCAGCTCTGTGTGGATGTTTTCCGACAGCTCTGAGCTGCAAGTCCATCACATGGTAAATTAAACTAGAATAGAAACAATTGATCCATTAATGATCGGGTTACAACGAGGGACATCAGTTCCCCTCAAATTATTTGTGTTTGTTCTTGTTCAAACGTCCGAGCCGCAGCCTTTCATTCCAGTCGTGATTTCTGCAAATTGCATTTGCAAACGAACCGCGATTTTCACAGTTTACGTTCTTTTTTTAAAAAAAAAAAAAAAAGGTCAGGTGGCATTCGAAGGAACGGGCCAGGCATGATGAGTCGGTGGCACACAGGGGAAGCCTTTGCCCCTCTCCTGGGCTCTGGCCAAATCTCCAGCCCATCCTGCTTCATAGGGAACTGCCTGAACTCTCAACTAAGGGAAGGCGCTGCTGATTTTCCAGTGGTCGCAGGTTTTTAATCTTGGGGGGTTGCAAAGAAAACAACCGAGACCATTTCACTGCATTTCAGGCATGCCGTGCTCTTTTGTGCCCGAACCTGGGGAGGGTGAACCAGACGCTGTGTTCTCTGGTATTGTCTAGTGACTTTAAACAAAGTCGGCTCCATTCTGCAATGTTCTCAGTACTGCAAAAAACTATAGAGGAAAAATAAATAAGAGGATTTTTTTCCTTACATTCGGGCCAAGAGGTATGAGCAAACACAGTGAGAAAAGAAAGGCCTTACTGTCAAAGAATTAAACCTCCATCACGCAACAGTTTAGTACATGCCAGCAGTGACTGTACATAAGAAGAGAGAGAGAAAATATGACAGTTAGGCTGTCCTTCTCAAAGCTTAAGAGGTGTTTGGGAGAATATATATAGATTGCAACCATTGCACAGTCTTAGGCAGCTGCTATGGTATAAATCTGTGGATGATTAGCACCCGTGCTTTGTGACAGGCCCATATGACCGTTTTAACTGTCCAAACAATTAACATCATAACCTCTGCATTTTTATTTACAGTCAAAGCCATCAGTTTTTCTCAGATCTTTCATTTTTCTCTGCCTCAAGCACTGATATGACCATGGGCCCACATGAATGAATCAGCCAATGATTTTTTTGGGGGTGGGGGGGTGATGATCGGTTTTGTTAATATTTCTGAGTTCTTAATCTTGTAGAGAGGGGAATGATTTAGGGGAGAGACACAAATCTCCCGTGACACGGCTGGGACCGCGGGGCCACACTCTCCCTCATTCTCCTCCCTCCCTCCCTTTCCCCCGCTCCTCTCTTCCCTCTCAACAGGCCCTGCAGCTGCTGGGTCTGGGGAGTCTTTCTTTTCTTCCCTTGCCTGTCCCCTCCCTTGCCGAAAACAAATGTAGTGTTTGAGTCACTGATTGCTCCTATAATTGAGTTTAACACTCTTTTTTCTGTACCAAAAAAGGTCTTTTGAATTGAGGAGGTCAAATAACCTCTCCAGTCAGGCAATAAATAAGTTGAATAAGGTAAGGGCTTCTCCTGCCAGCATATTTCAGTGCTGAATTGAATTAGAAAAAAGACAGGAGAGGCATGGTTCTTCCTGGTCACTTAACTATTAGATGTATGTCATGTTCCCATGAAACTCCTATTGTGCAGGAGGTAGTGAACTGCCCTGTGTGAGCCATTGCACCCTGAGCAGAGACTGACTTAAAGCAGTCCATTTGAGTAACAAAATGTGGCTTTTGAGAAATCTTAGGAAGAGGGTTGGGAGGGCAGGGCCATGTAGTATGGATTAGAAGAAGAAGCAAAGTTAAAGGAATTTAATTTCTCTTCTTGATGTCTGATGACCAGATACCTGAATTCTACGCACAGTTGGGGATTTCAGAAAGCCAAAAAACTGCTGGGACATGAAAGTAATAACAAACAAGTTACCGGCTAATTAATCTATATTGCACCCCCACTCATCCTACAAATTTCAAACCCGAATACAATGTTAATGACAGCACTATAGCCTATTCTACTTGCTCCTGTAAGGAGTCTTACATAATGACTGCTTCCATTATGCGGAGAAAGAAATCAGGCAGAAGCATTGGTGGTGATTCCTACACAAAAAACAGAGAAAAACCCATCGAATGCAGCCATGCTGGTGTCTGGTGCGGATAATGGTAAGGTGGCCCGACACACAGGGGGCAAATGGGCAGGGATTAAAGGCAAACTGCGGTGCCTACTTGGCAACAATGTTGCTTTATGATGTGCTTCGCTTTCACAGTGCCGTTTTTGGAAAATAATGAGATTTTCCCTTTCAGGACATCCAGCAATAACAGCTTACATCAGTGGGTCCCACTATATTTCAATATTATAAGGGCACACTGAGCATCCTGCAGGCTCAAAGAGGGTAGAAAAAACATACAGTGATGGTTCTTATTTTCCATCAATGGTCAGGGACCCATTCAGTGCACAAAGCACAACCAAGGTGAACCAACAAGAGGTTGTCACCGTGCTGAGCAGAGGAGGTTGGACACTGTTAGGATATGTCTGTGTGTGTGTGTGTGTGTGTGTGCGTGTGTATGTGCAGGCCATGGCCAACCACATTCCAGATTCATACATAGCAGAGGGGATGTTTGAAAAAACATGAAAGTGAGGGAGAACAGAAAGAAAGACATGGAAATGGAGGAAGTGAAGCTTACTATGAGTGTTTGTTTGTTTCCCTTTCTGCTCGGTTGTCAGTTATTAGAAACAGCCCTGCTTCCTCCTTCAGGTTACTGGATGAGACGCAGAGGAAGGGGGGTATCCTTGACCCCTCACTCCTGCCTGTGTGATATGCCCCCCACATGAAAAACCGTCTCCCGATGATAGTAACATGAGGTTAGTATTATCAGTGCTGAAAGCACGACAGGTGGATCACGTGAAAGGTCGCTAATTTTCCTCAGACGGCCAGACACATGGTTCTCATTATTCTCCAGAAAAAAAAGAAAAAAAACTGAAGAACCTCCAACAAAAACATAAGAAAACCTCAGCTACCACTACTGTTCGCCGGGATTGTGTTTTGGCGTATATATTACATTACACATAAATACATATCTGCAAGTAGGGCATGGGCTTTGAGCTAAGAGTCCAAAAGAAATACAAAAAAAGCAAATAAACAAATATAGAAATCTGGACACCCAAGATGGGGCTTTTGGCACAAGACCCTTTGGTCTCTGCATAACGCAAGGAAAACACAGCACAGGTCTCTTGGAGGAAACTGAACACAGCATCCAT
Organism: Albula goreensis; assembly: GCA_022829145.1. Lineage (NCBI taxonomy): Eukaryota > Metazoa > Chordata > Actinopteri > Albuliformes > Albulidae > Albula > Albula goreensis. The sequence continues at coordinate 19,390,383 of CM040755.1, read as the reverse complement.
AAACCATCCCACTTGTTGGATTGTTGGACAGTGTGCATCCACACAACATTAAAAAGATGATAAATATTTTTGGAGCCAGTACTAAAATAAAAAATACTTACAAGCACAGACGACTATCCTGACAAACATATCAAACTAACCTAGAAATATATCGAGGGTGTGCAGATGCAGCCATAGGAGCGGGTCTTCAGGTATGGATATGCATCAGTTTGATTCACATAGACCCTCCACATGCTTGTATTTTTATAAAGCTTCTTTTTACAAAGGGCTAGCATTATCATTTCAGATAAAAATATGTTTTCCTACATGCAAAAAATAATAAATAATTTGAACACAGAATTTGTCCAAGTGCCATACGTCACAAACTTCATTAACTTTGAATTGGATATTGCATGAAATAATTCCAAGCTGATAGCTGTCAACTTTATAGCAAGGTAACTTTTTTTTAAGAAACACAAAATATTTCAGTTGTACCAATTATTTCTTGAGTTTCTTCCAACTTTATACTAGTAGGAGATTTCTTAAAATATAAATGTTACAATAAATTGTTAGTACTGGAAAAAATTACTCTTTTCTAAGCAGATTGGCTGCAACATCAGTGGCCGCTTGCCATCAAATCTAAGGAAATTGGAACTTTTTTAAGAATACCTGTCAGAACTCAAACTTGTGTTCTTTGAAATCAAAGGCAGTAATTGGCAGGTTAGCCACCGGCATTTTAAAGAGGAAGTCAGTTATGAAAAAATAGGACACCTTGTTGTTTATTTCATATTTTAAGAGCTGCTGCCCACCCGCCCCCCAAAGAAATGAACATTTGTCCTGCTGTAGAAAATTTCTGTGTTAGCCTTAAACAGTGTGTTCTTTGAAGTTCACAAGAACGTGTGATACTTCCCGAGTTGGCAAATGGCTGGCTCCTCTACACATTCCTGACAGCTTCGTGTTCAATTTGCCGTAAAAGTCCACTTGCGTTACTGCTGCATGCCAGGCTGATAGCATACAAAAACATGCCTCACACTTGCTGCATTTCCCTTTTTTCTTTCTAATCAAGAACCTCAGGACTGACTTTAAACTACAGTAAAGCACTTTGGTACATTCCTTCTGTGAAAACGTCTTGTCTCCATACTGAGCTGCTGAATGAGGCACCCGCCAGATACCTGTGAGGCAGCCTTAACGGATCGCCATCTCTATGTTTTTCTACCCAATAGCGGCTGCTGAAAGGCCTGCAGTGAAGTCTGCTGTGGAGATGATATCAGCGCATGTGGTTACACGGCCCGTCTGGTTGACTCACACGCCAGTTCCAAACCCCACATACATTTATGCTTGCCTCAGTTTTTTGGCCCAGGACTCGAACATGTAACAGTAGTTTAATATTCATCCATTTTTCCACTTTCCCAAAACTACTCCAATCAGGATCACCTCCCCTCCACTCACAGTGCTATAATTAACTTATAATAAAAAGCTTCACCAGGGACCTTCAAAAGAGGTTGTGTCATTTGGAGTATTTGGATTATCACACCACAAAAATGATGCATTGTCTTCTACAATGGACCAAAGAACAATCCGTAGGGGGAGCACATCCACCTACAATTACCCATGGATTTAAATTACCATGGGTATCCATGCACAAGGGTCTGCCATATTCATCCACTTTAATTGCACCAGTCAAAAGCAATGTCTCTCCCAGACTTAGCTAAGTTTCTCCTTCTCCTTCTGAAGTTCTGTAATTGTTTAAACCTTAGTGGGAATGGCAATGTGCCTCCAAACGTCTGCCAAAAAAAGGAAAAAATGGTTCTCTGTAGCACTTCTCTCCCTCTCTCCCTCCCTCGCCCCCTCTAATTCAGTACAACACAGGCCCTGAAGAAAGCTCCACTGGTTGCACATTCATCCTCAGAGAGTCAGGCTTTGAGGATGTGCACTGACCACAAGTTGATAATGATGACAGTTTAATTAGAAGCCTCTTTCTGAGCTGGCAACCACACGCACCCCTCCGCCCTGCAGATGACGACCAATAAATTCAGATTCATCTGGGTAGGGGGGAAGGAAAGAAGGCCCGTCCCTCTTAACTCTTGATCTCTCTCTCAAAAAAGACACCCCCTTCACCTCAGAGTATTTGTGGAAAGCATAAAATGTGTTTGGCTTAAAATGGCTCTGTGCATCGCTCAGGTGGGCGCTGCACATTGGAAGTGGATGAGGAGTGTTCATTATTTGCTTTCATCGTAAAAGGGCTTTGAGATCCTGAAAGCCACTAATAAAAAATCATCCTTTTCATCATCATAACCATAACATGATCATTATCCTAATACAGTCATTATTATCCTGAATTTTATGCATATGACTCTTGCCTCTGCTTCCTAAAAGCTTTAGGTACCCTGGCCCAATAGGGCACTGGTGTAAGCTATAGCAGAGTTCTGGTTGTCATCCAAATGAGTAAGAGGAGGGAATGCAACAGCGGGTTTTCTGCTTGCAAAAACGGGCCTTAATGTTTGGTTACAGTCCACTTCTTTAATACAGAAACCTTGAGTGTGTAACCAGATGGCTCTGGGATTTCATTTTATATGGCTTTATAATTTTGCTTCTCTGCCGATAAAGACTCCTGCACTGTGAGTGCTTTTCAGCACTGGACCAAGGGCAGGCCACTGCAGCTCCCTGAAAAAAAAAGAAAAAAAAAAAATACCAGGGTGGATGAAGCCCTGCCAGAAAAAGACCCCCCTCTACGTTTTTTGGGTTCCAGCACATTTATGGCAGAGCCCAGCGGAACGCACCACCGCGTGTGTGTGCCGTGCGTGGGTGTACGGCGTGTGCCGGAGTGGCTATCCTTTCAGATGGTCAAAGAGCCTCATGGGAAAAATGCAAGGGAGGGAAAACCACAAACCCTATCCGTCATTTCAGCACATTCAGTTTTTTTTATCTATACTCCTGTTACAAACATACCACAGCCCTTTTCTTGAAATGGCCAGTTCTCCAAAATTTTGGATTTTATTGTTCGTAAGACAACGCTAAGCTAAAACACAACTGCATGCAATGCAAGGACTTTCAGCTGCACATGTGACCAACCCCAGGGCACATCATTAGCCAAAGCTGCACACTAGTTGCTATCCTTGTGCAGAAGGAGGTTTTTAGCTAAGGAAGCTTCCCTTTACTGTCTGCACCCCTTTCCCAAGGTTCAGTGTAAAAGCCAGAACAGAGCAGTACATAATCAAACACTCTGTAATATAAGAATTAGAAGTTAGTTAACACAAGACAACTCCATGACAGGAACTCACACAGTGCCCTGCAGTCTGAAGGATATCACAGCCCATTACTGCTCATTGTATGCTGATTGGTCTCTACCTTCCGTAACAGATAATAATGTTGTGAATCATGATCAAAAACATATAAATCCAACATTTTAATATGGCAAATTCACACAATTTTTTTCACTTTTGTATTTTCAAAATAAACACTAACAGCAAAGTTGACATGATAAGACTTGGATAAGCATTAACTTTATTGCAAATCTTTCTGCAAAGCATAGGTGCTTTCCCTCGGCCTCCTAAAATGTAGCAATTACAAGAAGACAGCGTGGCTATGGCTCTGGAGCAGCGATGGGACAGGGTAAAAAGGGAAAGTTCTAGGGCATATTCATTTCAGCAGTGAGAGATGGTGGACAGTCCTCGAGTGTGGTGAGTATATCTGTCTCCTCTGTCTGTCTCTATGTGCTAGGATCTGTGGAGAGCTTCACTGGAGTCCATTCATCAACAAACAGAGGGGTCCCAGACCACGGACACTGTTCTGAAGCATCATTGACACCATTATCTATAGGCCCTGCTACGAGCAGGATGTGGGCGGCTGGTGCTTCAAGTCCCTTACACTACCACGCAGTCAGCCACAGTGGCTGGGACGAGTCTTTAGCTCATCAATTCTCTGTGCTGCCTCTGACTCAGGCGCAAACTGTTGCACACAGAAGAAACTCCCTGAGAAAGCTGAGTGCTTCAGTTACAGACATTAAAAAATATTTAAGCGAGCCGACAGCTCGGAGCTTGGAGCACTCATTTGGCAACTTATGTTCCCAGTGAGAGTCCTGCCGCCACTGTTTCCCACTGACGCATAGCCCTTGAAGGGGGAGAGGTAAAAACTCCACGGAGTCACTGTAAATAATCACCAAATCAGGAAACAAAAGACCTGCTTTGGAGCGGGAGAAGTGTTTTCGGCTTAGCTGCTGTCATAACTCAACCGCCGCGGCATTCTTCCCCTCATCCCCCCACACCCCAACCTCCCACCCTCCTCCCTTTTCGTCACTTTAATGTGTTTTTGGCATCGCGCGTTCCCAATTTCCACACAGGGCTGTGGGGGGAATCCAATTTTGGCTTAATATCTCCCAGCTTTTCCATATAATTTCCCAGCCTGCTCTTAGGAAGCCTTCTTGCTTTCCCCCATATGCGAGTGTGCTGGTAACATTATTACAGGACAAGCTCCCCCTCTCTCACCACCATCTCCTTCCTTTCGGATCAGAGAGACAGAGAGAGAAACAGGGGGCCTGTGGAGCAGACAGATGACACGGCCAGGGCGGGTGAAAAGACCATCTCATTTTATCCATTTTGTCAGATTCCTCTTTTCCGAGATGGGGGGTGTGGTCAATGTACTAAAGTCACCTTCTGAAAGGACACACAAAAAATGTTGCACGTAAAAATGCCTCACGAGACACAAAGAGATAGGAAAAACCTTTCAGGCTATGATTTTCTTCACACTTTTTATGGCTTTTTGTGTGCAAGTGAAGGTAGCGAAAGGAAGAAAGGGAAATATAAATGCCTTGATGTGGACAAAGAATGAAGCTGAGATACGTAGCTTAACCCTGCGATTCTGAAGGCCATTTCAGGCGCCATTGTGTTTCCTGCAACTTACATCTCCTTGTCACCATTTGAAATAAAGATTTTCACATACACAGCGGCTCTGACTCACTTGTCATCACTGAATGTACATTTTTCACAGCTCATACAGAGATGAGGTGATCTCATTAGATGTATGGGCATGGGTAAAGACTAAGTGTTCTGTTTTGGAAACAGAAATAAACAAAATGACTGCAGGCATCTAGACCATTGGAGCATAAAACATACAATGACAAAGATAAGCCATTCAACACACCCTGTATTTTCTAATAGATGATAATGTACAACATCACTATAATGTAAAGAACACCTGAATCTTGAAAGATGGCAGGGGAGCTATTTGAGTGGAGGTGACTATCAAGAGACACAATTCATGTGACAATAATCTTGCATAGAGGCTGCACCACTAACTGTACACTGTCTTTGCTGTCAGAGGAAGGTGAAGTCAGCATACACTCCGTTAATTCCACTACAGGCACCCTGCCTGACCAGGAGTAGCCATGAGAGAGCAATAAGACTAATGAACTTAACTAATGAAGTTGTACTCTCACCATTGCTGCCCAGTCTGGTCCAATTGTAGACCTCTGGTCATAGCCAGAAATGGACAGCTGGGACCCAAGTACCAAGTCACAATGCTCCCAGGTGAACGTCTTACCCTGTGGGCCACCCAGTAGGCTGAATGGAGAACCAAAATATAGCAGATGGCCCAAAACTTCAAGGACCTTGAACTCTGAGAAACATATTAAAAGATTTCTGTCAAGCTGGTTCCTGACCTGAGCTATTTTTCCTTGGCTGCACTCTTCATTCACCATCAATCAAGTCCCTACAGATGGAAAAAACATGAACCAAACAAATAATGGTGCCACAGTCCTTTAAAACTTTTTCATTGTGATCTCACTGTTTGATAAAGTTTAGATAACTGGAATTCCAGTAGGAGCAGAGAACAGACAGGAAGAACAGGGGCCGAGCTGAAAACCAAACATGTGACACGCATGCATTCAACATTCATTACAGTTCAAAAACTACTATTTTTTCCCCATCAGCATTACTGCAGAACGATATGAATTGATGTCAGCACCAATCTGCGTCTTGGTTGGGTTTCCCTGGCCGCCTGTGTTCTCTGGGCAGCTCTAGAAGTTTTCTGAAGGGTCTAAAGCCCCTTTTGTTTTCCTCTTGATTGAAATTTCCCAGCGAAGCACAGTCCGCAGCTCTTAAGTGTTTGGCTGGCCTTTCTCTTCATCTGCAGCTCCCTGTCTCCTGTCTCTCGCTTTTTCTCCCTCTCTTCTCTCTTGCTCTCTCACCCCCTCTTTCTTGCCCTTTCTCATTCTCTCACTCCCTGTTTCTCCATCTCTTTCTCCTCTCTTTCAGTCCCTTTACACATTTTCTGCTCTTTTTGTCTTTCTCTTTCCTTCTTTTTCTCTCTTTTGCTCCCTTTCTTTCTAGCTCTCCCTCTCTCTGTCTGTCTGTGTAGCAGCTATCACTGCTTTGTGTTGGAAATTTCAGCAGACAGCATCAGCAGTAACCCAGGGCAGCTCTGTCAAGCGCTCTGTGAGGGCATGGCATAATGATCCCTAAGAGAACACCGCTGATGCTTAATGTGATCTGTGTGTGTGAGCCCCGAGGCAGGCTGCCTGCTGTCAGCATCCCGGGGAACGTCCCTAACTCCGTTGCCTGACCAGAGTGTTTCTCCACACCCCACATACTGACAACTCTACATCGCAGAGAAGCATTTCCTCATATGCATGAAATATGAGAAATGAAAGTACCCTTTACTTCACCTAATTTGCTCCTACACCCCCTTGATATGCTGATAGTCACAACTTCAAGCTGAAAGATGGTGTCTGCCTTTACTTCAATCAGACAGTCTTAAATCCACACAAAGAATGACACCTCTGCAACTGCAGCAATGGAAAGATTACTAAATATTGCTTTTGGGTCAATGGGAGCTAAATGTCCTTCATTTTTTCCTGTATAAGGAAAAATAGCAGTGGAACCCAATGAAAAGCCATACGAATGTGGGGAAAGACAGGAGGAGGAGGCCGAAGCTGCTTTCTATCGCAAATCGGATTTTGAACCCTCAGTGTTAGAGTCACCTTGTAAATCTCAGTGCCAAATCATGTTATATCAATTAGTGACCCCCGAGTCACTTCTACATGCAATAAAGTTTGCGATCTATCATATGCTGACAGTTTTGTAGCAGATGAAGATGGAGAAGATGAGGAGGGGGGAGGGAGGAAGAAAAAACGTGTCTGCCGCAGCGCCTCCAGCTCTACGCGCCGCGCACTTCCACCCTCAGAGGCTGAACGCAGCTCGTGGGCCGGCCTCCTTAGCGGCAGCTTAGGAGCATATTTTACATCTCACATCAGATTACTCTGGCAGATACCAGCTCAGCTGTCACACTCCAATATCTGGCTAATTTCTAATCTGTGTGTGGCCACAGTGCATGGGATTTCTCAGGAGTAAGGCGTGAAGGCTCACGAAAGCCTATAGTTTTCAGTGGATGCATGGGATTTAGGGAAGAAACAGAATACACAGGAAGACAAACAGGATGATTGACTGAAAGATTGATTGACACAGGCAGACAAATAAATAGATATTTAAAGCCTAAATTTGAAGTATATCATTTTATATGACACCTAATCAATAAGGATATGTATGAAGTAGCTACAATAACTGTGCCAAGACTGTGTATGTTCGTGCTGCTAATATCACCAGATAATTTGACGTTGTACTTGTCTTTATTCATGATTTTACAATAATTTATCAGATGCTCCTACACTGAGTGGCTTGCAAAATTCAGACAGTTCAGTGCAGCCTATATGACCCATATAGACAAGGGCAGGGAATTAAACAGAAAGTAGAATAACACTGACAACAGTGTCCTGTTAAAAAGACAAAGCTAAGATATAAAAGTACCAACAATGCAACCAACAATTTGATGCAATCACATATACACTAA